>BSBK01000524.1:0-600000 GCA_027943335.1 Chamaecyparis obtusa | reverse complement strand
GGGACATCCCTGTTGAATTCATGCACCTAGCAGCTTCCATTAAGCTTTTACTATACTCTCTATCCAAGAGTGCTTGTTTATCTCTTTGCTCAAAGTGTTCTTGCATACGATGATATCTCTCTTGTTCGTTCATAGTAAGTGAGACATTGTCTATGTTTTTGGGGGTTTTGAGCGTGGAAAAGAGGAAGCCTCCTTTATACCATGGGGTAGCCTTAGAATCCTTAGAGTGGTTAGAACTAGAGCTGTCATTATGAGTAGGTGCTTGTGAGCATCTAGTTGGAGAAGGTAATTGAGTGTAATTGAATGGAGGATGATTCTCTTGCTCAAATTGAGACCGAGTTGTAACCGACATGAAAAAGAATTGTTGGTTGAATAATAGAATGAGACAAAGTTTCTTAGATGTTGAGATAAGAAAAAGCCAATGATGATCACTTGTTGAGATAGAACAATAGATATGGCTGGTGAAAGTTCTCAAGAACTTACAGCAGTCAATTGACACAAGCCTAGATGTGAGCAAGAAGCTCGATTAGCAAGTAGCTAGATAGGTAACCATGTTTTGACAAGTGATCAAAAGTGACATTCAATAGGCTCAAATCCAATATTTTTAGCTCATTTGTTTTAGTCTAGAACAATCTTAAGCATGTAGACAACAAGCCAACTTCAGATAAGAACAAGAAAAAGACACTCTATAGTAGGTTAAAATGCAAGTGTAACAGCTCCGAATTGCAATAGTAGCAGGACAACAGAATAACTCAGGATTCTTGGTTGAAGGTATGTGATGATGTTTCAGTATCATATGACTCTTGACCATTGAATGTGAAAAACTCAATTTTGAAAGCAATTTGGTCAATGTTGTAGGTTGCAAGTACAATTTTTTGGTTTCAAGCACAATAATATCAAGAAGTAGACAAGTTTGCAAATAGTAGGTGATCAAACATGTCATAAAACACTTGTGCAAGAGCAAAAGAAACCTTTCCAAGACAAGCAATTGTCTTCAAACAATGAGCAAGGGATAAAGCAACCTTGCACATGAAAAAGAATAGTGACTTAGTATTTCTACTCCTTAAGAACTACTTGTGTATGTTCTTGAGAATGTTTTAGCAGGCACTTAAAACACAACAACATCCTAGCAAGTTGTCTACAAGGCTATACATAGCTCTTCTAAAGGGAGTCCTCGATATACGCAAGGTACGTGAGGCCCAAATCCATAGATGAGAAGAATCCAAAATCACACAATCGGGGGGAGACAATAACCCAAATCTCCTCCTCCACTTCTCAAAGGTATAAAGTTCTTTGAGGCTTAGCCAAGAGTGATATCTAATTCATTCCCAAGAGAGGTGTCTTTCGATTCACCACCCACTATTTATACTTCACTAGAACATAGGAGTTAAGGTCATCCCTTGAGGTGATGTGTCCTCAAGTAGGCCTTCTAAAAATAAAAAGTAAACAATTCTCTATCAAAAGTATTTAAAAGCACTAAAGGTGGTACATTTAACTCTTCAAGTGAACGTGAGGTGATTCCACAAAGTGGTGCATTTAACTCCTCACACAAACTCAAAGTGAGTCCACACCTTAGAACACTAATGAGATCAAGAAAGCACAAAATGGGAAAAACTTTGTGGAGCACTTAACACTTTTTTAGGTAGACCCATCCCCTGAATATGGTGTTGGGATTGCATCCAAAGGGCAGAATGATGGGTGATTAAAAAAAGGGAGTCCAACAACCCAATTTAGCTAACAAGATCAATCAAAATTACTCTAAGATTTCTTATCAATACTACTCACAAACGCAAAAGGGTTTGAACCATGGAATATTTAACTTTCCAAGTAAACATGAAGTGAGTCCACAAAGTAGTGCATTTAACTCTTCATGTAAACAAGGAATGAATCCATGCCCTAAATTACTCAATGAGATTTTTTATATTGGAACCAATAATTACTTAAGGTGTAAACACAAGCATTCACTTACACAAACTTGTATGAAAGCAAATCTATGTTCATTCATTTCCCATTAAGAGCATTAATTGAAATGTGTTCTATGAAAACATGTAAACACTCAAGCCAAACACATGAGAGGTTCATTCTTATTTCCATGGTGGGCACCAAAAATGTACACACTCAAATGGTGCACTTCTCTAAATCATTACATCCAAGAGAATCCATGGATTGGAAACCTTGAGAAATCGATTTAGAGCTCTCTATGCATGGAGTTGCAAGATTATTTTAAGTTTGCTCTCAGCTAGAGCTATTAAGCTAATGACCTTGCTAGTCAACCACACAATGAGAGATTCAAATGAAGACAAGGGCAAGAATTCCAATATCCTCAAGAATCACTATGAAATGCAAATGCAAGCTAAATTAAGATGAATATGTAAGCTAAACTATGGAAATGAAAGAACAAGTATTACAAAGCCTCCTAGTTAAGCTAGATGAATTAATCTAAAGCATAAAGGAAACTAAGCTAAGTATGAAGCTATGAATGCCATGATAATGCAAGAAATGAAACTATGATAACATGTAGATGCAAAAGCCAAGAATGCTCCAAATCTCCAAAGCTCCAAAATCACCTAGAAAATCTGCAGCATAACATTAGTATTCAAAAGATGCATATGCAAATGAGAAGAGAGCTCTTCTTTTATAGGAAATGAAAAGGAATGGACCATGGAGATTAAGAGGAAAAAGATTTAATCAAGTGTGGAGCTTGAAAGAGGAGCAATCCATGTGCACAAATATCCTCCAATGAGAAAATAAGAGTTGACTTTTGTGTCCATATGAGACAAAAAGTCATTTTTCCCTTTTATAAAATAAGAATAATGCTTTATTTGTGCAACTTAGGATAAGAGGAAAAGTGGGGGATTTTTATTTAATTAAAAGAGAAGGAGATTCCTTTTAATTAAATAAAGACTTAGGATAAAATGGTTAGCCCATAGAAAATAATCGAATAAATGATAGAACTAGGATTTGATCAAGAATAAGCAATTGATGATTTTAGCAAATAATGCTAGAAAGGGGCTAATAGTCTAAGTGACCATTTTTAGGTGTATACAATTACCTCCAAAGATAATGTCATCAAAAAATATAGCTACAAGTAGTAAGCCTTCAGATGTCTCTCTTATGAATAGATTACAGTCTGTTGCTCCTTTCTTGAATCCAATCTTTGTTAGATATCCATCTAGTCTCTCATACCATGCTTTAGGGGCTTGCTTAAGTCCATAGAGGGCCTTCTTCAATCTGCATGCCATATCAGGTCTGTCTGATAAGGTGAATCCTTCTGGTTGCTCAATGTATACTTCTTTCAAATCTCTATTTAAGAATGCTGACTTGACATCCATCTGATAAAATTTGAAGTTTTTGACTGTAGCATAAGCTAGAAATAACTTAATAGCTTCTAATCTTCTCACAAGTGCAAATGTGTCTGAATAATCAATGCCTTCTCTTTGTGCATAACCCTTACATACTAACCTTTCTTTATTTCTTACTAATGTGCCATCTTCATTCATCTTGTTTCTGAATATCCACTTTGTTCCAAGCACATTCTTATCACTAGGTCTTGAGACCATTTCCCAAGTGTCATTCTTAATAATCTGATCAAGTTCTTCTTTCATAGCATCATGCCAATCTAAATCATTACATGCATCTTCAACACTTAAAGGTTCAATCTGAGATAATAAACATACCGCTTCACTGCTAGCTGAGTTCTTTTCTTGTGATCTTGTTAAGACTTTTCCGCTCTAATCTCCAATGATGTCTTTCTTGGAATGGTTTCTAGATGTAAACTTTGGAAATTTAGGTGATGCAGACTCATCATCCTTAGGAGTGTCTTCTTGACTTGTCTCAGGGTCATTGAATAACACATCAATACTGTCAAACATTTCTTCAATAACTATTTCACTAGTGGAGGGTTTGGGTTCTTCTTCAATCATGGGTGAGTAATCATGATATATTTCTTGAACCATAAACTTTTCATCAATCTTAACATGAGCACTTTCACTAATCTTTTTCAATCTTAAATTGAAACATCTATAAGCTTTACTTTTAGTAGAGTAACCAAGGAAAATACTTTCATCACTTCTTGCATCAAACTTGCCTACTGCTTCATCCCTCTTGATGTAGCACTTGCTTCCAAAGATTTTGAAGTATTTTACTGTGAGAACATTGCCAAACCATAGCTCATATGGTTTTTTGTCAGTGCCAGGCCTCAATTGAATTCTATTGATGGTGTAGACTATTGTATTGACCACATCTCTCCAATAGGTGTGTGCAACTTTTCCTTCAATCATGATGGTGCACGCTATATCAAGGATGATTCTATTCCTTCTCTCTGCAATTCCATTCTGCTGAGGGGTTCTAGGTGCACTCAACTATCTCTTTATGCCATGTTCTTCACAGTACTCATAGAATCTATCAAAGGTGAATTCTCCTCTATCCAATCTCAAACATTTTATCTTTAGTCCAGATTCATTCTCAACTTTAGCTTTGAATGTTTTGAATTTATCAAATGCTTCTGACTTGTCTTTCAAGAATGCAACCCACATCATCCTAGTATAATCATCAACAAAAAAAATTAAATACATTTCACCATATTATGATTTTGTTTGAGTTGGACCACATAGGTCTATATGAATCAGATCCAACTTGTTCTCTGCTGAATTGTGCTTGCTCCTGAATGAATTTCTCACATGCTTTCCCATCACACATTCCCTACATATAGTATCAACTGGCTTTTCTATGCTAGGTAGATCTCTTACTACCTTTACATTGCTTATCTTTACTATGTTATCAAAATTGATATGACATAGTCTTTTATGCCACAACCAACTGTCATCAACTTTAGCAACAAAACAACTTGCTTCTGAATTGAGTTGGAAAACATTACCTCTAGTCTTTGAGCCTGATGCAATCATAACACCATTCTTATTTTTAATGATTCATTTGTCATTTTTGAACTCCAATTGATAACCTTTTCCAAGTAACTATCCAACACTGAGAAGGTTATGTTTCAAACCATCTACATAGAGAACATCATCAATACTATTCTTTCCATCCAAGGTGATGGCTCCTCTACCAACTATGGGTTTAGGAGTGTTATCTCCAAATCTAACCATGCCACCATTGTATTTGTCCAGATGAACAAATCTATTTTTATCACCTGTCATGTGATGTGAACAACCACTATCTATAATCCAGTATGTCCTTATATTATCTTGGGAAATTAATGCTAGCTCTTGTTTCGCTTTCTCAACTTTATGATCTAACTTATTGTTCATTTTCTCTATGATAGCAATGAATCCAATTTCTTCTTTAGTTGAATCATCATATGAAACTCCATCTTTAGCATAGTAACAATCCTTAGAGAATTTAGGCTTGTAGTTATTTTTGAACTTTCTAACTCTTAAGGGACATTTAGATGCAAAGTGACCAATCTTATTACATGAAAAGCATTTAAATGGAAATTGACCTTCATATTTTCCTTTTCCTTTCTTTTCTCTTTTGGAAATCATAGCAATGAAATCATCTAGTGTTTTCTCTTCATCATCATCATCAAAATTACCAGAAGTGTTTGCAGATTTCTTACCATGAACTGTTGCTTTGAAGGCTGTCTCACTTTTAGGTTTTGTCTTCAATCTTGAAATCTCAAAGGCTGAGATTTTACTGATCAATGTCTCTCTCTTGAAATTTGATGTAAGCTGCATGGTCTCATCAAGGATGTTGATCTTGATTTCATATTCTGGAGTAAGAGTAGTCATTAACTTGTCCATAATGTCCTCCTCTGAAATCTCTCCACCATTGTTTTTGATTCCAGCAACTGCTTCATTGATCCTTTGATTGTAGGCTCTAATATTTTCTTCAGGTAACATTTCTAAAGCATTATATCTTTTCTTCCATGTCTTTTTGCACGCATCCTTTGCTTGTTTGTCTCCTTCAAATATGTCTTCTAGGTGCTTCCATATTTTTTGGGTTGTATCTACCTTCTTTATTTCTGAAAAATCACCATCAGATAGGGAACTGATAAGGGATTCTTTGGCTATTGCATTATAATGAAATAATTCCTTTTTCTTATTAGTAGCATCATCCTTTGCAAGGTCTTCTAAAGTAGGGATCTTAACTACTTTGATAGTTACATCAAAAACTTCAAAGGCAATGCACTACAAATGAGTCACCATCTTGTTCTTCCAATCAAGATAATTATCTCCATCAAACTTAGGACTTTATTTTCTGAAGTATGCCATCTGATCAACCTAAATTTGTTAAAATTTCTCTTCGAGGCACTTGGTTCTGATACCAATTGTTAGGAATAGTCCCAAAAGATAACTGAGAGGGGGGGGGGGGTGAATCAGTTATCTACAAGTTTCAATACTTTATCCAATTAATTATACTTAAACATAAAGCATAAGAACAATGAAAGAACACTTGAACAAAACACAATATTTTAGTTATAGGGAAACCCAAATAGGTAAAAACCTCGGTAGGAATTGACACCCACTAATATTCTACACTAGTGTATTATGATCCTTGTTAGAAGATCCTTAACCCTGTTAGGAGTTTCTTTACAATATATTTAGTATAGTAGACCTGGTCAAGGGTCAGACCTTGTTAGGAGTCTTTTACAATAGTACCTGTTAGGGGAGAGGACACATTGTCCGAGAGCACACTACTCAAAGGGGTGAAGGCTACAACCTTCTGATTAACAGATATATACTATATCTAGATCTTGGTGAACTACACTTTGACCTGTTGTCTGGATCAGTTCCAATGTATAGCAAAAACACTTTACTTGGTCATATAGACCTTCTTCTGATGGCTCAACACTTCGCACACTTTGCTCTACTCTTCTTAATCAACTATGAACCACACTCAAGCAATCATAAATGACTACCTATAAATATCTTACCTCTAAATGATATAATCAAGTTGGCCTGTTAGAACCACCTTGAAATCATATTAGAGAAACCATAACAAAGTCCAATAAAAATTCAGTCAACTCTACTAAGCACACAACACATTTTGGGACCTATCCAATAAGATAATTATAGACGCATGCTACACACTGTTGGCTATACCAAAACAATTGGATCTTTCTCCTCAAGTTGAATTACACTATGCACTCTTAAATAAACATCACTAACTCTTCTCCAAGCTTAACTCCAAGGGCACATACCGTAATGATAGGCACAACCCCATAACCAATATAATCTCTATCGGCTCTTCTGAACAAACACAGGAAACTACTACTGTGAATAGCGACTGCATAACTTCACTTTTACTAATCATCAGACTCTGCGTCCATGAATGTAACATCACTACTATGTCTTCAACATATATCCAAGTGCACAAGGCTCCATGATAACTGTACAGACAACCATACACAAAAAACTACCTGTTACTCTATTAGGAACACTGTTGACACTAGTTGCTATATAACTGTCTGTACTAATAGTAAGTACTTTAGAATCTTAAATACTTAACTCTAACACTTATAAAATTGTGGAAAGTGTGAATGTCAAAATTGATGAGTATGCAAAAAGAAATGAAGCTAACAGCAAAAGAGAACCAGAAGATTATAGATCTTTTGTGTACATTGAGGAAGAAGAAGAGGCAAGTAACAGACTTGCACCTGATGCCAAGTCTCAGGTAAGCAATGTCAAGCAACAGATAGATGCTGCCGAGCATTAAGAAAATAGTGTTGAAAGAGAACAAGAACATATCGAGCTACAAGAAAATACTACCGAATATCAGGCAGAGGTTGCTGAGCATTCAGAAGCTGAATTTGACAATCTTGTTGGGGAACCTGATGAAATAGAGGAGGGAAGAGCTGAACCTTTTTTAGAAAAATATGTAAGAAGACACCACAAGCCTGAATAGATAATTTGAGACAAAAATACTAGAATTTAGACCAGAAGTAAGACTAAGGATCCAACATGCCTACTATGTGAATTTGAACCCAAGTCAGCTAGTGAGGCATTAGAAAATGAAGACTGGATACAAGCAATGAATGAAGAGATTGACCAAATTGAGAAGAATGATACTTGGACTCTAGTGTCGAGACTTGAAAACAAAAATGTTATAGGAAAAAAGTGGGTGTTTCAGAATAAGATGAATGAAAATGGTGAAATAACTAGGAACAAAGCTAGGCTAGTATGCAAAGGCTACGTACAAGAAGAAGGAATAGATTATGCAGAGACATTTTCCCCTGTAGCTAGATTGGAAGGAGTAAGAACTCTGCTTGCATATGCTACTTAAAAATATTTCAAGGTATATCAAATGGATGTCAAGTCTACATTTTTAAATGGTATACTAGAAGAAGAAGTTTACATAGAACAGCCAGAAGGTTTTATTGATCCAAACAGAAGACACATGGTGTGAAAACTGAACAAAGCACTATATGGATTGAAGTAAGCTCCCAGAGCATGGTATGAGAGGTTGCACAACTACTTGATACAGATTGGATTTTCAAGAACAAATGACACAAGCAATCTATACATGAAAGATGAAGAAGGTAAAAGGTATCCTGTTGGCAAAAAAATTTGTGGATGACATTATTTTTGGTGGACAAGATGCATTGTATAAAAGATTTTCAAATGAAATGCAAACTGAATTTGAAATGAGCATGTTTGGTGAGATCAAATTATTTGCTGGTTTACAAGTATATCAGATGAAGAAAGGAATTTTTATTACACAGTCTAAGTATGTTAATGAAATACTAAAAACTTTTGGGATGGAAGATGCTAAACTAGTGAGTACTCCTATGGTTACTGGACAAAAGTTATCTAAGAATGATGATGCTATAGAAGTGAATCAGACTTTGTACAGATCCATGATTGGAAAATTGTAGTATGTTGTACATAGTAGACCAGATATTGCACTAGCTATTGGGATTGTGGCAAGATTCTCTACCAATCCTAAGGAAGCACACATGATGGCTGTGAAAAGAATTATGAGATACTTGAAAGGAACTGCTGACTATGGTCTATATTATAAGAAGGATGACAAATTTGAAATCAGAGTTTATACAAAAGTTGATTGGGCTGAAAATGTAGATGACATAAAGAGTACTAGTGGTGAAGCTTTCTTTCTTGGACAGAGATTAGTCTCCTAGATGAGCAAGAAATAAAATTGCATTTCCCAATCTACTGTCGAGGCCGAGTATGTTGCTGCTGCAGTAAACTGTTCGAATCTGGTATGGATAAAATAATTGTTGATAGGCATGAAAGAAGAAATCACTGAACCTATTGTTATTTTTTGTGACAACACAAGTGCTATCAATATTTCTAAGAATCCAGTGATGCACACTAAGACCAAGCACATAGCAATCAAGTATCACTACTTGAGAGAATTAGTACAAGATAAAGAAGTCTGAATGGAATATGTGAATACAAAAGAACAATTAGCAGACATATTCACTAAAGCTTTACCCAGAGAAGCTCATGAGTATTTGAGAAGTTAATTAGGGGTCCTTCTCCTAACTGAGGCTACCTATTCGAGCTAGGAGAACTACATCAAATATGCTACAATAGAATATTTGACAAATTGATGCAGAAGATTGTCACTCTTTAGGGCTAGCCTAGAGTTGTGAAAAGGAGCAAAGACAAGGAATCAGTCATAAGCAAGATGACAGAGGGAGAAACATTGAGCTGCACAGATATTATCTACATTTGATGGATGTATGTTTTAGTTGTTGCTTTGGCATTTTTGTCAAAGAGGGAGATGAACTAATATGATAACACATGACATTGAAGGGTGATGAACTGAAATGAAGGATTAGGATAGAGGGAGATCTGAATACTTTTGACAGTCATAGAAGTGAGGCTTATAGGATTTTGAATTAGATTGAAGCTAAGGATATTATAAATAATTCTTTGATGAACATATAAGTTTTTGGATTGGTTGGTAATCCATGTGTTATTCAAGTGATATCATATGGTGTTGCCATCAATGCCAAAGAGGGAGATTGTTGGAAGCTACAATTGAAACAATTGTTGTATTGTCATTGATGTCAAACCTTAATTGGTAAAACTGTTGCTAATTAGGAAAGTACTATATCTATTGTATTGTTGTAAAGGATTGGGGCAAGGTTGGTAACTATAGCACCTAGAGAAAGGTTGAGTTATCTTGATATTACAAAGTGTACTTGACTATGTTGTACAATGATGAGACAATGTACTATTTATCCTAGTAAGACTGAAGACTAAACTGGTAGGCTTGATCGAGCAAAGAATGGAGAAATCATGTTTAAGCCGAGCAATGTTAGTGTCGACTGAGTCAGTGTATGTCAAGCAAAAATTTTAGTGTCGACCGAACAATAGTTAATTATCGAGGAAGACAGTATAAGCCGAGGAAACATTTTTAATAATAACCAAGCTTTCTACATGAAGACTATGTAGTTGATCACAGTATTCACCGAGCATTAACATTTTTATATTTGAAGAGAATTTAGTTTTGGAGCTGACATTGTTGAATTCTTGGATTATGTAAAATGTGTTGACTTTATTTATTGATTGTTTGAAAGCATTAAATGCACTGTAAAATGTTTTATTATAAATCTTTAAGAGATTTGAGATGATTCTAGAAATGAAGCCAAAGAACATGAAGCGGGTAGATTCAATGAATCTGACCTAACCCTAAGATCTACGAATGAGATTGAGTGGCATAAGATGAGTTAACCTAATTGAGGAAAGTATTAAGGGAACCTGAGCATTAGATATGCATGTGCATGGGTGAAAAAGAGAATGCTAGAAGATCAGTAAAGTTTTATTGACTGTATAAGAAGAAAAGGTTGAAGGAGAATTGTGGTGGTTGCTTGAAGAAAAGTTCCAAGCAGATCAGAGATGGAGATGGAAAAGTTTCAAAGTCAGTAAACTAGCATTAGTGTATGGAATCAGATCTAATATTTGCAAAGTGAGTTGTATGTTCTTCAGATAAATATTGCTGCTACTTTCTAACCATTATAACAGTCAAAATCCTTTTAATAGAGGTTGACCTAACAGTCATATGTTAAATCCTTTGAACAAGGTTGCATTCTAATGGAGTGTAAGTCCTATAACAAGGCTCACTTTTAACAGGGTGATTGAAATCCTTTAATCGGGTCACACCTAACAGTGTGTATTGTAACCTTTGACAGGGTTGGATTTTAACCAAGCTCACTTCAGAAGAGTGAAAATAATAGTAGCATGTTACAAAGTGGTTTTTCCCACATTGGGTTTTCACTATAAATCCTAATGTTAATACTTGTGTGAATGTTTCGGTTTGAACATTTCTATGTTTTGCAAGTTAAGTTATAGCTGGGTAGTGGACTACAATGTTATATATTTGTATTATTAAGTCAGTGATGACCGAGTTTGTTTTGGTTATTGGATCTGATTTAAGGAAAAGTTTTTAAGTTTGTCTTATACATCAAAACCTGAGAACAACTGATTCACCCCCCCTCTTTATTGTTCTAAATCATATTAATAGAGGGCTCCTTATAAAAGATTTTAAAAATAAATGGACGATTAAGATTAAGAGGCAAAAAAAAATGAGCACTGGTGGAGATTAAATCTTGGTTGATCCATGTGCTCAACATTCTCAAAAGGCAAAATCAATGGACATGGTTAAGAGGCAAAAAGATGTGTAGAAGAGATTAAGAGGCAAAAGGAGATTCCACTCATCTTGGAAAGTGTGCATTCAAAGTGTAGACAAAAAGTCTTTTAATTTTTATTTTTTATTTTATTATTTATTTATTATTTTTAGCAAAGTGGTTTCCATTATTTAATTAAAAGATTTTTTTATTTATTTAAAAGAGATTTGTTCTTTTAATAAAATGTGGCTTAGGATAAAGTGATTTTATTATTTAATTAAAAGATTTTTTTATTTAATTAAAAGGGAGCATGTTCTCTTAATTAAATAAAAATTAGGATAAAATGATCAAACCTTAGGAAATATTAAAATTTTTAAATTAATTACATTTTGATCAAGGAAATTGATTTGAATGAAAATATTGCAAAGCATTGATTCAGGAAATTGATAAATTGATGAATGGGGGCCCAAAGTCTAAGCGACCAGTTTAGGATCCATACATTTTCCCCTCTTTGACTAATGTGTGATCTTCATGGGAACACATGTAGTCAAAGAATGAAGTTGAAATGTGAGATCGATTTGGGATCACAAAACAACCTATACGTGTGATCGACGGATGGGAACACATCAAAACAAAGATAAGTTGATTGAAAAAGACAAGGCCAACACCCCTGTAAATAGGTAATTGTCAAGTCTCAAGAAATGTTGCCCCAAGCGAAGCAATTGATAGGTTTGATAAAGATGAATCAAGGATTGAAGTTTGACAGGTACTGCCCCCTCATGATCGAAATCAAAATGAGATAGAGGAGAAATAGTGAATTGATAAATTTGATCAAATCGAACTAAAGATAAGGTTCTTGATGTAAGATGAAAGATATAAGGATCACAGAACCAAGGTAGATCATTAAACATGAAAGATTATTCCCCAAGGTTGAATTAGAAGAAAAGAAGTGGGGTGAAAGTGAATGGAAGATAGAATTTTGGAAGAGGTGGAAAGAAATGGAGAGAAGAAAGAGAATTTTCCTCAAGAAAGAGGATGCCTCAAAATCAATCAACTGTTTAAGATAGGAAATTTTGATTGAGATCACAAAATAAGATAAGGAAATGAAGATCAAAACGTGACCATAGTTGATTAAAAGTCCAAAAGAAAGATGAAGGAAAACCCTCTCAAACTCCTAATGCAGCCTAAAAATGCAAATTAATATGAAGTCTAACAATGCAAGCTACATGAAAATACAAAGGTGTACTTGCAATAGAGCAACTGTAACATAGGATTTTATGTTCATCATTCATTAGAGGATTTTAAGGAACTTATTTTTATCATTGGGTCATTATTAACGGACATCGAAAAATACACAATCATCACTAGTCACAAGTGCAACTATGAAAATATGAATGTGATTTATATCGGATTGGAATGTGGAAAGATTATAACATAAGCATCAACGACATAAAGGTCAACATGACTTCGATGTTAGCTTACCCAATTTAATGTAGAAAAACCACACTCACATCAAGGCATAGATGTCGGGATGACCATAAGAATGGTTGTGCAAAAATAGTCAAAGATGATGCCTCAAATCTCTTAAGTGTTTCAAGGGAACAACAAGAGACACTCAAGAGATTAAAGACCACACCCACAAGAAGAAAGCAAATAAAAACATGCTCCATGCCCCAAGTCCTCTAGCTATGCATCCCAGACAAACTTATTAGACAAGGACACTCAAAAAAAATCAATAGCAGTCAACACATGAAGAAAAGATCATGACATATCTCAAGCATTAATTGTTGTATTTAAAATTTAAATGTGTTCACTGATATTAAGTTTCGAGGATAAGGATCAAATGCTTGCCAGTAGGTAAGATCACATGACAAAATTGGGTAAGACCAAGCTGATAAGTATTGAAAAACACTTGATGTCAGGGGTTGTGTTGAAAAACACCATTTGCGAGGTGTCCTAAAGACTAACGCATCCAAGAGACCAAAGCTAACATAGTTATTCCCTCTAGACAAAGAAAAAGACCAATTCCAAACTAAGGCAACAAGGACAAGGCATGATGGAGAAAGGCTAAGTGTCAAGGACACATGCTAAGAAACTGGGGTGCAAAGGCTTCAAGTAGCGCCTGTTTCCAAGTTTTGACCACTTGGATTTTATTGCAATTTTTTTTTTCAAGACTTTTTATAATTTTTTTGTATTTTTGCTATCAAGGCGCCTATTTCCAGGTTTTCACCAAGGCACTTTTTCTAATTTTTTTTTGAATTTTTGAATTTTTTTAATATTTTGGGTATTTTTTGAATATATAGTTTTTTTTGAGATACATCAAAGTGCCTATTGCTAGGTTTTCACTAAGATGATCATTTTTTTAGGACATTTTCATATTTTTAGAATTTTTGACAATATATCATTTTTTGGATTTTTTCAAGATCAATAAGTATGTACAAAGGATTCTCCTAGATAGAATGGGCATCAAACTCCCAAGAAAGATCACATTGTGTAGTCCCAATGTCTAGCAAGGTGGAGAACAAGAGAGATTAGCAAGCTAGTGGAAGAGATGGAAGACAAGAGAATGAAGGAGAATGAAGGGAAGAAATCTTCAAGGGCAAACTCCTCAAGAGTAGCCAAGCTAGGGAAAAATTGTCATGTAAAGCACATTTGGACAAGCAATGAAAGGCCAACATAGGATAAGTCATAAAAGTGTAATGGAAAAGAAGGAAAGGATGCAGTCCAAAGGAGTAGACATGTCAAGAGGCTTCATAGCATCGTGTTTTACTCTTTTCTATTAGATCAAGACCAAAGGGGAAAAGGATAGCGAAAGGCTAGATTAAATGGAGGAAAAACAAATATGAAGGCTAAACATAAATGGAATGAAAGCAAGATCATCATAAGATAGATCACAAGATAGTCAAATGTTTGTGTATAGGTCAACATTGTCAAGATCAAAGAGAGAAGATGGAATGGATGAAATATGTAGAAGAACTACGCATGATGCCTGATTGCTAGGTTTTCATCATGGTACTTATCCAAGGTGCCACAAGGGAGTGGTTTTCACCATAGGATGAATTTATTTCTCTTTACTTTTTCTACCAAGGTGCCTATTTTCAGGTTTCCACCAAGGCAAATTTTCAATTTTTTCATTTTTTAAAAAAAATTTTATTTTTAATTTTTCTATTTTTTGAATTTTTTTTTTGGGAAGAAGGGAAGCTTTTTAGATAATTATCCTTGAAAGGATAAACCATGATATGCCAAGGATTCAAAATGATATGCTCAAAGATGTTGATAGGGAAAGGAAGATGGAAGAGAAAAATGGAGGATAAGGTTTTATGTAAAACGAGTGAGGTTGGAAGATAGGAGGAATAGGCAAATAAGGAAAAATGATAGAAGGTAGAAGGATAATGAATGGAAGGATTGTGAAAGGGTAGATGGAAAGGAAGGAAAGATCAACATTAACACACACCTTGAAGGGTGGTGAGAAGATGGAGGAAACGTGAATGAACGAATACATGAAGGAATATGGTGAATGGATAGTAGAGGTTGCGGTTTAGGCGCATGGAATGGAAGAATGTTTTTGGAAGAAGATGAAGTGGAAGTCTTTGGAAGCTTGAATGTCAACTTCAATTGTTTCTCAATATCAAACTCTTTCAAGAGAGACTTTGGAATCCATATAGTCGTAGGATTATCATTTCTTTTTGATGATTTAGAGAGAATATCTTCAATGATGGATTTTGGAACCCATACTTGTCTTGTAGTTTTCTTCTTAGATATCTCTTTTTACTTTATGCCTCCATGTCGATTAGAGGAGACATGGTGATCTTTTTTTTAATGGATTCTTATATCACTTCTTTTTCTTGTATTGAACATTCAAGTTACTTCCAAAAGGCTTGGGACTTGTGGAAGAAGAAGGAGGATATGACTAGTTTAGATGGGTGGGTGGATGAAAAGGATTCAAGGGTATGCATCTATGTTGATCTTGAGGAAAGATAGGAGATGGATGGATGTAAGGACCCAAGATGGATGAAAAATTAAGAGAGTTAGGAGGGGAAAGTGAAGGGACATAAGGGCCCAAGATGGAAGGAAGACATGAAGCCCTTAGTATTTGGAGGAGGTCCAAGGATGGAAGTGGAAGATACAAAAGGATAATCAATAAGTTCATCAACATCTATATGACAACCAAGGACATCAACATCTTTAGATGGAGCATTAGGATTTGCAATAGGATCATGAAAATCTTGAATAGGATAAACTTCTTTGATATGATTGTTCAGAGCTTGAAAAGACTTAGGAAGAGTAGAAAGTGGAAGCGAACATGGAGTGGTAGAACAAGAAGATGGAAGACTTTGATCTTGACAAGGAACTTTGGATAGCATAAGCATATAATTTTTCTCTTGATCTTCAATAGGCTTAACATTGGAAGTAATGACACTATTTTTAATAGCCTTAATGGAAGTATCATCTTTGGAAAGCGTAAGTGTAATAAGGTTATTTTGATTGTCAATAAGCTCAATGGTGTAAGTAGTATCTTGATCTTGCTTAGGACATGGTGGAATGAATGAGAAAGAGCGTGTAGGATCAAAAGAACCATGAAATGGATAAAAGACATCATGAAAAGGATTGGATGACATGGAGGGTTCTTGATCTTGATCTTTCTTTATGTTCTTTTCTTTATCATTAGAGTCCTCTTGACATGGAGCCACTTCTAAGGACAAGGAAGCATGTTGGAATTGTATGGAAGACTTTGGAAGAGATCGTAAAGGACTAGCTGAAGTAGGCATTATGGCATATAAAGGCTTAGGCTCTTGTTGGTTAGATGTGTTGAGCTTCATGTCCTGAATAGCACTAGACACGTGAAGAACAACTTGATCCTTGGGTTGAGAAGAGTCCACAACTCCATCATTGACCACTTGTTTGTTCCTATTCCAATGAGAGTTCTTTCCTTTATCCTTGTTAGATTTGTTGTTAGTTTGACCATTGTTGTTGTTGTTTCCATGTTTGGTCAAAATTCTTTGTTCTCTCAAAACATCCTCAATCCTACATGTGGTTTCAACCATGGTGTCAAAGGAATCAAAGACCATTTTCCTAACTTCATACCGCATCTCAGGAACCAAGTTGCTAATAAGGATGTCAATCTTCTCATCTTCATGAATGGTCCTAGAGTAGTGAGAGCATTGTCATCTCCACCTTTGTAAGAAAGTGACAAAGGATTCCCCTTGATGTTGCTTTAAGTTGCATAAGTCCAACATGGTGACAGATCTTGAAAGATTGTATGCAAAGTGTTGGACAAATCTATGGACAAGCTCTTTACAAGTCTTGACGGGGGGAGTTATGTTGGTGAACCATTCCATCACTTGACCCTTAAGACTCCTTGGGAACAATCTAATGAGTCATCTTGATGGAACTCAAAACTCATAATATAAAACTGGCACACATGATCATGTGGATCTCCATTATCATCATACTTGTCATATTGGGGGATCTCAACTTTTCTAGGAAAATCTTTCATACTCACACTCTTGTCAAAAGGATTGGGACAAATTGAATCAAGATTGAATGAGCTATTGGGTGCCAGCATCTTTTCCATCATACTCTAAAGTTGTTTGATCTTCTCATCCTGAGATGGACCTTGCTTCTTGATCTTTCTGTCCACATCAAAGTTGTAAGGGACTTTAGCACCTTTGTTGATTAAACTCTCTAGTAACTTGTCTTTTTTTTTCTCCAAGTATCTCTCCACATATTGTTGGAAGAGTGGTTCTTGTTGTATCTTCATGAAATCTTGGGAGTTGAGGTCAAGACTTGAGCTACTTCCCCCATATTGTGAACCATGGTGAGCACATTGAGAAAGTTGTTTTGAGTTCCTAGGAGGTGTTTGTCTCCTATAATGATCATATTGTGGAGCCCTTCTTCCTCTAGGGCTAGGAGATCGTAAAGGTGATCTTGAATACCTTCTACTTCATGGATTCTTAGGAGGAGTGGGTGGAGGAGAGTTGTTTCCACCACCAACACACATGTTGTATTGATCATTAAGTTGTTGAGCCAAGAGTCTGTCTTTCTCTTCTTGTGCAACTCTCCTTTCTATTTCCAATAAGGTTTTTCTTTCTAACTCTAGGAGTCTAAAATTCTCTTCCTTTACAACTTTTTCATCTAGGAAGGATTTCTTTTCACACTCAATTCTCTTGAGTCTTTCACTTGTGTATCTTGAAGTTGTTTGGAGTGGTGAACTTGGTCATGAATGTTTAAATAAGTCATTGGTATATGTTGCATTCACATGAGTATCATAAGGTTCATCATCTTGACTGTCATGTTGTGATTTCTCTTCTTGAGAGAGTTGCCTCTTATCTCTCTCAGCCCTTTCATGTGCATCCAGATATCTAGTAGAAATAAGAGATGATACTGGTTGATTTTCATGAGATGAACTGTTAAACAAAATGTTATCTCTATGCCTTTCAAATATGTTGTCAAGACTTTTATCCCTTTCTTCCCTCTCCCTTCAAGTCATTGCATAAATCATATCCATATCTGAATGAGAAAGTGCTAAGGATGTGCTCAACTCGCTAAAATTACTCTTGGGATCAAAACAAGCTTCTGAGGTATTCCTAGAGGATTGATCAAAGACGGGCTCTTTTCCCTTACATTTTTGGCAAGTTTGAACTAAGGGTAATTGGTCAAAGACTACTTGAGGTCATTTTCCTTGATTTACTTGATATCTTGTCGTAACTGACATGAAAGAAAAGATCCTAGGTG
This sequence comes from Chamaecyparis obtusa, assembly GCA_027943335.1. Taxonomy (NCBI): domain Eukaryota; kingdom Viridiplantae; phylum Streptophyta; class Pinopsida; order Cupressales; family Cupressaceae; genus Chamaecyparis; species Chamaecyparis obtusa. The sequence continues at coordinate 581,711 of BSBK01000524.1, read as the reverse complement.
ATAAGATGACCCTAAGAAATGTTGGTACCAAACTAGGATAGTTAAAGCATTCAATTATCCAAAAGAGAGATGATAAGATAGAATTTTTGCAAAAGGTATAAACCAACACTGCCACAGAGGTGCCAAATGAACGGATAAGTATCCTAACACATATGGATCAGGAGTATGATTTATCCAAGTTATATTTGATTGAATTTGATTTTGGATGGAAGTGAATTGGACAAGAGATTACTAAAACTCTCCAAGTGAGTTGTCAAAGAATCTAAAGGTTTACTCTCTCAACAAGGATGATTTCTAACTAACTGATTCCAAGAAAGGTCACTTGTGAAATCAAAGAATACTAATCCAAGAGGTCAAGACATAGGAACCCAAGGTGAAAATAAGCTTCCAACAGTGAGGTAAGTGACCTACTATAATCCGAATCAACCAAGGAAGACTGGAAATGACACAAATCAGCTCACTGTTTGACAAACTGTAGGACAGTTTCACATGAGGGAATATAGTCCCATGCAAAGAAATGTTAGGGATCGCACAAGAAAATGAAATCCTGTGCGAGAGAATTCTAGGCTTGTGTGAGAATGTGCACAGAGACAAGCGACAAAACAAGATCAGGCCGCTTGACAACAAGTTTGTAAACTCAGGAACTCAATTTTTGTTTGTTTTAGAAGATCATGTAAATACATCAATAGATTTTTATCATTAATCAAGCATGCAAGACAACAATCAAGGAGTTTAAGAAAATAATTATCTTCAAACAATGAACAAGGGGCCAAGAAACCTTGTACATGAACATGAATTGTGACTTAGTATGCTACTCCTTATAGATTCTACTTGTGTATGTTCTCAAAATGTTTTTCCAATCACGCACATAGTCCTAGAAAGACAAATTTGGTTACACTATGGTTCTTAGTAATGGTTTGACTCTACAACTTTTTCAATTTCAAGAGGGTGAACTCAAATCTAGGCGCACCGGGGTTTTGAAACATTCTGATAATTTAATCAATTGGAGATGCTGAGGAGATCTGACAGCCCAACAAGAAACTACAACCCTGGAGATTTCTTCCACAAGGACATTTATATAGCAGTTGTTGCTACCATGATGAAAATAACTATTACCGCTTGAGGTTCCATCCATGTTGTTTACTCAACAAAGGGAGTGTCCACTATGGTTAACCCTCTCTAAAAAGGTGACTCACAAAAAAGGACCACATGGGGACTTGGTTTAGATTCAAGGATCTGAGTTTCTAATACTACCCAAAAAGGGAGTAGAGCATAATCTTCTAGCCTCTTCACTTCACCCAAACATAGCAAGAAAATTCATTGACATGCTAAGATTGAAACCACCTCACCAAGGTTCGTGATGTCAACAACAATGTCCACCAAGCTCTCTAAGTGGGTCCAAGAGAGAACATACCGATCAATCTTGAGGACCAAAACAAGTAAGACCGTGAGATAGTAACAATATCCTCCCTACCTACAAGGGTTCTATCATCAAGAAGAGCTTCGCAAGAAGCCCACTCTCTCAAGAACACCACAAATAGTGTTCATAGGGCCTAATTACTATGTGAAACATATATGCAAGAAAGTGAATCTATGTTCTTTTTTAGAGCCCAAATTTGAAGTGTGATCTATGAAAGCAATAAAAAGTTAAGCTAGACACATGAGAGATTCATTTTATTTCTAAAATCCAAATGTTATAGAGATTCAACAAAATACCTCAAGTCTAAAGCAACGCGCTTAGTAGATTTTTGTTGAGTTTTTTTGTGCAAGCAAGCCACGAACTCTCCAACAAGAAAACAAGCAAACAAGCATGCAATGTATATCCAACTTATGAAAATCCTAGGGTTAGATCTAAAAACCAATTTTTAGAAGCAATAATAGCCAACAAATAATCCAAAGGACAACTCATATCATGCATTGAACAATGAAAAATAAGTGCATACTCATCAAAAAAATTTCTTTTTTTGCATTTGACCTAGTCAACAAGATCTAATTTTTTTTATATGATTTCAGCCACAAAATTAGAAATGCAAAACAGAGACCCCTGCTAAAAAATAGAGAGCTTTCCAAAAATGTAAGAATTTCAGAAAAATCTCTTCATTTGTGCCCTAAAGACTTATTTTACAAAAACAAACCAATTTTTGTAAATCAACTATTTGAGCTATGATATTTCATCCAAATTTAAAACACAAAACATGGACCCCTATAGAATTTAAAGAGATTTCCTAAAATGTAAAAATTTCCAAAAAATATGCTGATTTGCGCCGAAAATTAATTTTTTATGAAAAATAAAGAAAAAAATTATTAAAAAATTCAAAATACTTCAGAAAATTCTAAATTTTTTATTGAAGCTTCTCTGATATGTCACTATCTTGCAAAAAACATTTCAGACCAAAACTCCAAGCCGTTTGGGAGATATGATCAAATTTTTGAAAATCTAGGGTTTTAGTCTCCAAGCAAATCTGCACAAGGGGTTTAGCTCCAAAAAATAACCAAAACCAGCATGCAAAGGTGGGTTCCCCATGGTGGGTGCCAAAAAATGTGTGCTAAAATGTTGACACACTTTTTTGAGTCATTAAATCAAAGATTTCTCAAGAATGAGGTCTCAAATGGCGACTCATAGCTCTCTATTCATGGAGTGCAAAGATTTGTAATGGAGGCCCTTAGATTAGACCTAGTTTGTGTCCATGCAAGTACACCATAAAATTAGAGATTCAAAGAGGAAAAGTAAGAATGCTAGTCTCCATGATCATCAAGTATTCATGCAAATAAAAATGAAAGCTATTCTAAATGATAACAATGCATAAAAGCAAACTAATCTATGAAAGAAAATGCTTATGCAAGATTACTCTATGAAATGAAATATGAATCTAATCTAATATGAAAGTGCAATATTAATCTAAATGGATTGCCATGGGGGCATGGGAGAAGAAGACAAGAAAAGAGAAGTTGCAATATCCAAGCTCTAAGTGCTCACACTCTCCTCCAAAATCGCTCTCCAAACCTGCATAACAATAACATAAATCTTGATCTCTAAAATCTCCATGCATAAAAATGAGGAGAGGGCTCCTTATAAAGGATTTTAGAAATGAATGGACGGTCAAGATTAAGAGGCAAAAAAGAAATGAGCAATGGTGGAGATTAAATCTTGGTTGATCCATGTGCTCAACATTTTCAAGAGGCAAAATCAATGGACATGGTTAAGAGGCAAAAAGATGTGTGGAAGAGATTAAGAGGCAAAAGGAGATTCCACTCATCTTGGAAAGTGTGCATTCAATGTGTAGACAAAAAGTCTTTTAATTTTAATTTTAATTTTATTATTTATTTATTATTTTTAGCAAAGTGGTTTCCATTATTTAATTAAAATATTTTTTTATTTATTTAAAAGAGATTTGTTCTTTTAATAAAATGTGGCTTAGGATAAAGTGATTTTATTATTTAATTAAAAGATTTTTTATTTAATTAAAAGGGATCTTTATTTAATTAAAAGGGAGCATGTTCTCTTAATTAAATAAAAATTAGGATAAAATGATCAAACCTTAGGAAATATTGAAATTTTTGAATTAATTACGATTTGATCAAGTAAATTGATTTGAATGAAAATATTGCAAAGCATTGATTCAGGAAATTGATAAATTGATGAATGTGGGCCCAAAGTCTAGGTGACCATTTTAGGGTGCATACAATACCATAATATCATAGACATCAGTTTGATGTCTTTCTCCTCTATAGGCTCAATGGTCATTCCACGCCTATCACTTCTTAACTTGCAAGACTGTTCCACAAGTTTTCTAACAGCCTTGCCCGCTGGGAGAACGACGCCTGTCCTTGAGAGGCTTGTCATTTCATGTAAGAGATCTCCTCTAATTCTTACTGGAACTTCACCTATCCAAAATAGGTCATTGTGGATTCTTCTTAATAGGATCTTGATCCATTTAGATTTGTAAAACTCACATGCCATAGCAAACTCAATAATAGGATGATTCTCTAGCTGCATGAACTCATCAAGGAAGGTTTTGTCCAGTTTCATCATGCTCTCAATGTGCGCTCTAATTCTTTCAAGACCTACTAGCTCTTTCTTACAATATATGTATGCACGGATGTCTTTGACATGCATAACACCCATAGGTGTGTGGGAAAATGCCCATTCTAGGTCATCCAATGTGGATTTGAATGGGTGCCTCTTAAATACATATCTTTTCTTCTCCACAACATCAAATACAATAGGAGTAGCCATCACTTACTTGTATATCACCTTCTTAATGGTTTCCAAGAACTTTTGAATCGATGCAACGGATTAGGGCTTTCGTAACAGATCAAACACACTGCTTTGCTAGTGAATCAATCTGCAACCCTTCACAATCAGCTACTAGGGCTTTTGTTCTCTTCAATCCCTCTAAACTCAAATGCAATGATTGATCTACAAAATTTTGTGCACTTTAAAGTGAAAATTATGCCATTAATGCTTGCCATGTAAACCAGACTTTCATTGAAAATCTCCAACTTTCATTCTATTATCAATCAACTAGTGTGATCTTACACATAGGCTCTACTAGACTCCAAAAGGTTAAGTCCAAAGGCGCATACTCTGAGGGTGAGTATACCGGCCGGGCAGAGGTTTAGAGGTAAATTAGCTCCCCTATGACCCTGAGGGCCATTCATCCAAATGTAGAGGGTGCATCCACTGTGGATTCATCCAATACATTCTCATCAACCTTATCCTTCTTTTCCTCTAACCAAATCAAGCTCGCATCTTCTTAAGCTTTCACAAACTTGACTTCTCCTTTGGTATCCAGTATTGGTTCTTCTGGATTTTTAGGGCTTTCCTGACTTTGCATTCTTGATCTATAGAACTTTGAGATGTGTCCAGCCTTGTTACATGAGTGACAAATAACTAGAAGCCTTATATTCCTCAGCGCATTGACATGGGTTACCATTTTACATTGTCTAGCTGAGTGACCATTATAGTTACATATCTGACATGTAACATTTTGAGAACTTCTTACATTTGGCTAATTTTGATTCCTTTGATTATGTTGAGTCTTGTTCTTCTGACTTGTCTTACAATTCATAGCTCTATGACCAAATTTATTGCATGAATAACAGTAACCATTGAAAGGTCTTACCTCTGTACAGTTCCTTGCTATATGTGCATGCTTGTTACATGCATAACAAGTTTGATCTACTGGCTTGCGCTCATTCTTGGATGGTTCAATATGATCTTTAGTCTGACTTCCAATCTCCTCAGCATCTGTGGTGTCTTTTGGTGCTTTCATTCTTGCTCGCACATTGTCAATCTGATTTTGTGCTTCATTGAATCCAATGCCGCTAGTATCTCCTTTAAGCTTCTGAGCATATAATTGAGATTCGATCAGATCCTTTATTGTGTGTAATTTATCAATGTGATTCTTAGCCTCTTTCAATTCAGATTCCAAGCTTTCTTTGTTGTTTCTTAGCTCCAAGATTTCCATGTTTGCGTGCCTTGATTCTTCATTCAATTGAAGGTTCTCTTTGATATGTTCATCATAGACTTCTTGATTGTTAGTTAGCTTGTCATCCAATTCTTCAATCTGATCTTTCAAAGATGTGTTATCTGTTAGCTTGTGGTGACTAATCAGGAAAGTACTATCCAGGAAAGTACATTTTTTTTGAGGCCAACTACTTTTTCGGCCATTTGGGCCGACTACTTATAACTCATTCTAACCCTAAAGTGGGAAAATATTGTATAATATGGCTTAGGGTTAGGGATTTTCATTATGTATGATTTTAGTACTTGCGGCAGAATTGGGTTGTAAGGGATTACAGATTGTAATCAGGTTGTAATCACTGGATAATAATAACATTGGACTCGTTGTTGGTGGACGTAGCCCAGGGATTGGGTGAACCACGTTAAATCTGTGTGTCTTGTGTTCTATTCTGTGTGGTTTATTATTTTCTGATATTAGTTATATTTGCACATAATTGTTATTTCTGCCTTGTTAATCCTAACATTATCTTCATGTATCTTTTTTACCATGATCCCTAAATCACTGGTAGAATATTCTTTCAAATCTTTTCTGAGTCTTTTGATGATTGTTTGAGCATCACTGACTTTTTCTTTTAATTCTTCAATTTCCTTTTCAGATCTATCCAGGTCTTCAAGAGAAGCTTCAAGATTTCTTTTCAAATGTTTCATTTCTGTCTTGTCCATGATCTCCTCAAGTGGTTAAAATTATTTGTTGAGGACCAGAGCTCTGATACCAATTGTTAGGAATGGGAACACTGAGAGGGGGGGATGAATCAATGTTCACTATATTCAATCTTTTTCCTTTACTCTTTAAACTTAACTTGAATGCTTAACAACTGAAATGAACATTAATATAAATAAGATAGATGAACACAACACATAACACCAATATAGTTACGGGGAAACCCAAATAGGTAAAAACCCTGGTGGGAATTGACACCCACTAATAATCTGTACTAGTGTCTTATGATCCTTGTTGAAGATCCTTAACCCTGTTAGGAGTTGCTTTACAATGTATTTAGTACAGTGACCTTGTCAAGGGTCAGACCCTATTAGGAGTCTTTTAAAATTAACCCTGTTAGGGGTGGGGACACACTGTCCTAGAGATCACTGCTCAAATGGTGAAGGCTACAACCTTCTGATCTCAGATACACACTATATCTACTGGATGAACTGGCACTGTGACACTTCTTGTCTAATCAGTTCCTTTGATGCGTTGATGCTTTGACCTCTTGCAAAACTCTAATACATCTTATCAACTCTTCACACACTTCTGCTCTGCTTATTTCAACTCCATAACAACTTCCATTCTTAGTTACAAAGGCACATCTAATATTTATATGCACATACAAAATAATTCACTATGTCAGCCCTTTAACTGATTACATACAATGCTTCCAATTCAATTGGCTCAAGTATGTTTACAAACAAACATAATTATATGTCTACCACCTAAGTACAATAGGTGCATAGCCCTTACATAACAGTATTATAGTCGCTAATCAATTTCCCATCAGTCAGCTACATATACTATTCTATTCTGGCATTCATTAGTTGTGTAACTTCAACTGTTTGTAACTTCGTCATACTTGCATATCTGATCATGCGCTCATAGACTAAGCATGAATAAACTCTTACCAACTTATCTTCTAGGGTGCATACCGTAACTCGGTCATACGCACGTGCGCTGTTTCTTTGAACTACTAGTGTACTTCTAACTATCCTGTCTTCTGTACTTAGCCAATTTCTGATCTTCTGAGGATGTGTGCTGACTCCAAAACTCTATATGACTTTGTTTCCATAATGAAAACACTATATTAAGTCATATACAACAATATAGTCAACTTGCCAACAAGAAGTGTTAAGTTTGGTAATGATGCACCATGTCATGTGAAAGGAAAAGGATCAATAAGATTAACTAATAAGATTAGATGTGATAATGCTTATTGGGTTGAAGGTCTTAACTATAATTTGTTAAGTGTTGCAAAGTTGAACAATACTGGTTACCAAGTTAAATTTCATCACAAGAAGGTCAAAATATTTGATGACATTGGTGAACTAATTGGAAGTGGAGACCATACAAGAGGTAATTTGTTTTATCTAGACCTATCTGAGGAAACATGTTTGTTTTCACAATTTGATGATGTATGGTTATGGCATAAGAGGTTGTGTCATTTGAACTTTGACAATTTGGTAAATATTAGTAAGATGAAGAAAGTTAGAGGATTATCAAGATTGAAAAAACTTGATAATGTGATGTGTAAACAGTGTCAATTGGGAAAAATGACAAAGTCTAGTTTCAAGAGCAAGACATATATACTTCTAATAATATTTTGGAATTGGTCCATACTGACCTTTTGTGGACCTATTGGTTTGCAAAGCTACTATGGTGATAAATATTTCATTTTCTTTGTTGGCAACTATTCTAGAATGATGACTATGATGTTTCTAAAAGAGAAATCTGGCGCATTTAAGTTGTTTAAGTGGTATTTAGCAAAAGTTGAGAAAGAAACAGGTAAAATCTTGAAATGTTTGAGATCTGACATAGGAGGAGAGTTCATATCAAACAAGTTCAATATATTATGCAATGATAGAGGAATAAAGAGACAAATGTCTCCACTTAGGACACTGTGCCACAAAATGGTATAGCGGAGAGAAAAAATAGATCAATTATGGATTGTTCTAGAACACTGATGATAGAGAAGAATGTTGCATAAAAATACTAGAGAGAAGTTGTAAGTACAAGTGTTTATAACTTGAACCAAGTACAAATCAAGAAAGGTACAAATGCTACACATTTTGAGTTATGGTATGGTTATGCACCTAATGTGAAATACTTTAAAGTCTTTGGAAGCAAATGTTATACTGAAGGACAATAGGAATGGAAAACTTGATGCTAAAAGTGATGAGGGCATATTCCTAGGATATTCCACTAAGAGAAAAGCTTACAGGTGTTTGAATTCTAACACTAACAAATTTGTGGAAAGTGCAAATGTTAGAGTTGATGAATATGTAGAAAAGAATGAAGTTGAGTGAAAATAGGAACTTGAATATTATAGATCTTTTGTATACATGGAAGAAAGAGAGGCTAGTAATGTACCTAAACCAGAAAACAAAGATGTTGAGCAATAACATGAACCTAATGAGTCGCAACAAGAAATTGTCGAGCATCAGGAGGATGTTGCTGAGCAATCAGAAGAGGAGGCAGAGAATCTAGAAGATGAACCTAAAAATCAAGAACAAGTAGAAAAGAGACCTGAGCCTGCATTGGCATAGTATGTAAGAAGACATCATAAGCCTGAACAAATTATTGGAGATAAAGAATCTAGTATCATGACAAGAAGTAAGTTGAAAGATCAAACATGCTTATTATGTGAATTTGCGCCTAAGATAGTGAAAGATGCTTTAGAGAATTAAGATTGTATACAAGCCATGAATGAAGAAATAGAGAAGATAGAAAAGAAAAAAGCCTGGACACTAGTGCCGAAATCAAAAGACAAGAATGTTATTGGAACAAAATGGGTATTCAAAAATAAGTTAAATGAACATGGAGAGATCACTAGGAACAAAACTAGATTGGTATGCAAGAGATATGCACAAGAAGACATTGACTATGGGGAGACATTTTCTCCAGTTGCAAGATTGGAAGGAGTGAGAACTCTACTTGCATATGCATCTTTTAAAGGATTCAAAGTGTATCAAATGGATCTCAAATCTGCATTTCTGAATGGAATACTGGAGGAAGAAGTATGCATTGAATAGCCAGAAGGATTTGTTGACCCAAGAAAAAGAAACATGGTTTGTAAACTACATAAGGCACTGTATGGATTGAAACAAGCCCTGAGAGCATGGTATGCAAGACTGCACAATTATTTGATAAAGATTGGATTTGTAAGGACAAATGACAACAACAATCTATATTTGAAGACTGAAAAAGGTAAAGGGATATTGTTAGCTAAAATCTTTGTTGATGATATATCATATTTGGAGGACAAGATGCCCTATGTCAAAAAATTTCAAATGAGATGCAAATTGAATTTGAAATGTCTATGTTTGGTGAGATCAAATTCTTTGTTGGTTTGCAAGTTTATCAGATGAAGAAAGGTATATATTTTACACAATCTAAGTATGTCAAGGAGATACTGAAAACTTTTGGTATGGAAGATTCTAGACCATTAAGTACACCCATGGATATTGGACAAAAACTATCAAAAACTGATGACACAGCTGAAGTAAATCAAACCTTGTACAGGTCTATGATTGGAAAGCTACAATATGTTGTCCAGAGTAGATTGAATATTGCCTTAGTAGTTGGGATTGTTGCAAGATTTTCAGAAAATCTTAAATAAAATCACATGATGGTAGTGAAAAGGGTTTTGAGATATCTAAAAGGAACAAAGGACTATGGATTGTACTACAAGAAGAATGACAAGTTTGAACTAAAAGTTTACACTGATGTTGATTGGACAGGAAATGTGGGTGACAGAAAGAGTACAAGTGGAGGTGCATTCTTTCTAAGAAAGAGATTAGTCTCTTGGACAAGCAAGAAACAAAATTGCACTTCCCAATCTACAACAAAAGCTGAATATGTAGCAGCAACAGTAAATTGTTCAAATTTATGTGGATTAAGAAGTTGTTAAAAGGTATGAAGGAGGAAATCACTGAGCCAATTGTTATTTTCTGTGATAACACAAGTGATATTAATATATCAAAGAACCCTGTCGTGCACACTAAGGCTAAGCATATTTCTATCAAGTATCATTACTTGAGAGAGATAGTTCAAGACAAAGAAGTGAGATTGGAATATGCAAATACAAAGGAACAATTAGCAGATATATTCACAAAAGCATTACCTAAAGATGCTCATGAATATCTTAGAGGTAAATTAGGGGTGATTCCCCTAACTGAGGCTACCTAGTAAAATATAGGAGCATTGCATCAAATGTACTAATCAGAATATTTGAAAAATTGATGCAAAGGAGATCACACTTTAGGAGTTGCCTAGAGTTGTGAAAAGTAAAGAAAAAAATGTTGATTAGTCATAAGAAAGATGATAGAGGGAGGAATAAAATTCAGAGAACTGACATGAAGATATCTACATGGTGAAGATTAATTTCTTTGGCATTGTTGTCAAAGAGGGAGAGATTTGGTAAACCTGAGAAAAGAAAAGAGAGGGAGATTGAATAAGAAAGAGGGAGAGATTTAGTAGAGATGAACAGACAAAGAAAAATCTATCCAAGAGGGAGTTGATACTTGGTTGGAAATCAGAATGAAGATAAGGATATTAATGAAGATCTGATACACAGAGAGAGTTGATTGAAGTTGCTTCATTGCATATTTTTTGGATTATATGGTAGAACATGTGGTGTTTCCATCAATACCAAAGAGGGATATTGTTGGAAAATATAATTGAAATAATTGTTATATTGTCATTGATGTCAAACCTTAACTGGTAAGACAGTTGCTATCTAGTAGATGACCATATCTTTTGATTGATGAAGAGGATTTGAAAAGACGAGATAACAAGAGGACCTAAGGAAAGGTTGAGTTATGTGATACTTCAATGGGTACTTGATTAGTTGGCACATTGACAAGGTAATGCATTGTTTATCTTTAACACTAAGTGAACAAGTCAATTTATTTGAAGCATAGGCTTAACTGAGAAAAGGAGAAGAAATTTAGTTTAAGCCAAGCAAATTTAGTGTCGATCGAGCATCAGTAATTGCTAAGCAACATATAATTAACCAATAAAAGATAATGTTTGTCGAGAAGGAAAATTTTAGCGATGGTCGGGTTATCCAATAATGACAGAGGAGATGAACACAATATTGACTAAGTGTCAGTAATTTACAATTTATGAAGAAATTAAGAATCCCAGTCAACATAGTTGAATTCTAGGGATATGTAAAATGTGTTAAAATTATTAATGAATGATATGGAGAATTTAATGCATGGTAAATTGTTTTCTTATGGATTCAAGAGGAGTTTGGAGATGTATTTAGAAGGAAAAGGAGGAGAACAAAATTATGGAACGATTCGATGAATCTGACCTAAACCTAAGATCTACGGAAGAGACTAAGCGGAAAAAGATTAATCTACCAAATCAAAGAGGTATAAGGATGACCTAATTGTGGGTTATGGAATGTGTGGAAGAGGTTAATCTATTATTGACTGATGAATCTAAGTAGAAGGCTAAGGAGAAGTTGTGAAGAGTTGAACACAGTTGAGGCGATTGCTTGAAGGGATTTCTGAGAAAATCAGAGATGGAGATGGAGATGGAAATGAAGGTCAGTTAGTAAATCAACATATGAGTGAATTGGATATGTATTTGCAAAGTGATTTTTATATTTCAGATCAGAACCTACTGTTACTTTCTAACCATTGTATCAGTTAAAATCCTTTAATCAAGGTTCACCTAACAATCATTTTGTAAACCCTTTAATCAAGGTGACATTCTAATGGAATGTTCTTAATCCCTCTAACCAGGCCACTCTTAACAGGGTGATTAAATCCTTTAACTACGTCACACCTATCAGTGTGTGTTGTAAACCTTTAACATGGTTGGCTTCTCACAGAGCTCACTTCAGAATAGTGAAAATTAGTAGCATGTTACTAGTGGGTTTCTCCCATATTCAGTTTCCACATTAAATCTTGGTGTTATACTTGTGTGAATGTTATTTGATGTGAATGTTGTTGAAAGTTTTATATTCTACACGTTGAATACTTTTGGATAGTGGACTACAAGTTTTATGTTGCTAATAAAGACCGAGTGAATTGATGATTAGATCTAAGTTTGTTGAAGATTTTAAAAGTTCTATTAGTACATCTAAACCTCAGGATAATTGATTCACCCACCCCCCCCCCCTCTCAGTTATTCTAAAATCATTCTAACAGTGTTGGGCTCACTAAAATAAGGTAAACAACCAATGCAAAAAGGGAGATCAATGGATCTAACTCCAAAATAAAAAAGCGGAGATGCGTCGGATTCACCAAAATGTTTAGGGGTGAAATGAATACTAATGAATCTAACAATATAAACTATGTGAGATGATTTCATTAATTAAGCATTTCAACACTAACACTCAAAAGACAAGAGAAAGAGGGGCTTCCAAACATAACTCTCAACATAACCCAAGTTAGATTAGCAAAACCCAAGAAGATGAAGAGATGCCAATGCTAAACCCAAATTATATCAAGGAAGTACGCAAGCAAGTCCTCTTTCATGCAATGTATGATTTGATTAAAGATGTGTAAATGTAAATGTGAAATTGAATCAATTGATTTAATGAGAAAAGTAAGATAGATCTAGATGCTAAGTGAATGCAATCAACCCAATTAAGATATGAAAACATGTCTAGACTAAGAAATGAAATGGATGATAGAGTACTCACCTTAAAATGTGTAGAGGAATATGTCATTTTTCTCTAAAAACTACAAATCTGAACTTGTGATAGAACTTATGACTGTGGATTCGTGATCACAACATAAAACCTAGAAAATGTTATTTTTCTCAAACCTCCAGGAGCAGGTCCACTTGGTGCAACATGTTCTAGATCTACTTTTTCACAAAGTCACCATGTTCCTAGGACACTATAAAAAATTTGAACTAACTTCTTTGAAAATGTCTCGGCAAGTAGTTTCCAGATCTGTGGTTGTAATTCTGATATCCTAATCCTGCACATAGAAAAGCTTATTTTGGGGTTTGGGTGGATGAGGGCTTTCCTTGGTCAAGAGCTAGATTGAGGAATCAACCTTGAAATTGAAATATAAATATGTAAAGGAAACAAGAAAAATATAAGTATTCACCTTACTTGTAGAAACCCTTGTCAATAAGGATTTTGTAATGCATGTATGTTGTAGATGTTGAATTTGCAATGATAGATGTAGGAAATATCCACAAATGCAATGGATCTACCAAAACCACATCATGGAGCCATGGATGTAAATGTGCATCAATGAAGAAGATGATGAATGTCTCAATGTAAATCTCCTCCCTTGATGGCCAACAAAATGCTAGATCTTGAAGAGGAAATGCTCACAAAGGATCCTTGAATCTTGAATGCTTTTACTTTCTCATGTGATTGTTGGTAATGGATGTCAAAATGAATGTTCATCGATGTTAATGGATGTTAATAGATATCAAAATGAGGTTCCTAGGCTTCCTTTTATACTAGTTTTTGGGCAAGAAAATAAAGCAAGCCGACAGGGTCACCCGATTTTACCATTTAACTCCCCGAGACAACACTAGCCCCGAGATTTAAAATCCCTGGGGAATAGGTCAACCTGGTTGATCTATTCCAAGGTAGGCCCACACAGAGCCATCCTTGAGGTCTTAGAGACTACACAGTTGAAAGTGGAAGATTAGGTTAGAACAAGAGAAAAGGGGGATCGAGCATGAATCCATCCATGGTTCATAAATTTTGTAAAGGACAAGAGGTAAAAGGTCTTAAATAATGAGTGTGTCCATTTTAAGATAGTATAAGATGAAATAAAAGGTTTCATAGATTTGAATTACATATCCCTTTGATGCCTCATGTAATTGTTATATCATGTTTCTTTCAGCTATTTCTTGGATTCGTTGTCTCTAGTTAGAAAGATGGATTCAACCCTTGTGGGAGCCACATTTACCCCACTTGCTAACAAAAGACACCTGAAACTACACATGAAACAAACATATTAGAAAAAAAAATATTAGTCAGATATGTATGTGATGTTTCAGCTGCTTTCTTCTTTGATGCACATTAAGGCTTAAATGTACATGCATAAATAAATGACCATGTGCGACCATTTGACTTGTTATTGCTTAGATATTTTGGATCTAACACATTTATTTTAGAATCACTTATGAGGACCTCCATACTTATTGTATATTGTTCCCATGAGTTGCCAACTTGAATTTGGTGAATGAGCTCTTCACGCACTACCAATTCAAACTCAAATTGATTTTGATGAATGATTCGACCTTTGGAGAGTGATGTGTGTTACTCATTTATCTGGAGTTGAGTACTTTCAAAGCAAATGAATTGAGCTAACAAATTTTCTTGATAAAGATTCTATCTGCCCCTTGTTTAGCCAGCTCATCTGCCATGTAGTTTCCTTCCTTGTATATATGATTGATCGAAACTTGCTCAAAATTGTCTAACAATTTTAAAATTACTCCCATTAGCGAATGAAGCTTCCAGTTCGGTGTATGTTTGGATCTCACTACATTTACCATTATTGTGGAGTCCCCTTCAATTTGCAACTTTTTCAAGTTTAGTTCTAGACATAGGATAAGTCCTTATAATAAGGCCTTAAATTCTGCCATGTTGTTCATGTCCATTTCCAATGGCTTAGGCAATCTAGCAATAGTTTTACCTTGACTGCAATGTATCACACATCTAGCCCCAAAAGGACCAAAGTTCCCGTGAGAGGAGCCATCAAAGTTCAGTTTATACCATCCTATGTTAGGTGGAGACCAAGTGCAATACCACTTATTATTATTAGTTCTTGCTAAAGGCAGGTAACTTATGCTTTCATTTAGTGCCATTTTTTTCATTTGGCTTAGTCAACCAACCAATAAGAATAAAGTATTAAATCTTAAGGAACAAAAACATTATAATTGATCATTTATATTTATTTTCAATAATCTAAAATAAAAAATTTATGATTTCTCATTGGTTTAAGCAATTAGAAAAATCATTTTTTCTTTGAAAAAATACAAAATTTCTCAAACCATAACTATAAAAAAATATTCCTTGACATCAATTCTAAAAGCTTCTTATCTCGAGCATTCCATTTCCTTTAACAATTTTCTCTACACTGCCATTGTCATGGCGTCTCAAGGGCCTTGCAATAAACCCTCAAATTTTATTTACACTCACAATTTCTTACAAGATGCACACAGAGATGGTAAAAGATTTCAAAACTTTCATTAGGTAAAAAGACTCTTCTTTTAAGCTGTTCTGCAGCGAATTTTTTTGGTAGATTTATAGTTTTTGATTTGAGGAAAAGACTTTGTTTTTTTGGTTTTGATTTGGGAGGAAGACTTTGTTTTTAGCTTCTGTTAAATTGTATTCTGGGACTGAAGCTTTCTCTGGGTGCTTTGGCTTTTTTCTCAAATTTTAACTGTGAATTTTAGGACTATGAATCACAGGAACAAATGCAATTGGTAGGTGTAAATGCAAATCCTTTTCCACCATCCCTCCTGCTTGTGCCAAAATGGGGGCTTCGAACAAGGTGTTTACATCCATCAAAGCTTAATCATGAGGCAATAGTTTTCAGATATTATATTTGGAAATGCTATGTTAGGCTTTAATTGACAAGGCATTTATTTTTATTATTTTATCAGAAGTCTGTAGGTTTAAGGAGATCTTTTTTCATCAGATGTGTAGAATCCTTTTAGGGTTTTGATTCCTCAATTTTTAAGAACATTGCAAGTCCCTCTACAAATTTTACAAAGGATGCAACTGCTATAGGCAATACAAAATCAATTGTAAGGAAGCTACTGGTGCTTACATTTTCAAGGCGGAGATAATGGCATTTTTGGTTTCAAATTTTTAAAAGTCTTTGTTGGTTGTAGAAAATTGTCACCTAGTGTCTACAGCTTTGGTTTCTTGTGCAAGACTACCTTGTTGTGGTAGTTGGCGTAAAGCCAATTTTTGCATTATTTCTATTATCCCATATGCCAACACCCAGACATTACATCTTTGCCTGATCCCCAGCATGGTTGAGCATAAATTACCAAGCATCCTCCTGCGACAACCTTAATGACACTTCAGGTTTTTTTTTTCATCACATCTTTTTTGTAAAATTTTACTCAGATATGTGTGATTTTCTGTAAATGTTCGTCAGATTTTTTTTCCACTTGTGAATATGAATGTCCACCTAAAAAGTTGAATTCTCAGTACTACAAATTTCCAGCAAAGCAGTTTTATTCTTGATATTGTAAATAGTTTTCTTTGGCTTGAAACTAATTCTATTTACAAGGTAAGTGTTTTTTATTTAATATTTTATCCATTTTCCTTTTACACACTGAACATAGCTTCACAACCATTGTGTGTCTGTTAGTTCTTCCTTTCAACATTTCTCTTTACTAAGTGAATGCATTATGACTCTTACTAAGTGAATGCAACATGGCTCATCACGACTTTAGGCTGTGTTTGGTTGCATAGTTTCCAATTTAATTTTAGCTTTAACCACAATTATGACTATTTAATGAAATTCTAATTTCATTTCTTTTGGAAAATTGACATACAAATGCCAAAGAGTTCTTTCAAGAAAGAGCATGACCTAGGTGAGGAACCTTATGTGACTGATTGAATTTTAAGAATTTTCAAATTAAGTTTGCTTGCCATTTTTTTGTTTTCCTTTAATATATGCTCTATTCACTATTTTATGGTGCATTTCCTTGGTCTTTTATATCTTCTAAGGATACTATCTATCTTCTAAGAATACTATCTATCTATTCTCTACCATAGGGAATACAACCCTCTGCAATACCAATTGTGAAATGCCTAGATCTTATAGGCTTGTTGAATGTTGGTGCCACCCAACTCCCTAGTTTTAATGGATTATCTCCAAATATCCATAGCCACTGAAAGAGTTACAGTCTTCTTAGATGGTGGTAACATGTTTTCCTCTGGATTATTTTATTTAAACTTTCATATGGTTCTAGTCTATATTTTCACCACTTCTATAAGGCACAGGGATACCCTCCAAGTTCCTTTCTCTAAGATGTGCAGTATTCAGGTGGTTCTTTGGTCCCAGTTCTTTCCTTTAGCCCCCATTACATTTAATATCCTATAAGAACTATTTATGATCAAAACCTTTTCTCACTATTGCTTTTAGTGGCTCTTGCCACTCTTATCAAATATCAATATACCTAGTATTCCTCAAGAAACATTTTTCATCTTCTAATATATTCCTAGCTATATGAAACAATGGAAAAGGAATACCCCCACTGTAGCTTATGCTTCTTCTTCTATGGAAATGATGTGTTATGTTTCTATAATTAAATAAAAGATTACAATAGGTAATTAAAACAAGTAAAAATGAAAAAGTAAACATACTTCTTTTTTTAATTAAATCTCTCTGATTTGCACTCAAATTTATCTCTAACAAATATTTTCAAATGTGATGTTTGTGGGTCTTTACCATGCATTTTTTATTTCCACACTCATTCCTAACATAGGGAAATGATTCATCAGCACAACACTTTCTTGACACTCTATTTGGATACTATCCTTCTTACCACCAACTTCACCCACCACATTGGTCCTATCTCCATTTGTCTTTCCTTCAGAATTATAGTTAGAATTCATATAGATTGCAACACTAGAAATGAAAAAAATATTGTCAAACAAATCCATTATGCAATCAGCCTAATTAGTAGATGGTTCCAGATAACGACTAACTTGTTTGTAGTTGTACCTTTCATCTTTTTAAAGCTTGAAGCATTATTCTTAATTTGTAGATGTCTTGTATGTAACTCTTCAACAAAGAGATAGAATAGGCAATCAGAAAGATGACGTACATTTCCCATCATTCACAAGCATGGAGAAATGTTAATAAACACCCCTAGATGCAACATGCAAAGACAAAAAAATGCAATTAAAAATGTAGTTTAATTACGAAGCACAACCTCCTTTCATTTGCAGAGAGTTATCAAAATTCATTCACAATATTCAAGCCAAGTAGCATCAATTATTGACGACATCTCAGTTACATGGATTTACAAAGATGCTTTTGTAGGTTTTACATATTAACCAAAATCTATGGGATGTAGATCTATGATTAGACTATATTTAGTGTGTTCTAGGTAAAGACAGTTTCACGTTTACATGGTTGCTTACCTAGGTCCCTAAAAATATGGTCTCTTTATTTGTGAATTGGCTAGGCAAATCAATTCTAGCAATGATCTGTTGTTTAAGTCTTTGAACCTCCCCGTGATCTCTGGTTATTTTTATTGTCCATATTACTAACGAGATGTTGAATCTATTTTTGATGTGGACTTCATAGTGAAGATTCTATTGGTATCTTTGATTAGGATGGATGATCTTTCACAATGGTTTTCCATGTCATTAAGAGTCCCTATTGGTGTCATTAAGAGTCACTATTATGTGAAAGATCCACCTAGTTAGGGATATGAATCCATCATGAACTTGAAGAGAAAATTGGCATATGTTATAAGCTTTAATTGCTTGGTGGTGTATGCGCAAGATAATCTTGTACCGCACTTTTGGTCTACTCAATGAATGAATGATCTAAGAGGTATAAGAGGTATTGTCCACTTGAATATCAAATCCATTCTTCAATTTGTACCTTGTCTTCTCATATGGGTTCATCTTGAATATCAAAGTTCTAACAACTTGTTAAGAAGATACATGGTTTTATGAATTTTCATTCTCCTTATTTCTTAATCTTGAGCTATCGATCTATATCTATTGCTGTCATGTTTTCATCATAATTTGAATGTTAGATGTTGATATTCTTTCATGTTTGGATGTTAAAGGAGATCTTACTTCACATAGCTTTGCACATGTTAGTGTGGTATAAGGATATGGTTTGATTTGTATTATTTTCATAGAGGTGCCTGTTGATACTGTGATTTTTTTTTTTCTTCACAGCTTTGAGAAAAACATAATGAGGTTGCCCTTCAGAAAAATAGTCCCTTAGAGAGCACTATTCTGGAGTGCTATAATTGTGGTTTCCCAATTGTGTTCTTATTCTTATTCATAAAACTAGGCAGTTTTCATTAGTATAATACAAACTTCAGGTAAATATGTGTAGGTTTTGCATACATTAAAAATGGTTTCATGATGCTTGTATTTCTATTTTGCTTCAACAAAAAAATTTAAAATGATATATTGAAAGCGACAATAGGTAGTTTCAAAAATTTGTTTTTGCTATTTGCAGCTTTCTTCATGACACCAACAAAACAGAGCATGCCATGTTACAACTCGGTAAATTGACAAACTACAAGAGCTTTGGAAAACTTTCCCTCCTCATTCTTCTAGAGTGATTGTCACTCATATTTCCAACAAAGTTTCCAGTACTTTTTAATTATGTTTGTTCAAATATTCATAACTTTCGAATAGAGTATTATAAATAACACAATTTTTATTGGATTACTTTTTTGTTCCTTTTGTTCTATTAACAACTAATTCGTTATGCTATGTAACAAATTTATACTCTTTTTCTATATCATTAAAGATTCCTCTTCATGTTGAGACACACTAGTTTTGAACACCTACATATTGTTTGTGTCATATGTTGTATTATATTTCACTTTTGTATGAAGATATGCATCTTATATACTTCACTAATTGACACTTTTGTAGTATGCGTATAACTAGTAGATGTCTGAAAAAACTATTAATTTTAAAAAGTTTTAAAAATTAGCAAATAATAACATAGGCTTTCTAGTCATCATATTTAGACGATGTTATGTAGAATTGATAAATTGGCTAAATTAACAATGCCATTCCACACCTGCCTATGGCATTGCCATTTAATAAATTCAATTAGGCAATTATGTCTTCAGCGGATTCCCCTGCATATGTTTGTTCATGATATTTAAAGTTATGATATTTCTGTTCGATGAGGGTCACTCAGATAGTAGTATTATTGCATTGAAGATTAACATAGAAAAAAAAATTCAGACTAACCATTCTCAACAATATATACAAAAATTCATGATATAGATTTATAAAAGTGTTCATGTTTACTTTATAAACTTAAACAACTATATTCCATGTCTACTTGATCCTTCTTATTAAACTATGATCGAATTTTCTCTATACCAAAAGACCTCTTCATAAAATTTATGGTGCTTAACCATATTCTTATTTCACCATATCTTACCTCAAAAAGCATCATACCATAGGCAAGAACTTTGACGCTTGCTTCCCTTATTATTTAAATCACATCTTCTAATTAAAATGGACAATCACTACCTAAAACAGAACTAAAAATTCAATCTTTTGAAAGACCAAAATTAAAGATACTTTATTTATGATATGATTAAAAGTAAATAGGAAAAAGGACAACGTGAGCACCTTTATCTAAATGTATTTGTTAGAAAGAACCTCGAGTAAAAATGGATCAAACGAGTTTAATATGGTAATCATTGAACGCGCCAATAAAATTTTTACCAATCATTATTAGTATATTATGAGCACATGGCTAAACTTGTTAGCTTATTCTCTTACATCATATGAGCTTAATTAATTTTATGAATCTTAAATTCCAAGTACTTCACAGACTTTCAGGTAGCCCACTGTTTACACTCAATCCAAGCGCCCCTGTTTTTGAGTTTGGTCGAAGTTCCCTTTCCACATTCCTGCTTTCTTCACAAACTTGAATTATTCGATGCATCTAAACCACCTACCCTGTTTCTGTTTTTTCTTGCATTCTCACGGTTGACACAACAATTGGCTGACATGCCCACTATTTCCTTAACTTCCAGGATTTCATCGTGGTATTTACCTACTCCAAAGGTATTCAACCTACCCATTTAGGCAGGTCAAAATTCATGGAATATTTCTTCGTTGGTTTTGTTTTTTTTTGGAATTTTCAAGGAAAGAAAGAAAGAAAATAGATAGGAATACAGTTCATTTTAGACAAAAGTACCCTAGGCGACTTTCCCAACTAATTTGGCTTCATTTGGTGGAAGCGACCCCTTAAGTTCATGATGTTATGCATAATTGAAATTTTGTTCAGTTTTCATCAAATTTTGTGGCTTACATAGTTGATGACAGCAAGATTTCATCATTTTCATGATATGAGTGGAAGATGACGCATGCATGAACATTAGGGGCTGTTTCTACTGACCCCTTTTGTTTTGAAGGATACCCCACACAGTATTCCTGCTTTTGAAGACGCGAGTGGAACGAAGCAAGTGGCGAGAAATTGGGAAAAGTTGAAGACTCTGAACCCACAGATTCTGTACCAAACAGTAATTGCGTGTTTCACCAGTTGCTTCCTCTACCAGAATTGTTTACAAAGGAAAAATATCCAGTCAACGCTGACTGCTACCAACCACCACTTTTCTTCTACGCGGGTTTAGGCAGATGACTCAATATAAATAGGGATTCGCTCCTGTCCAGCCAGCAAGCTGAGTTGATTTGCAAGAGTGAATTGTTTGTTGTTAGCTTGCAAATCGAAAATGGCTTCATTGCTTGGCCAGGTTTTTCTCTCTTTCTCTTCGATCCAAGATTTGTTGAAGCGGGATGAGTGGTATTCCCTGGAATTGGGAGTTATTGTATTGGTGACATTGTTAGTGATGGGTAGAGTTCTGAGGAAGAACTCCAAGCTGCCTCCTGGGCCTCTGTCTTTGCCCATTTTTGGCAATTGGCTGCAAGTGGGCAACGATTTGAATCACAGAAATCTTGCGAAGATGGCCAAAAAGTATGGAGACGTTTTCATGCTGAGATTGGGTTGCAGAAATTTGGTGGTGGTGTCGAATCCTGAGCTTGCAAAACAAGTTCTTCACACTCAGGGAGTCGAATTCGGGTCGAGAAAGAACAACCTGGTGTTTGATATATTCACGGGCAATGGGCAAGACATGGTTTTTACTGTGTATGGCGAGCACTGGCGAAAGATGAGAAGAATTATGACTCTTCCCTTCTTTACTCAGAAAGTTGTCCAGCAGTACAGAGGAGGGTGGGAGGAGGAGGTTCGGAGAGTCGTTGAAGACGTCCGGGGAAATAAAGTGGCCTTCCAGAGCGGTATAGTTATCAGAAAACGGCTTCAACTCATGCTTTATAATATTCTGTATAGGATGATGTTTGATCGCGGGTTCGAGTCTCAGGAGGACCCGCTGTTCCTCCAGGCCACTGTTTTTAATGCGGAGAGAAGCCGGCTGGCGCAGAGCTTTGAATACAACTATGGAGACTTCATTCCAATCTTGAGGCCCTTCTTGAGAAGGTATCTCAACAAGTGCAGAGACCTTCAGAGCAGGAGGCTTGCGTTTTTTAACGACTACTTCATCCAAGAACGAAGGTAAGCCTTTAAGACCACTTATGATTAATAAGTAGAGATATTTTTTACAAATTAAATTGTGATATTATCAGGATTCAATTGTATATTTTGTGAATAAAATTCATCTTTTGAAAATGAATGGAACACTTAGCACTCATTAGATCTAGGTGATGTTCACCCATCACAGTACTACTCCAACTTGAGTACGCTTAACTACAAAGTTCCCTCCATGGTTAAATCCACTCTGCTTGCAACTCCATTTACAAAACTTTCACCAAATGTTAAGCTCATCAATTGATAAATAGGAAATATTTTTTATAACAAGTCAAATTATGATATTGCTATAGAACTCAACTGTATATTTTGTGAGTCAAACTCACAGAAAACATCATAGTTACATAAAAGCTAAGATTTTTGTTGTTTTAATATTATCTAAACTTGAATTTATCTGCATATATTTTATTTGATGATATTAATGTTGTTACGATGGGGAGTGATGCAGGAAGATTTTGGCGTCAGGGAAGGGCGATGAGCAGGTGAAGAAGTGTGCCATAGATCACATACTGGAAGCAGAGAAGAGGGGCGAAATAAACGAGGAAAACGTGCTGTACATCGTGGAGAACATAAACGTGGCGGCCATAGAAACGACACTGTGGTCGATGGAGTGGGCTCTTGCAGAGCTGGTGAACCATCCGGAGGTGCAGGGCAAAGTGAGAAGCGAATTGGAGAGAGTGATTGGGAAAGGGGCGGCGGTGAAGGAGGAGGACGTTGAGAAGCTTCCATATTTGCAGGCGGTGGTGAAAGAGACGCTGAGGCTGCACACGCCCATTCCGCTGCTCGTTCCGCACATGAACTCCGAAGAAGCTTCTCTTGACGGCTTCCAAATTCCTCGGGAGAGCAAGGTTGTGGTGAACGCGTGGTGGCTGGGGAACAATCCGGAGTTGTGGGGGAATCCGTGGGAGTTCAGGCCGGAGAGGTTTATGGAAGAGGAGGAGGAGACGGAGGCGGCGGTGGGAGGGAAAGTGGATTTCCGTTTCCTGCCGTTCGGAATGGGCAGGCGGAGCTGCCCGGGAATCATCATCGCCCTGCCTCTGCTGGCACTCGTTATTGGCAATTTGTTGACCAATTTCGAAATGCTTCCGCCGCCAGGTGAGCAGAAGATCGACGTCAGTGAAAAGGGCGGGCAATTCAGTCTTCACATCGCCCGCCACTCCACCATACGCTTTGAATCTCTCTGATTCCCTTTCTCTCCCTAAACCATTCTGTTGCATTGAGTACGCTTTCCTTCATTATGTTGTTGGAAATAATTGTCCACGTCATCTACGCGGCCTGATAAATGGAGAAGATTGCTTAGTAGCGATACTATTTGTAAACTAAGATGTTTGACCTGTTCATGATGTGGAGGAAGCCTGGCTTTGTCCCGTCTCAGAATAACATCATAGTTTCCAAATGGTGAAGCAAAATATGGATGGGATTTGTTCTACAAATTTCTCTTATATCTATGTCGATGTATAGCATTAAATATTTTAAATAATTGAATTTGGTTTTATATCATTATCTATTAGCAATTGCATCTTAGTGTGCAATGGGTATGTTAAAGATATGTTGATGGGGAGTATAAAATGTGTAATTTGAAATAAATTCTAGCAATTATAGCTTCAAATCAATTTATGCATCTATTTATAAAAATCCATGACTTAAACAAAAACTTGGTCAATATGAATGGTAAATACATTTGATTGTATATCTAAGTGTATAATTAAATATAATTCTTTTAATCTAAATTTTTGGTAAAACTTTATAAGCTAAAACAATATGTTTTTATTATTAGTTCAATGTTCATCATAGACGTTTCTAAAAGTTAATAAATATGATCAAATGTACATTTTATGAACTATATAGACAATTTTTATTTTTAAAAAATCTTATAATTGACAAAAATAGACCAAAACTTTTTTTAAATTTATTTTCCAAACCTATTAGACGTACCTTTTGCACCATAACATACTTGTGAAAAGATAGAAAGAGTAATATATTTGAAATGGATTCATGACCTGGTATTACATAGTACTGGAATAAATTAAAATGAAAATTGTAGAAGGTTAATACCAGTTTGTTTTTTTTTGTATAAAAGTTAAAAATAAATGCAAACTTAAAAATAAAATGAAACCTATTAATAAATAGGGAAAAAAATTAATTTATTTTTATATAATATAAATTATATGAATACTAATTAGTATTAATATTATTATTTCAAAGAAATTTTATAAAAATTATTAGTTGTCATCTATATTTTTTTGAAGTTAAATAATAGTATTACTAATATATCTATACACATTTAAATATATTATTTATATATTATACTATAATAAGTATAAAAATGAAGAAAATCAAAAATTAAAAAACTTAAACACTTATATCTTATGTTTATTATATTATAATATAATTATATTAAAATCTTTTAAATTTATACCTAATTCTATTATATCTCTTTGACAAGCATAAATTCTCCCCAATAAGCGAACTCAATACTGAAAATTAATTCTGAAACTTTGACAAGCATAAATTCTCTCCAATAAGCAAACTCAACACTGACAATTAATTCTGAAACTTCAATATCCATTTACAGTAAGATTTATGACATTTAGAATTTGGACGAACTATTCATCCATCTATCGTAAGGCATCTTTGCTGAGTGGATTAATTAATTAATTAGAAATCAAAATGTGAAGAGAAATGACAACACCTGAAATTGGATTATTCCTGAGATGGCTGATCTTTTTCCCCTTAACGGAGGCGACAGTTGCCAAACTGCGGTAAGGGTCAAAACACTCTCTCTCTTATAAATTCTACGGTAAATTTAGGTCAAAACTTCGGTTGCCACTGGACTGATAATGTTGTTTTAAAATATGTACAGATGAAAACTATTGTTTCCTTTTCTCTTTTGCTTCTCGATAATGTTTTCCAAACAATATATTGATCCTACAGATGTTCGTGCTTGCCGTGAAGGGAGTATGAAGAGGCTCGATGTGGATCAAAGCATTTGTTCATCCTGCTTTGGTTCTATTGTACATAAACAAATTGCTTTGTAGCTTTGATTGAATCGAGGGAGAGACTAACATGCTAGGGTGACATTTTACACAACTTGATTCATACTCTCACAACTCCCCAAAACCATAATCCCTTTGGTTTCCCTCATTTTCTTTGCCTCAATGAAAATGGTATGGAAATATTATCTACTTGCACAACTATCAGTTGAAGCAAAACAAAGAAACAAACAAAGTAAAACGGGCACAGTTCACAGTTGAAGCACAACACTTCAATGAGACATTAGATCTTTTGGTTAGTATTCAAAATCAAACATAATAAGAAAAAATCAAAGAAGAGCATTTCATTGTTTCTTATCTAAGAAGAGTATGATCTAAATGAATCTATTGCTCTCAGATTTTAACTTGGATTGGTGACTAGACAAACTTAGAATGGAAGATAAAAACAATTTCAATACAAAGGTGCAAAACATAAACATGATTTTAACTAAGAATTCATATGCATTTATGCAAGATTAAGCTAAGAAAGCTCTAAGAATTGAATGATTTCAGGTCTAGATGCGAAATGGCAACATTTACTTAAGATTAATGAAAACTAGACGATTTGAGTTTTGGGTGAGTTTCTTTTATAGTTTTGAGATCGATTTGGATGGTGTAGATGTATCCTTGAGGGACAATTAAGATTGATCTTCACTTGATCCATGCCATTGGTCTTTGATTAGAGGGATTTTAGTTATTTGTCCCCTAGTGCTGAGATGGAAAATAGGGGATTTAATTTAATTGGTTTAATTAATTGTTACCTAGCTATGGCATTTAATTGTTTTGATTTAATTAATTGGGCTAACAACATTTAATTAATTGATTGATCATGTTTGATAATCTTTGATGTTTGATCACTTGATTAACTGATTCTTGATTAATTATGCAGATAAATTGATTAAATTCATTAGTACAATTAGATGATTAATTTGATTTAGGACAATCTTAATTGAATTGTTGATTTAGGTCTCCTGGTTAGACTAGCCCATTTTTAGGTGATTATTGAAAAGCAGTTGCAGAAGACAAAAACCAATGAATGGATGAGATATTGTCTAAGGCACCAAATTAAGGTTTAGTCCGAATGGGTGAGTGTTCAAATCCTACTACTATCAAGAACCTCAAAATCTTTTCCTTATGCAATATGTAGTTTAATTAGTTCATAAATTGTTTATCAATCTTTTTTTATGCCATTTGTTGCTTAATTAGCTCATAAATTTTTTTTAACAAATTACAACCTTTTTCTTAAAAAATGAACTATGCATTAAAACCAGAGTGGCAATAAACTAGGGCATTATCGATCAATCCCATAAACCCTTATCCAATTTATACGTGGAGGTTACTAATAGCACACACTCTCAAAGGCAACACAATGATTACTGTAAACTAATATTGGAATCATGTCGTTATATGTATAATAGGTATGAAATTTATGAATTAATTCCAATCCGAATTGATCTCAACATAAATCTCGAATCGGGGATTCGCCTTCTCTGCTTCAGAAAGTTTTATATTATTAACCTTTTAACTATTTTAAAAAAAATTGAACACTTAAATTTACAATTCAGAGAAATGCTTTGTTAGATAGATTATTTTCACAAAATATGTTGTTTAAAATCACATGCCATGCAAGGAAGTTTAAGAAGTTTTTTCTATTTTGGAACCCACACCCATTCTTGGTGATCTTGTTTTGGAAAAGCTTTAAGACTAAACGAGTAGTAGATAAACAACTTAACTTAACTTGAAGAGTTGTGTTTATAGTTGCACAAAGGTATGCACCCTGACAACTGGTTCTTGCCTTTTGTATCTGAAACATATCCCCATAACTATTGAATATTCACATGTTCAATTAAATAGCTCACATCATCACAACATCATATATTATCAAGCCTAGAACATGCTCAATTATGGAAATGTCACATTGTGACCTCACATTTAGGATTTCTTGAATAAAAAGTCTCATAAATATGGCTCTCATAAATATGTCTATCTCAAGACCACATTGTTGGAATATGTGGCAACATCATTATAGAATTCAAATTAATCAAAATGCATAATGTAGATATGCTTTATTTTACTTACATATTTTATTCTATCAAAAAAGTCATCATCATTGATAGGAAAGAATAATATCTTATACACATTCAATCAAATTCTATCACATCTTGTTGCAAAGAGTTTATAGAGCATAAGATTCAAGAGACATCATCTAGGATAGGGATATGATAGATAGATCATACCACATCTTCTAATATTAGTATAATGAAAGATTTAAAAGACAAAACATGAATATAGATGAATAGATATAATAAGAATGTATGAATATATGATACAAAGATAGATGAACATAGAAGAGCATAAGAATATATATATAGGGAGTATAAGAAAATACAAGGATACATGAATGTACTATTTTGATAATACTACATACAAACATACTAGTGTTCCATAAATAATATATTATATAGTGTTCTTTACAGTTAACTAATCAGTATTTTGTTCATGTTTAATCTATTTCTCCCATCATATGACTCAACTAAGTCTGAGGTATAAACTGCAATACTAAGATAGTGCCATGGGTTTAGAATTTAGGTCTGTGCTCCCTAGATTTCTGGCGGAAAACTAAGGAACACAGACCTAAATTCAATGGAGGAAAACTATACATATCTAATGTATATATTTGTGGAACAACAATATTATCTTAAAAAGATTAACAAGTTTAAAAACTTTAAATCCACAGATTTCAACCTAAACAGCAGTACGTGTTTCACCCGTTTTCCTCCACTACCAACATTGGTTGAAAGTAGAACAACTATTTTCCTACTCTACCCACATTGTTTTGAAAGGAAAAATTTGCAGTCAACGTTAACTGATACCAACCTCCTCTATTCTTTTAAGCGGGTTTAGGGAGATTGTTGTTATTAGCATGCATATCGAGTAAATGAAAAAAATATTTAGTAGCGAAAATATCAGTGAAATAAGGCTTAGTTGTTTGACTTGTAATATGGGTGAAGCCTGGCTTTCTCGCGTCTCAAAAACACGTCATATTTTACAATTGGTGAACCAATATGTATGGTATTAAAGGGAAAAAAAGGCTTCGTTTCCTTCCTGTTGTTTAAAAATGTTAATGCATCCCTCCGAATGAGCTCATAGGTGGATATGTAGTGTTTAATAGTTTTAATTATCAAAATTAATATAAAAACATTTTATTAAAGTTTTAAGTTTAAATAAATAAAATTAGAGAATTAGCAAAACTTTAAAAAATAAAATAAATAAATAACACACAAGCAATAAGCATATCAAAATAAGAATCTAATCTAAAACATGTTAGACTTTTGACCTATTCAACTTCACATTCTTTGTATGATTAGGAGATGGGCTCATTAAGACCTTTCTTTTGCATTAAAATGTATGATTAGGAGATAGACTTATTAAGACCTTTCTTTTGCATTTCAACAACTATCCATAAATTATTGTCTTTTAAGCCCAAATCCTTAGAAGAAGGTGTAGGGGTGAGGGGATGCCGCTTTAGAGGGCCCATCCATGGGCTCTACCCAACTAGAGGGAAAACGAGGAGATGATGGGAAATAAACAACCATATTGGGAGAAGGTAGGTGTATAAAAACTCAAGGTAAGATAGAAATAATAGCAACAAGTAGTTGAGCGACCCTTTTGTTAATTGCGTGGGATTCAACTAATGGAACCATAAAAGCATCTATAGGCCCAAAAGGAAAATTTGCTAGAGTGGAATGTGGCTCTTAGTCCTCTTTGTGGAATGGAGGATTACTTTCTCACCAAGTTGATAAGGATGAGTTGTGCATAACACAAGTGCAATTTGAAGCTAAATTCCTAGCGGCATAATAATGTATTCATTAGAAGGGCATGCCCTCATAATAAATGCATTGAGACCAAGACCAACAATTCACCTATACAAGAACCTCACCAAGTAAATTGTTCAATAGATTAAAATCCACTAAGATATGAATGTAGGAGGTGCAAGTGAAGCTTGAAGAAGTAGATTGTACCATTAGGAAATGGCCTAGAACATTTGTAGAAGCCTCAAAGGCTGATTTACACCAAGAATATAATGGTAGATAAAGTAATCTCACCCTGGCTAACATCATGTTGACACTCTTTTTCGGGTTGAAAGAGAGAGACCATGCTAATTTAAGAGAGGATGAAATATCCACATCTAGCCATTGATGGATAAAATAACCTCCCTTTTGTTAAATGATTCAACATCAAAAAAAAATTAGCACAAGGGTAAATTTAAATCCCATCTTTAATGAGTGGACTCCAATTATCTAAAATACAATGATGTAAATATGGTAGAGTATGCCATAAGAAACTAAATTTATAAATCAACCCTTATCCTTAGTGAAAGGAGTTCAATGATCTAATTTAACACAATGATGTAAATATGGTAGAGTAGCCCATAAACAACTAAATTTATAAAGAAAACCCTTATTCATGAATTACACTTCACTCCTTAATATTTCTAGACCAAGTATCACTATAATAACATCTATATAATTACAAAGAGACACCTCTATATATTTTTTGTGGGGAGAAATTATAGGGGGATTATTTTACACCACTTGATAAGAACTGTGAGAAGGGAAGGAGCTAAGAAAAAGCTTAGTGTCACTCACATGCACTATAAACATAATGTAATTTCACTATCAAGAGATAAGAACCTAATAATCACCTACATTTGCCTCAAAGATTACATTGAATATGCCTTGAAATCCACTATGAGACTAGTAGCTAATGTATAAAGGACCTCATAGGTAGAGGGACCCATTTAGAAGTGTGGTTGGTAGGGATTTCATGATTGGAAGTGCCATACACAATCTCAAGAATAAGACCCTTACTTGAGTGTAATAAGAAGTTATCATTTGACTAACACCAACATCATCACCATCGACTAAGAAGTTATCATTTGAAATCTTAGAGGGGACAAGAATTAAGTGTGTCTTCCTTATCAAGTTGAAATTAATAGCTTCATTTTATATAGTCAAATCTCTTTAAATTTAAATTTTTTTTTAATATAAGATTTGGATATATTATATGGATGTTTTATATCGATACAATATTATTTGAAAAAATCTTTTATGATTTATCTCTCATATGTATTAAATAGTCAAATGCTTTTGTCTCTAGAGAAAAATCATCGCAATATTGTTTTACTAAATTATTATTAATTATTATCTAGCATTGACATACTAACATGTTAGTTTATATTTATTATTTAAGTTAGGTATTATATTATGACATAATATTCCAAATTATGGGCCTTTCATTAATTTGAACAAAAGATGGAATACATCATGGAATAAACATAATAGTAGGCATTAAGAAATTTGATGAAGCGCCTCTAATAAATTTCCTCAATCTCAAGGCACACTAATAAGGGCCTGTTTGGTAGCGGACCATTTCTAGCATTTGCCTAGAATTGGCATTTGTTATTGCCCATTTCGTCGAATCCTCAGTTTGGCAGTACAATATGAAAATGGAATAGGAATGTGTTAATGCTCATTTTGGTTCAAAATGAGCATTAACATCTTCCATCTAAAAAGGTGGAATTGGGATTTGAAATTGGAATTTGAATGGAGGGAAAGCAAATTTTTAAAGTTTTCATGTGGGGGGGGATTTAATTTATTTTTTATTTATGTGGGTGGTTTGTAACTTTGCTGTTTGTAAATTTTTTGCCTTTTTTCGAATTTTTTGACGAATTTTTTTTAAAATTTTTTTTCGATTTTTGTCAAAAAATTTTTCAATTTTTTTTAAAAAAATTGATTTTTTAATTTTTTCTCGAATTTTTTTTCTAAATTTTTTCTCGAATTTTGGTTGCAGTGATTGTAACTTGGTTGCCTGCCACCAACTTTGGTTGCCTAAAACGGTCTGCGATTACATTTTAAATTCAATTCCATTAATAAAAATGAATTATTAAATTTAAAAACATTAAAACAATTCAAAAATTTTTTTTAAAAAAATCATACTCAAATTCCAATTCTAGTTTCAAAAAGTGGAACCAAACAGTCAAAAAATAATCCAAAAATGAAAAACCGGATTATCAAATCCATGATTTGACCATTTTCAGCATTTGATCAAATTCATCATTTCCTAATTCCTACTACCAAACGGGCCCTAATAAACTAACATCCTTAATGATTTTTTTTATAATTAACCTACAAGTTTGAGAGAATATATCCCAACCTTCATTCAAAATGAAAGTATAAGTTTCCTCCAAGATTCCACCCTCCTTGACAATGTTAAATACTTTCATCTAATGCTTACATGGTGAAAAAATAACTCTCCTCTAAGAGTACACTTTACTCTAGAAGTATTAATATACTATTTAGTGTTACAGGAAAAAAAATCCTTCATTTGGAATACAACAATGAAAAATCCTAATGTTAATATACTAACCCCACATACCTTAGAGGTTGCACTAGCTAAAAAGTAAGTAAGTATAAATATAACATCCTTGCTATATTTTAGAGGTTACACTATCCACAAATACTTCCAATAATTTCTATGCCCTCCTTGATCAATGAAGGGACATAAATCTGATGATATATTCTGTAATATTTCAATGTAAGAAGCTAGTTTGAAAGATATGTAAATCTTTTGTTGTACTTTATCTTCTAGGCTGCTCTTTGGCTTATTCCAAACTACCCACCCAACAACATCCAAGCTTCTTCCAAAGCTCTATAAATGTAGCATGGGTGACCCTAGAGTACAAACACTATATGGGGGCTATATTCAAATACAAAAAATAATTGGCGATGATTTCAGCTAAAAATGTATCAATTATAATATAAGTTTTGTATCTTTGAAAGTACTAAGAGGGTTGTAGGTGTGAAATTGTCAACCTCTAACAAGATATGTGGTTTCTTCTAAATAAACAAAACTCCTACATCACTTATCACTACATAAAACAACACTTAAAATACCTTTCTCTAATTTTAAACATTTAAGACAATCTCATATAATTTTTATTTTTAAAAAATGGAACTTAATGAGATTTGAACCTGTATTTTAAAAAAATTAAAATATACAAATTTTATTTCTACAATCAACTTAGTAAACACTCATACCATTGCATCTCAATAAACTCTCTAATATAGATACCTAATTATTGTTGCATGTAAATTTCAATCTTATTGTCAGCGAATAAATAAATATTTTAAAGAAAAATGATTGCCTAAATACTCTAATGCCTATTTCCAGCATTGAATCTAAGATTTCAATTCCTTCTTATAGCCTCACACCCAACAAGCAATTTTTTACAAATTAATAATATAAATAATTTTAATTTATATTATATATTTAGTAAGAATCCATATAACTTGTTGTGTGTATGTATATGTGTGTGCGCCTTATTCTTCTTCTTTTTCCTTATATGTTCAAACTCCCACTCCTATTAACACATATATATCTTAAATTCTAATCTATATCAATTACATCACCATATTTCAAAACATTTAATTTGTTTATTTTAAATAATACCATAATAATATACAATAAAAATATTTTAAAATGAAATGCCCTCCATATATCTTCATTAGGGTTAAATGCTAATATTTCTGCCGTATATGGATTCAACTTTTGGATCCAGGAAAAAAAGAAAATGCTAATAATTCTACCGTATATGAAGTCAATTTGCGGACCAATGCTAATATTTCTAGCGTGTATGGACTTTAATTTTTTGACCTAGAAGAAAAGGAGTCGTCCCCACACGTTATATCTACCCTCGACTGAAGTCGTAAATATTCCTCCTCCCGAAGACTCGTGTTGAGTGCACCCAACATAGAATAAAAAGTGAAAGACTCTCAACCGAGTGGGATAATCACCGACTTCACTTGATTTTTTAGCCACGCCACGTAAAGCATACGAAAAAAATGGGGAAAGGGAAGGGTGATGAGCAGGTGAAAAAGTGTGGGCTAGACCACATACTTCTCATATCCAACTTGCTGTGGCGATTAATCCTCTTAGCAATACCCTACCAGCTTTCCTCGATTGTCCTCCTCCATCTTCTTATTAGTCCCTGCTTATATATAGGCAGGGAACTTATGTTCTCGTTTGCTCTTTTCAATTAATTCGAGCCGCTGGAAAATCAAGAACGTTAAAGTCTGCTATGAAATATTTAAAAAATAAATTATCTTAGCAAAAAAATTAATTTCCGATTGGTCTAAATGAATTTCCTGGGGCGTTTAATTATTTTCCAGCATTCGAAAAATCAGAAAAATCGCATTGAAAGAAGAGAAAGGAGAGAGAAGAGGCGGTGGGGTGCGATCCAGCTCATGAGAACATACAGTGAGTATTAAATTTCGTCGCAGCTATCATTAAGTTCCACTGTCTCGTTAACTTCTGCATTTTGTGCTCCAGAAACTACAACAATCGGAGGAGGTGCAAAGCAATCCCTAGCAGATTTGTTAAGCCGATCATTGTTTGAAATAAACTCTACTGCAGAATGCCAATCATCAAGTATTTTATCATAAACTACAAATTTCTAGGCAATGCTTCATTGTCTTCTTTAATGTCTGCAATATTACTGTCACTAGGGTCTGAAAATTGTTCCCCTCGCAGCTGATCTATAAAAACCTGCAAAACAAGATAATAAAAGATAGCATCTTAGCTAAAATAAGCTCAAGGAAAAACATACGTAGAACAATAAAGACCTGTTATAGCCCTCCGTTAGTTCTTTATCCCAGCCTAATTCTCTTTTACTGGAGGACATCTAACAAATAATCTCTGAAAATGAAAAAAAAGGGCGCCTTCTTTCTGATAAAATTGTATTCACCATTGACAAGCCATTAAATATTGGTTGTGAGGATTGCACTGGTGGAAAAAAAAAGCTTGCTTCTCAATTCGCAGGTTCGGTCTAAGGTTTAAGAATTGTAAATGTGGTCTTGTGTAGGTTTCTGGAACTCCGCAAGGTCCCTCAAAAAATCATTCCGCTGCCCCTCCATCATATCAGCATCGAGGTCCATAATTTCGGCTTTTAACAGCGATTTAAGCCTGTCAAGTCTCAAATCATCATCTTCCCCAAAAAGGGTTATTGGTTGCTTAAAGAAGCGTAAACGGCGGATAACTTCAGCTCTTGGGAGCGCCAATTCATTAATCTTTTGCTCTTCTGCTAAATCTTCCTTTGATTTGACAGATTTTTTGGTGATGTCGGATGACAGGACTGGCGAATTCAGATTTGGCGTTGTGCCGTCATTTGACGGCCTATGCTTGTGGACATTTTTTTGCTCCAGTTCCCTGTGCTCTTCCTCTCGAATTCTGTCAATTTCTTTGCGCTCAATTTCAGATCTTTTCACGAATTTTCTTCCGCCAAAATCTGATTGGAGGCATTGCCGCTTCCGCTCCAGCTCCTGTTTCAGGAAATCCATCTTCCACGACTCTGTTTCATTTTTATCAAATACACAAAAACACCATAGCATAACAGATGTGTAATAGAGCATAAGCATACATAATTTCCCATAGATTAAAAAAAGAAGACTTGCAGGAAAATTTAGAAAAAAAACCTTATTTTTTAGTAAATTGTTGTTTGAATCCCGTGAAAGCTCAGGCTATTTCCAACCTTTTAAGTAGTACTTCATATTATGCAATGTACTTTGCACAAACAAATCCGAGTCCACCTGGAAAGAAGTAGTTTCTCTGCATGCAGAATGGGACTAGCATAAACCAGTCCTTCTCCATTACCGGCCGGAGCTCCAGCCCCATCGAAGAACAAAGTCCAAATTTGTCATGTATTAAACTTTAGTTTCCCCACCTGTCCTGTATGCATGTAAAATGTAGAAACATAGACAAGGCACACGTCATCGTCCATTGCCACCACCTAATTATTTCATAGATAAAGAAAAAGACTACCGGGATAAATGGTAGCAGCCAATAGAGAAAAAATATATATTTTTTTAACGTCAGATTAATTCTAAAAAATTTGGAAGACTATAGATTTAGGCAAGATTTTTCCTAACTTAAAATTATTTAACAACCACATACAAAATAGATTACAACCAACAGACAAAAAGGCAGGGACTATAGCTCAGCCAGAGCTCTTGTTTTATCATTGGTAATGAAATTAGCATGACTTCCCTTGTTTTGACAAGACAATCATTCAATTGTTTCTTGAGATTGTATCTCTTCTTTACTTAAAATAGAAATCGCATCTTGATGTGTAATGGGTATGTCGAAGAAGTGTGGAAGGTCAATTAGGGAAATAATTAGTCCTTTTTTTACATATGTTTATGTAGTGCATTAGGTCAATTGGTAGGCCATTTAACAAATGATGCTTATGCAAAACAAGTATGAATGGAGAAGTGATAGCTTCAAGTGAAATATGTGTTCACTTACATGGATCCAAACACAGCTAAAATTCATTTTGAATCCGCATACATAGTAATAATAGTATTTGTTGTAAATTGATGTGATTCTTGTTAGCAATTTAAGTTGTCATTAGTGTGAATCTACAAACCCCTTGCACCAGTAAATGATCACCGGTCACTCACTTTACAAAGAAGACACCGGTAGATAAGAAACAGAGGGAATTGTTTACACTGGTAGACCGATCTCGTACTGGTCACTGAGTTCATACAGAGTTGGAACCGTGTACAAGATATACCGATCGAACTGCCTAAAGATCCGCACCGGATTCTGCTGAAGCAGTTTGAGTTAAAACCAGATTATAAGGATATCCACCGTTGAGAAGTGGAGTTAGCCTCTTAACAGAAGTTAGCTTTATTTCTTTGGATAATCCATGGTAAACGCCAGATCACAACGCATAGTTTTTGCTAGTTGCATAATTTATTGGTGAGTTTACAGCCTGGCGGTTCCATGAGTCAAGGGTTTCATAAGGATGAACTCTGGTATAAATTACAGGTCATGGGACACAAAGGTGTTGTTGATTGTTGGTGATTGCATAGAATAGAGGAGAGATATCTTCTGAGAAAAGAGCTACAGATGCAGAGATAGTAGAAATCAATAGCTAGGAAAATTGGGAAAGAGGTATGATCTAATCAGACATTTAGTGTCTTAACTGATCATTATTTTATCATAGGTGAAAGCAAGTTGAAATCCCTTTATTAGGGTGGACCTAGTCGATTCGTTGTAAAAATCCTCTGATAGCGTAACATCTCCTTCTGATGTTCAAAAGTCCTGTAACCAGGCAACTCCTAATAGGGTTTAGATCTTAACAAATCTCTATGAAAATCCTCTAACTAGGTAGCACCTTAACCAGTGCTTTGTAAGCTTCTAACAGGACGCCTTCATTCTACAAATAGTGAAGTTGTGAGCTCTGTCTCACCGTGATTTTTTCTCTTTTAATCGAAGGTTTCCACGTATAAATTCTTGCATTATTTTGTGTGATTCTGTTTATGTTTATGAATGCCTGTTATATTCTGATTATTAGCTTAAGAACGAAAAAAAATTATAATTATAATATACCAGGAAGTATTTACGGATTCACCCCCCCCTTTCAGTAACCGGTAAGTATTGACAATTGGTATCAGAGCCAAGTTCTCTATACTTAAAAGTCTAACAACTTGAGAGAAAAATCATGGAGGTCTACTGGTATCAGAAACAGCTGGAGGAAGCCAATGACATTATTGTCTCTCTGGAGAATAGACTCAGGAGATCATTGACAAAGCGAAAAGAGCTGGCCCTACAACTGAATGAGAGCAACAAAACCATCAATGAGCTCTCCGGGCAGAGTGGATCTGATGAAGCGGAGGAGACAGTATCTGAACTCATGGAAAAGAATGAGACCCTAACCGATCAGATCTCCAATCTACAGAGAGAACAAGAAGAAAATGCCCTACAGATAACTGAACTAATGAAGAAAATGAAAAAAGATGAAGATGAAAGGAATACAATAGTTAAGTCCTTGACTACTGCCAAAAGAGAAAGAGACTGGACAGTGGATGATGTACGAACGACTAAATTAATGTTTCTATGACTTCAGGAGGACATGGAGGATATCACTCAAGAAAACACCAGCTTACACAAGGCATGTTAGGAGAAGGATGATGCATGTACGAGAGGCTAGACATAGAACACGTAAGCTAAGCCCATCCTTTTCATAGGATAGACCTAAACCCATCCTTCTCCTTCTTATATGACACCAATCCAAACGCAAATGACCGGAGGCCAAGAAAGAAAGATTTGCATTGAGTTGCAGCTGCTATGGCCAAACGCAATTTTCTCCCTTTCATTCTCCTTTTCCTCCTCCTTGTTGGGTTGGGAAAAAATGCTTGTGCAGGTAGACATTCTGTTAATGGCTGCTCTGCTTGAAGAACAAATGTTGAGAGTAACAATGCCAGGGGCTGGAAAATGGTGCCTAGCGGTTGCGTCTCTAACGTAGGGAAATACATGGGGAGGGGACAATACCAGCTCGATTTCGGAAAAGTACCTCGCTAGGTACATTTCCGAAAGCATTGTGGGATAGCACTTCAACTGTCACTAGTGAATGGTTATTTCCGGAGATTCGCCTCGGTCGGTGTACGGCAGGCATATCGGAATTCCCGTAAATTCTGCAATTACATTTTGGCTTTTCGTGGCCAGGATAGATAGCTTAAAAGTTTTCTAGAATTTTTATTATTATTATTTTTAATAGCAGTTTCACAGATTTAGGACTACAACAATTTCCATTATAAAGATCAAATTAACTCGTCTCAAAGTTCATCTTATTGAACATGATGCAGACCACTGTTCTTTTGGCTGAGCGACAGACAGAGAAGTTATTCTGTAGCGCTCAATGTTAGCAAGCGTCTGGGCAAACTCAAATTTGTTCATCAAAATCAGAGTCGAACCCTTGGCAACGACACTTACTGTATAGAAAAATCCGTAGACATGAAACAATGACATTATTTAGCCCTAAAACATCTGATATTACCGTTTGCGCTTCAAATATACATTATTTTGCCCTAAGCCTTGCGATCTTACCGTTTGCGCTTGCTTGCAAAGTCATGTACAAAACATTTACATTATTTAGTCCTAAGTCCTGCAATCTTACCGTTTGCGCTTCCTTGTAAAGGCATCCACTTCTCCGTCTGCTTCCTCTTCTCTGTTCCTCCGCAGGATTTGACCTTCATTTTTCTCCATTTCCACGTCAGCAGAGCCTTCCACGTCGTCGCCACGCTGGATCTTCCCTTCGTCTGCCACGCCATCAGATTTGTCCACACAGACTTCCTCCTGAGAAAGACTGCAAGAATCTGCTAGGAAGGAGTCGATGTCCATAATCCCTCACCTCCATCTCCTGCCGGAGAATTTTTAAAATCTTCGTCACTAAACAGAAGATCAGTGAGAGCGCTTATTGCTTCACTGGCACTCTGGAAGCCATCGTTGCCGTAACCATCTGCGTCAAGTGATATCCTTTTCTGGATCACTCCTCTGCATAAACCCCGCCACCATAGCAATGTGATTTCTGTGAGTGGAAACCATTCCTTTGTTCTTCCCCGTTGTCCCCGACGAGAAGAGAAGCGTGGCGGTGTCCTCCTGTTGTATGTCAACTAACTGGAATTCATCAACGTTGGACTGCAAGAGCTCCTGAAGCGTGGCAACATAGCTAGATTCATTTGCGATTGGCGGGGCTCGTTTTCTGCGTGAGAACGGGAGGTAGTTGGGCTGCACAGACCTTGTAAGCGAATTCTGGGACTGCGAAGGCGAGGACGGGATTCGAATCCGCCACCTGTCTTCATATCTCTGCTTCTGTGTGTTGGATTGGCGGTGGTTAAAATGGCTCCGATGGAGAGTATGACCAGGTATATGCTGGGGACGTATATGGTGTTGGGCAAGATGACGAGCACCACGTCCCTCTTTCGAATCCCGAGACGTTGCAGACATGTGGTCTCTTCATATGTCCAGGAAAACCTTAACAAACGGGTAACGCTACCCAAAAACATACCATTAAGGAGCCTGTAACGCAGATACTCGGATGGCCAAGCTCTGTCAGCCTCTATTCGCGCTCCTTTTCTTATGATGTGTTGCTTCTTTACTATATATATATATATATATAAACAAAATATTTGGGAGAAGTAAAATTTGATTATATATTTCTTTCTATCTTATTAAAATATTACAATTTATCATAAATTTATAAGTTATAAATATAATTAAATATATAATTACTTATATTAACAAACTAATTATAATTTTTAAAATAAATATATTATTTTATTTGAATCAAAAATTTTAAAAAGTTTGATTTTGATTAAAAATCCTTATAAACTTTTTCTTGATTGTGTAGAAGTTAAATGAATATGTGTACTATGTATTGTCTATATGAATTTTGTTTAGATTGAAAGTTAGATTATGAAATTGTTATTAGGATTCAACTGTGCAGTTTTTTTGAGTCAAATAACTGCACAGTTGAATCGAATCGTGATAGCAATATCCATAGTTTGACTTGTTGTGAAAAGTATCTCCTACTTATCAAATGAAAGTTAGATTTCAAGTAAATCTTGGTAAAAATTTTAATAAGTTAACTTTAGATTGAAGTTAGATTTCAAATAAATCTTGGTATAGATCTTTGTTAATATAGTAAAAAGGAAAAAGAAATCTTTGAATTAATTCTAGTCTATATAATATTTAAAAAAAATATTATTCATGTTTAAATGCATAAAAAATACTAAATATATTAGATATTTAATATTTTTATTTATTTAATTTATTATATTCTTTATGTTATAATTATTTAATATTTTAATTATTTTTAGATATATTATTAATATAACATAACATTATAAAATCATATATTTATATTACATATGCAATTATAATTATATATATATATTACCTATAGTAATTATATAGTAATTATCTTTATTACTTATATTATATTCTATATAATATAAATAATTAGTAATAAATATATTAATAAAAATCAAATACATAACAAGGGTTGCGTTGCTACAGCTGGAGTCCCTGCCTATTGTGAAAAAAATAGGCAGATTACAAGATCTTACCTTTGGCTTGGCACCTTAATCAGATTCACTTGTAATTATTGTTCTAATGCAAAGAGATGTGAGTGGCCTGCAAGTGCTTAAAGATGGGAAATGGTTTGTAGTAGGACAAACGCCCAATGCTTTTTTCGTGAATGTGGCTAATCAAATTAACGTCTTATTAGAATATAAATGTTATTTTGTTGTGTACAAAATATATTATGTCCGATAAATAAAAATCAAAACAAAAATATGTGAAATCTCCACAAGAGACATGGAAAGATTAACCATATGATGACAACAATTTTATTTTAATAAATTTGCTAATATAATATCATTTACCATTATTTACCAAACTAAATCAATCTATAACACAACAGATACTGGCCCAGGGCAACTTCCTAAGTAGGCTGAATTAATCCTGAACTCTTTGGCTCGTTGAGAGTTAAAAACTAATACGTTAATCTAATGGATGCATAACATCTGACTTAATTTTTTTTTAAAACATCTTTTTAAGGGTTCAAAGCATAGCCCAGTGGAGTGTTCGAGAACATTTTCTCTAATATTTGGATAGAAAAATAAAAAGAGTACCAGGAAAAATATCAGTAGCCAATAGGGAAAAAGGAACATAAAATTTTGCCATCAGTTTAATTCCTATATTTCAGCAAGACTATAGTTTTTGCAAAATTTTGGCACACCGCACTGTTTTCGAAGAGCAAATTAATAAAAACTTTAGTTTTTTGACTTAACAGCAGGGACTAATAAGTACATTAGTAAAAACTAAATGCAGCTAAATTTAATTTTAAGATCTGAAAAATACTCGTTATGTGTGAGCTGCATTTATTGGCCCTCTAAAACATTTGGCCCCCATTCTCATTTGCCCAAGTCAAATGAAAACATTATGGCTTAGTCTTTCTACAAATCTGTCACTGATTCTGCTTATCAATGTGTTTAATTCTTTGTTAAGAACAAGGCAAAATTGGGAACACGCCAAAATTATTAATCACCACTTCTATTCTGTTGTTAAGATGGCCGAGTTAGTCCAAGGCGCCACATTAAGTTTCTGGTCCGAAAGGTTGTAGTTTTAAATCCCACTTTCAACAATTTGAAAGTCTTTTAATTATGTGATCTACTGTTTGATTGTTGATATAAAAGAGGACCCACATAATTGTTATTGTTTTCAATGAAATAGCTAAAACTCGAACCTTGAACCTCCCATTGCCATGATGTTGTATTCTACCCGTCATTTTTCTTCCGATAGAAATGTCTCTCTCTTAGGCAATCGTACTTAATGTAGGTTTAAAAGATTCAATAATTTACCAGATTACCATGTCGACATAAGTACCATTTTCTTTTTTCACATCCCATCTGTCGACGTTACTGTGACAAACCGAGAAGGGCATAAAGATGGATATGTTCTTCATACATGTGTCATCTTATTGCTTATTTGGTGTGAATATTATAAAAGAATGAGTTATTCATTTCCTTGTTTTGAACATGTTGAGCCCATGTTTAACAAGGGACGCAATGGTCAAAGTCTCTGCCTATGAGGTTGTGCTTTTTAGGGTAAGATATGGTGAAACGCCAATATGGTTATGGAGCATTGATCTTATTAAGATTTGTTTTCGTAGAGTGAGAACATTTGACTAGAATGGGAAGGGTGAAAGCTACTATTGCATTATAACAATTTTGGAAATTAATAGTACATATTACATGTATTAAGCTAATTTATAATTGAATTGAAAAGTAAAAGATACATATATAGTTAAATAATGGTTTATAATATCCAAATTTTAAAAATGAAGTTGAAAGTATAGTTAGGAATAAAAGTTTTTTATTTTAATTTATTGTGATATATAACACTTAGCGCAAATTATTTTATTTCAATAATGACAGGTTTCTCTTGTCATCTTTTATAGTAATACATTTAGAAATAACATTATAAGTACATTGTAATGTATACACTTATATTATAATATAATTTTAAAAATAAAAATATTTTATTTTTTAATGTCGTTAAATAATAAATTAATAGATTAATAAATTTTAAATTTTAAATAGCATTTATATGTTTTATTTTTTATTATATTATTTAGTAATTTTGATAAATATATAGTATGAAAAATTTAGACAAAAATTATGTCAATCATTGGTTAATGATATATTAATTTTAATATTGCTATTATTTAAAAGTATATTTTAATAATAATTCATATCTTATTGATAAAAAATAATAATAAATCATACATCTAATTTTTAAAAATAATTCTTATTAATATTAATATTTATTATATTATGTAATTAGTTAATTTTAAGATATATATTTTATGGAAATTTTTAAAATCTAGTAATTATTTATATAAATAAGAATACAAAATAAAATATATAATTGTAAAAAAAATATTTATTATAAAAAATGAACATTATTTATTCATATATATTTAAAAATTTAATAATAAATTATATATTGAAATGTTATAAAATTTATAATTTCATTTATTTTGATAGTATTATAAGATATATTTCGATTATGTATTATTAAAAAATAATAAATATATTAATTTTAAAATAATTATATTTATTAAAAATATATTATTATTTATCTATATATGTATTTTTAAAATTTAAATAATATTTCCATTTAATAAGATTATCGTATTAGTTCAATTTTTAAATATTCTAATTATATAAAAGATAATTAAATGTAACAAATTTATTTATTCTTAAAATTCTTTC
Organism: Chamaecyparis obtusa; assembly: GCA_027943335.1. Lineage (NCBI taxonomy): Eukaryota > Viridiplantae > Streptophyta > Pinopsida > Cupressales > Cupressaceae > Chamaecyparis > Chamaecyparis obtusa. The sequence goes on along the minus strand of BSBK01000524.1, from coordinate 538,476 downwards.
CTTAATTAAAAATTTTACAATATATAAAAATATATAATAATAAATATTTTTTATAATACTTTTAAAATTAATAAAAAATATTAAATAACTTTTTTTAAAAATTAAAAAATAAAATAAAATAAATTATATAAATTATTGTGATATCCAATAATTCTTATTAGAAAATGTCTAAATAGCAAAACTGAAACGCATATGTTACCACAAAACTGAAATGCATATCAAGGGGGACACTTAGTTTTTTTTACTATTTCTTTTTACAAACTAAAGGGGGACACTTCTTATAAATTATGCGCATTTAAGGCTGCATGGCATTCTCTGTTACCATGAATTGTACTCTCTGCAAAATTAATACAGTAATCATTAATGCAAGTAGTGTGGAAGCCTTAGTAATGATTCCATTTTAAAATTTTCTTCAATTTTGGTTTTAAAATACTATTTTTCTCCTTGCTATTTTCCACTATAGCCAATAAGATTTTCAATAAATAGTCTTTTTATATTTTAATAAATAGACCAAAAACCCAAACTTTATAACAAATTTAAGACTTCAAAAAATTCTTTAATTCTATTAGTCAATGAAAAGTTTTTATTATTATTTTATTGTTTTATTGCACTAAACAATTCCATAAGTTTTCCTGCCGTAGGCAAGAACTAATAAGTATTTATGCTTTGGAAGGCACACCCATTCTCCCTGAACCTGTTTTTGGAAAAGTCTTAAAACTAAATGAGTAGAAAATGCACAAGTTAGCTTGAAGAGTTTTGTTCATAGTTGCACGATGGTATGCACCCTCACAACTAGTTCTTGCCACCTCTATCAAGATAAATAGCTTACATCTGTAATGCTCAAATATGCTAAAAAATGGAAATGACACATTACAATAAATATTGAATATAGAATTTCTATAATAAATAGTCTCATGAATATGTGTAATTAATGATCGCTTACAACATCATTATATAACCTAACTTAATGAAAATGGATAATCTTGTTTGAATGGAGGAGGGAAAATGATAATGGCATAATCTAGAGATGCTTTATTTTACTTGGATGATTTTAATCTAACTACTATTGGTAGGAAAGTATAACATTTCATACCCATTCAATTAAATTTAAGTGCATCTTATTGTAAAGAGCTAACCAAGTATGAGATGTAAAAGGCATCATTTAGGATACGATATAATAGATGGATCATGCTTCCATTTTCTTGATATTTGTATAATTAAAAATGTAATGACAAAGTATGAATATAGATGAGTAGATACCATAAAAATGTAAGAGAATATATGATGTAGAAATAGATGAAAATAGAAGAGTATATGAAGACATATATGTTGTATAAAAAGATATAAGAATACGTAAATGTAATCAGTTGATATTACTTAATATAATTATATCAGAGTTCCATATATAATGTATTACGTGTTGTTCTTTATGTTTAGATAACTAGTTAGTCTTATATCCATATCTATTATATTTCTCTCTTTATATGACTAAGTCTAAAGTATAAACTACAACACTTAGAAAGTACTTGGGGCTTAGAACTTTAGTTTGTGTTATCTAGATTTCTTACTAACAAAGACTATGAGTGCAATCATATAAAGTAGTGGAATGCAAATTATTTTTGTATATATGTAAGTGTAAATCATAAGATAATAATATGAGATCAAAATCATGAATACTACAATTAATTATGATCTTAATAATTTACAATAGACCAATAAAAAAGTTCAAATCTATTATCCTATAAAATGGCAAACTTTTTTTATTTTTATATCATGAAAAGATTTAGAAAATAATATACATCAAAGAAATTGATTAAACCATTTATTTATGCTACCCATTTATTAGTTAGATACAACCTTAAAATAACCTCACAGATATTTTAATGTATACCTATTTGCACCAAAAACTTATAAGAGTACCTAGATGCATCTTTGTGAACTAATGGCCCAACATTTGGATTTTGTAAAATCCATCTTTTGAGTTGCTGTTATTAATACACAACTGATACTGTCTTTATCAGTTTTCTCTCACATTATTTGAAATGAAAAATTCAAGTCAACGTTGACTGCTACCAACCTCAACTTTTCTTTTAGGTGGTCTCCCTATAAATAGGTTTTCGTCCCTCTATCGGATTAGCAAGCCGAGTTACTTTGTAATAGTGAAATGTTTAGTTGCGAAAATAATTGTGAAATATGATTTAGATCTGTTTGATTTCTGATATAGGTGAAGCGTGGCTTTTTCATGTCTAGAAACACGTCATAATTTACAAGTGGTGAATCAATATGCATAGGATCAAAGGGAGAAAATATTTCATTTTGTACCTGTTGTTTAAAAATGTTAATTCATTCCTCCAAATGAGCTTATGCATATAATGGATATATAGTATTTAATATTTTTTATTATTAAAATCTATATAACGAATATTTAGTTAAAGTTTCAAGTTTTAAATAAAATGTTGAATTAAAAAGATTATATAACTTGTAATTTTTTTTTTATAATATAATAAAATTAAATACAAGTAATAAGCACATCAAAGTAAGGATTTAACTTAAAAAAATGTTAGACATTAACTTGTTCAATTTCATTCTTAACTTTAGCGTATGATTACTAGATGGACTTATTAAGACCCGCGTCTTGCATTTTGACTATTATACAAAAAATATTCTCTTGTAAGCCTAATGTCCTAGAAGAAGGGATGGGGAGAGGGGATGTTCTTTTAGAAGGCTCATCCATGGGCTATACATAACTAGAGGAACAACAAAGAGATTTTGAATAACAAACAACCATATTCAGAGTAGGTAGGTGTGTCTAAAATAAAGACAAGATGGGAAAAATAGCAACAAGTAATTGAGCAACCATTTTTTGAGTTGAGCAAGATTCAACTAATGGAACCATATAAGCCTCCCTAGGCCCAAAAGGAAAATTTTCTATAGTGGAGTGTGGCTCTTAGTCCCCTTCATCAATGTTTGAACTCTTTGGAGATGTAGAAGGATGGTAACTAGGATAACTTTCTCACTAAGTAAATTTGAGGATGTGTTGTGGATAACACAAGTACAATTTGAAGCTAAATTCTTAGTGGCAAAATAATGTCTCCATTAGAAGGGTATGCCATCGTAATCTATATAGAGATCAAGACCAACCATTCACCTGTAATATAACATCACCAAGTAAATCGTTTAAGAGAATAATATCCACTAAGATAATAGTGAAGGAGGTGTGAGTGAAGTTTGAATAAGTAGAGTGAACCCTTAGGAAATGACCTAGAGCATTCCTAGTGGCCTCAAAGGCCAATTTACACTAAGACTATAAGGGCAGATAAGGTAATCTCACCCTAACTAACATTATGTTGGCACTCTTTCAATGGGTTGAAAGGGAAAGACCATGCTAAATTTAAGAGAGGGTGACAAATCCAAATCAGTCACTAATGGATAACATTTAACCCCCCTTTTGTTAAATGATTCCACATTAAATGAAATTGCTAGCACAAAGGTAAATTTTGATCCCATCCTTAATGAGAGGAGTCCAATTGTCTAAAATATAATTATGTAAATATGGTAGAGTAGGCCATAAACAACTAAATTTATAAAATCAAACCCTTATTCATGAATAAGACTTCACTTCTTAATACTTCTTGGTCAACCTAGAATCATTATAAGAACATCTACAAATTTATGAAGAGTTAGATCTCTTATTTTGTGGGAAGAATTTATAGAGGGATTATCTACACCATATCATAAGAACCACGAGAAAGGGAGGAGCTAAGCACAAGTTTGTTGGCACTCACGTGCATAGTAGACACAATGTATTCAATATGTAGAGCTAAGGACCTAATATTCACAGGTACATTTATGTCTAAGATTCAATGTCATATGCCTTGAAATTCAATACAAAACTAGAAGCTAATGTATCAAAGTGATCAATGACCGCATAGGCATAGGGACCCATTCAAAAGTGTGGTGGGTAGGTATTTCATGATTGGAAGTTTCATACACAATTCATAGAATAGGATCCTAACAATAATAGACTTGGGAATGGATAAGAATTTTCCACGTTTAAAGTGAATGGTTAAAATGCTATGTTATATTTTTTCTATCAAGAAAGTTATATAACTTGGTCAAGGTTGAAATGGTTAAGGTAAGTACATTACATAATTGGTGAGATGGGAGACTTTGAATTCAGAGGCTATAAGTTTAAAACCCATAATTGATGCAAGGGAGGATGGGGAGAGGGGCCAAAGGCTCACCCTAACCAAATCCACCTTGCAGAACAACATGCGGAAGCAACAACACACAATAGTGAGATAGAGAGAATGCAGAAACTTTCATATATTTACTTCAATTGATTCATACATGTTGGGTTGTAAGGCCTTCTCGATTTAGGCCAGATATTACAATCAAGTATAGAAGTCCTCAGACATGCGAGGATTTGTCAACAATCTCTAATTTTCTATCTTCTATCTCTGAACTAAAACTTTCTCTTAAACTCTAACCAAACAACTACATTTATACAAGAGGCTATCGAACAAGTTGGCCTTTAGATCCATCATTAACGAAAGGGATGACCAGATCTAGGTCCACACGCTTCCCAATGATAGGTACCAACATTAATCCATGACCAATAATAAATTCAAGAGTCGGCCTCGACAGAAATCTAAAATAAACAACTCGATAAGCAAGGACAACCGAGCGCCAGACAAGCATCACTGAGCACCAGGGGAATTCACCAAGCGCCAGAGAGATAACCGACCAGCACTGGTAAACAAAGGAAACCAAGCAACACTGAACCAACTCGGTCAAAGAAGGAACCGAGCAACACTAAAAACTACAAACATCATTTTGGTGACACGGAATTGCCAAGGACCCGAGATGCTCTTGCATCAGACACCTGGGGTTATTTGAAAATGATTCTCCGAATCATGAAGTAGGTATGATCCGAGCTGCATCCAACTCAGATTGTGAAATCCATGAACTATCTTCAATTGGTCTATTCTTCCACTTTACCAAGGGTATGTGCAAGATCATGAGGGGCCAAAAAGTGGCGATGTCAGTTCAAAACTTTGACAATGTTGCTGACGACTTTTTTTTCACCTGAATTTGATAAAATGAAAAAGGTATCTTAAGGAGATTATCAGCTTTCTATCAATATAATTGCTGTCAAATTTTGAATTCGGTAAGTAATTATTAGTTATTTTCTAATTGAGCTACCTCTAAAGTGTTGATATATATACTGATTGAAAAATGACTATAACTTTCAGACAGTATAACATTTTTGAAATCTGAAAAATGCGTCACATTCTATGTTTTGCCTACTATAAGGAAAAATAAAATAAAATTGAATTTTGTAAAGTTTTGAATGAGTTAAGGTGGTCAGACACGGGATTTTTTTTATTTTGAAAATGTTGTAGCAAAAAATTCATAATTAATTATTTTTTTGGAATAAAATTACAAAAAAATATGCGTCACATCCGGGCATGAGTCTACTACTTATATATAAAATCTTATAATAAAATATTATCATTTGATTATGATTAAGGTGGTTAGACATACACCTACTTCTTATTTTTTTCCTAAAATTTTTGTACTGCTGCATTGAAATCTATAATTTTCACCAATCATACTAACTTTTTCTCAAAAAAGGCCTAGTATTTAGAAACTACATTCAATTTTCTATAGATTCTATTCTTACAACTTTTTGATGTTAGGTTCATAGCTAGTTGAAATTTTCACGTCAAGTTGACTAACCTTGATTCGCTGATTTTTCATTGCCACTTAAGGGAATAGTTTGGCCCCTCATGATCTTGCACATACCCCCAAATATTCCATATATTGTCTTCCTCTTGTACTTTTGCCAATTCTTTTATCTAAAATGTGTTCAACTTCTTCGGTCTTCTTCTTAGGATAATCCATCGATACTGTCATTTCTTCCTCCGACTCATGATACTCATACAAATCAGCAATGCTAAAAATAGGTGATATATCCATGTAATCACATGTGTAACTCAATCTTATATTCATTTCCACTGTCAAATTTATTCAAAATCTTGAAAGGGCCAAACTTCTTCATTTTCAGCTTCCCATATGTTCCAACAAGAAATCGACCTTTCTTCAAATGAACCATCACTTCATCACCGACTGCAAAAGTCTTATGTCTTCTTGATCTATCAGCTCTATCTTTGTATTTCTGATTAGTCTTTTCCAACTTATGTTTCACATCTTCATGTAATGTCTTTATGTACTCAGCAAATTTTACTCCTTCAACACTTCTCTTTCTTTCATCAACAATATCCCTCAAATTAGATATACCTCTCAGTTGTATGCCATTTACAATCTCAAAGGGTGTTTTTCCAATACTCCTATTCACTAAATTTTTGTATGCAAACTCTACTTGTGCTAACACAGAATCCCAATTACTTGGTTGGTCTCCAACTAAATATCTCAAAAGATTACCCAAACTTCTATTGACAACTTATGTCTGTCCATCGGTTTGTGCGTGAAATGTAGAACTATATTTCAACTCAGTACCAAACTTTCTCCAAAGATTTTTCCAAAAGTATCTGACAAATTTACTGTCTCAGTTAGAGATAATACTCCTCGGTAATCCATGCAATCTGACAATTTCCTTAAAGAAAAGATCTGCTACATGTATTGCATCTGATGTCTTTCTTCAAGGTATAAAATGTGCCATTTTAGAAAATCTATCCACAATCACAAATATAGAATCATTACCTCTTACTGTATTCGGTAAGCCAAGAACAAAATCCATACTGATGTCAATCCAAGGTTTCTCAGGAACAAAAATTGGTGTATACAATCCAGTATTCTGACTTACTCCTTTTGCTACTTGAAAAATTCCACAACTTTTCACAAATTTCTAAACATTTTTATACAAATGTGGCCAAAAGTATTTCTCCTTAAGCAAATTCAATGTTTTATCAATACCAAAATGTCCAGCCAATCCACTACTATGTTTCTTCTTTATCAAATTAGTTATCATTGGTCCTCTCAGTATACACAACTGAATACCTTTAAACAACATACCTTCTTGAATAAAATATTCTTCCCATTTTGTACTCAGTTGATCTTGAATAGGTTCTCTACACTTTCTCTATGGCTCAGAAAAATAAGGATCCATCTCATACAAATCTCTCATCTCATCAAAGCCAAGAACTTCAATTCTCATCTCTGTCATCAAAGATCTTCTTCTACTCAATGCATTAGCAAGTCGGTTAGTGGCTCCACTCTTATGCTTTATCACAAATGTATAACTCTACAAATACTCAACCCATTTCATATGTCTCTAATTCAACTTATTCTGACTAGCCAAATACTATAAAGCCTTATGATCGGTATACAACACAAATTCACTCGGTATCAAATAATGTCTCCATTTCTTCAGTGCTTGAACAATAGCATAGAATTCTTGATCATTCACAAAATATTTTCTTCTTGCATCATTTAATTTTTCACTAAAGAAAGCAACAGGTTTACCTTCTTGACTCAATACAGCTCCAATTGCACTTCCACTTGCATCACATTCCACTTGAAATACCTTATTGAAATCAGACAATGCCAAAACAGGCAATTCAACAACCTTCTGCTTCAAAGTCTCAAAACTTTTATTAGCTCCATGTGTCCACGTGAATTCTCTTTTGTCTCATCTCATAGTATTAGTCATAGAATTACAAATTGAACTGAAATTCCTAATGAACTTCTAGTAAAAACTTGCCAAACCATGAAATGATCTTACCTCACTAGCACTCTCAGGTGTAGGCCAATTCAAAATAGCTTCAACCTTTTCAAGATCCATTTTCAAACCATCAGCTGAAATCACAAATCCTAAATACACAATCTCCTCTTTCATGAATGAACACTTTTTCAGATTTATCAGCAACTTTTCTTCTTTCAACCTTTGCAATACTTGTCTAACATGCAACAAATGTTCTTCTTTGGTCTTACTAAATATTAGAATATCATCTAGGTATACAATCACAAATTTACCCAAGAATTTCTTCAATACTTCATTCATCAATCTCATAAAAGTACTTGGTGCATTAGTTAAACCAAAAGGCATAACCAACCACTCATACAAACCTTCTTTTGTCTTGAAAGTAGTCTTCCATTCACCACCTTCTCTGATTCTGATATGATGATACCCACTTTTCAAATCAATTTTGGTAAAATACTTCGCTCCAGTCAAACTATCCATTATGTCATCCATTCTCGGTATAGGAAACCTATATTTCACTATTATCTTGTTGATTTCTTTGGAATCAATACACATTCACCTTTCTCCATTCTGATTAGGTGCCAATACCACAGGTATTGCACAAGGACTCAAACTTTCTTTGATCAAACCTTTTCACAACAATTCTTGAATCTGTCGGTTCAATTCCTGATTCTTGGTAGGTGTCAACTAATGTGGTGCCTTATTCAGTAAACTAGCTCTAGGGATTAGATCCATGCAATGATCAATGCTTCTCTTCAGTGGTAAACCATCAGGTACATTATCAGAAATAATTTCATTTTACTCGGTGAGTAACTTATCAATCTCCTCAGGGATACTATCCTCTATTTTCTTACTTGGATTGTTAGGAATCACAACAAAACATACATCATTATTCTTCAAATGCTTAAAACAAACTTTCTTCCTTCCATCAAGCAAACTTTCATAGATGTGAAAACATTATTGATAGGTTCTTCAATCAAAGGTAACAAGATATGTCTTCTCCCATCATCCCAAATAGTATATTTATGCAATCTCCCATCATATGTAGCATGTCTATCATATTGCCAAGGTTTACCCAATAAAATATGACAACAATCCATAGGCATGATATCTCACAACACCTTATCATAGTACTTTCCAATTTTCAAATTCACATAACATTGTTCACTTATCAAGAGTGTATGCTCATCCTTGATCCATGAAATTTGATAGGGCTTCGGATGTTACAATCTTTTCAACTGTAACTTTGTGACCATTTCATCAGATGCTAGATTCTCCAAGCTACTAGTGTCAATAATTACCTTCCAAATTTTATCAGAAACTCTACATCTGGTCTTGAATAAACTTTTCCTTACCAGATCTTCCTTATTACTTTCACTCCAAAGTGCTCTCCTTACCATCAAGTTATTTTCCTTCTCAAGTTCATTTGGTGACTCTTCTTGCACCAAGGCATTTCTACTGCTACCAGCCTTCTTACTCGCATGTGTACACTCAAAAGATCTATGTCCTTCTCCACAATTGTAACAAGTTCCTTGAAAACCAGCTCTGTTATAACCACCTTGGTAGTTACTGCCTCTGGCTCTATATGAACTTTCACCTTTCCACTTAGTCTTGCCTTTATCCAGAGTTGTCTTTTCAGGTTCAGATCTATTGTTTTCACCATGAGATCTACCTCTTCCTCTAGGGAATCTACCACCTCTACCTCTTTGTCTTTTCTCATGTCTCTTGTTCAATTTCTCTTCAGCTTTCAATGCAAATTGATAAGCCTCTTCAATGTTCTCCAACTTGACCAAACTGATTTCTTCTTGGATGGAAACTCTCAAACCATTCAGGTACGTAGCAATTCTTTCCACATCATCATGTCCAAATCTGATATCTGATCTATAGAATTTCTTTGTATATTCTTTTACCGAGCTATATTTCTACCTCAAACTTTACATTCACCTAACTAGGTTAATCTGATAATCACAAGGTAAGAACTTTCCTTTCAATTTATTCACCATTTTATTCCATACCTTGATCTTGTCTTTCTCATTCCTCTTCTTGTCCAATTGCAGATGTTCCCACCACAAGGATGCATGACTCTTCCACTTTGTGCTTGCAATTTTCACCTTCTTTTCCTGAGGTACATTTTCATACTCAAAATACTTTTCCATTTCAGTGATCCAATCCACCAATTCATTAGAATCCAGTTTTCCACTATACTCAGGCGGATTAAAGTGTGGTGTAGACTTCAGACTTGTCAAAGCCTTCAAGAATCTTTCCTCGCCTTGATCCATCACAGGTGCAGGCTCTACATCACCTTGTTCTACCTTAATTTCATCATCACTAACATCTTCAAGATGTCTTCCTCTTCTCTAGGCTTTTTCAACAACTTCTAATCTAGCAACAAGTTGTCTCAACATGTCTGCCAATCCTAGATCCGCATCTCACCTCCCACAAACCATCTTGAAAACCCTCTGCAATTTCAAGTCAGATCACAATATGCTACCCCACAAAAATTCAACTAGGGCTTCATAAGAAGGAACTTTCAAACCTAGATCCAGATCTCACCTCGCTCTGATACCACCTGATGCAAGGGAGGATGGGGAGAGGAGCCAAAGGCTCACCCTAACCAAGTCCACTTTACAGAACAACACGTAGAAGCAACAACACACAACAATGAGAGAGAGAGAGAATGCAGAAACTTTCATATATTTACTTCAATTGATTCATACATGTCAGGCTGTAAGGCCTTCTCAGTTTAGGCCAGATATTACAATCAAGTATACAAGTCCTCAGACATGTGAGGATCTATCAACAATCTCTAATTTTCTATCTTCTATCTCCAAACTAAAACTTTCTCATAAACTCTAACCAAACAACTACATTTATACAAGAGGCTACCGAACAAGTCGGCCTTCAGATCCACCATTAACGAAAGGGATGACCATATCTAGTTTCACATGTTTCCCAATGATAGGTACCAACATTAATCCATGACCAATAATAAATGCAAGAGTCGGCCTCGACAGAAATCCAAAATAAACAACTCGGTAAGCAAGGACAACCGAGCGCTAGACAAGCATCACCAGTGCCACGGGAATTCACCGAGTGCCGGAGAGATAACCGAGCAACATCGGTAAACAAAGGAAACTGAGGAACACCGAACCAACTTGGTCAAAGAAGGAACCGAGCAACATTGAAAACTACAAACATCTTTTTGGTGACATAGGATTGCCAAGGACCCGAGATGCTCCTGCATCAATATTGTTATTGTTTTCCTCCTTCCATTACACCATTAAATATTTTATAGTAAAAATGCATAGGTCATAATAAATCTATTCTAAATCCAATCACAACATGAATTCTCAACTAATATCTTATCATATTAAAGTAGAGATCATAAACACATGGATTGGATTATTATAAACCTTGATTATAATGTTGAGGCAAAGCAACAGGCAAAAAAAAATATTGAGGGTCTAATAGAAAAGACACATGTCAATGAAATTGATTGTAGGCATTGAAGGACAAGTGGGTAGGTGTTCTTATATTGTTTGAGAGAAATTGAAAATGATAATACATATATCATGTGTAAAAATAATATAGAACCAAAATTTCAAGCCATGGTCTACTATTCCACTAATTATTTACTGAACTATTAAAAAAATTATATTTAAAATAGTAGAATAAAAATATCTCGTAAATATTACAATTGATTATGATCTCAATAATATAAATAAGACTACTAAAAATGTTCAAAGATGTCATCCTATAGAATGGTAAACCAATTTATTTTTCTATTATGAAAAAAATTTAAAATATAATATATAGTAAAAACTTATTTAATCATTTGATTATACTCTTCATTGATTAATTGAATACAAACTTTTAAAAAAACTAATAGATACATTCATATACCTACGTGTGACAAAAAATAAGAAGAATACACTCTTAGATAAAGGTAGTTATCCATCTTTGCATTTAATTGATGGCCGAGCATTTGAATTTTGTTAAAGCCATCTTTTAAGTTGTTCTTAATACACAATTGATATTGCATTTCACTTTTCTCTCAAATTTCATGATTTGAACAGTTGACAAGAGTAATCTTTCAATCATTTGTTTAAGAATAGTGGAAGATGACGCATACGTGAATATGAGAATACCTAAGTTGAACATAGGAAATGTTTTAGCAATATATACAGAAATTTGAAATTCTATATAAATAATTATCTAAATAATAGTTTAAGGATCTTGAGAAATAAATATATATAGATTGAGGATTTCAAGGATATGTCTTGATATATACAATATGAACATATCATGTCCACTTTTAATAGAATAGAGACTAGACTTTTAATATGTATTCTATTAAAAATGTATTATTGAGATTCACAATCTTAAAATTAAAAAAATATTTATATTTATATAATTTACCTTAACATCTTTTATATTTTATATTTTATATTTTATATTTTTATTTTTAATAATGAAATACAATGTGTAATTTTAAAAAAGGAAAAAAGTGAATGTTGACATATTGTTTCCATTATGAACTAAAACAAATAAAGAGAAATAATATTTCTTATAATTATTTAAAATATATAAAAAATGCTATAAGATTTTTATTCAAATTTTTTAATTCTATGTGATGATAGACTAAATTGGTGGAAAAATTTGAACTCAATAAATGCACAAGTATTGTGCCTTGATAGGAACTAATTATGACAAGATGCATTTTAATATGAAGAGAAATGTAAAGTTAGAATAAGGAATATGTGCACTCATTGTGAATTCATGTCATCTTTAGAATAACCATGAGCGTGGCCAAGATTCATCTATGTTGATTTAGTCTCTCATAAGTCTTAGAATTTTCCTAGAGTTAGAAACTAGAAAAAAATTTACTTTCTTCAATAATCCTTCAATAGTTAGGAGTTGAAGATATTTTAGATAATATATTTGTTAACATCAGATACAAAGTCAAACATAAGACTTTTAAAGAAAAGTGACAAGGAAATGCATCTCAACATGATATTAGGGATATTTTTCTTTGGTTCTTGCATGCAAATAAGAAATAAAGCATTAATTTTATATTTTATAAAGACAAAAATTGAAAAGATATTGAGTCCAAAAGTTAAAGAGGCATAAGTTGAAGTCAAACTCATGTTAAAGTAAAGTAGAACATAAAACAAAAACCTAATATATAAACTAGAATGAAAATAAAAATGCAAAAAAATGAAATCATATCAAAACAACTAAGTTTTAAGAGTGAAAATATTAAATAAACTATTTTTTATTATGAAGATCAATGTGTCACAATTCAAACTAATACATTTCACTAACAAATTATTTATTATATATCATAAATAATAAAAAAATTATAAAAGTAATTAAAGTATCAATTTTTCACTTATTTTGTCATAAATAATTTACAATAAAATCATAATTAGGTTTTATATTGTAACTGAAGGAAATCCAAGCCACTCTTCCCAACCCCACCTCTAAGGAATCCCACATAAATTATTTAATTTGTTAATATACATTTAAAATGAAATTTCATAAATTCGTAACTTTATAATAAATTCATATATTTAAATATTATCAAATTTCATAATTTCATAAATAATTGACTATTAGTACATGTGAAATTATTTAAGTCAAAAGTTATTGGGAGGTCATTATGACAAGTAATGAATAGTTATTGTTGACCCTGACCCACTATTGATCTCTTTCCCTACTCAATACCATAAATTTTTAAGCATCATGTAACTTTAAAATTCCACATAAAAGTCACTCAACAATTGAAAATTCATCCAATGACAAATTTTCAAACATCATGTAACTTTAAATTTGGCATAAAAGTCACTCAACGATTGGAAATTCATCCAAGTCATTGTGTAACAATGACCCCAATGAAATTAAGATGCTTCACATTTTTCTCCACCTTCGTGGAGGCAACCAACTTGACCGTCTCAGAATATTCTATGATTGTAGATGACGTCATATGGTGTAGGCCTTGCATTTATTCCAATTGCAGGTGTGTTTTCTTTGGGAAGAAATCTTTAATTAGCTTTCCCCATTGGACCCATTTTATTTTAGATTTACCCTTCACTTTACTATATTTAATTTCATTCGAATAAAATAATAAGAATATAAATTATTGGACAATGTATTTACTATTTTGATAATTAGAAATTCATTCTAGTGCAAATGTATGTATGTACATCAAAGTTCTAAATAATAGTTGTTTTTATTAAAAAAAAATTGGAAGTTAATGTATTTTTAAATTATAAATTTTGGTGATTTTTGTTTTAAAAAAATAGATTTTTTTTCTTCTAAATTTTTGAATGGATAAATGACGGTCTTTTAGGCTATTACACAAATTTAAATCAGTCAGCTCAACAACCTAATATAAGTACAAAGCTTGCAAGTACAGTGATCTAATGGAGTTTGAATCTTGGTGGCAACCTCACCAACAAAGTGTTTCCACAACTACTCTAAATAGGACACCCCATATCTTATTCTTTTATTAAAAATATGATATATTAATTTTTTAAAAATAGCACCTAAATATTTTAAAGTTTAGATGATGCAAATGTTGTTATCAAAAAAATTATCTTTTTTAATTTAGATTAACAGTATATAAAGTAAGAAAATTAGATAACAATAACACTACATTGAGTACTAAATTATGATCTTCAATATTGTTTCATTGACTTGGCAAATCATGACTACTCTATGACTTGGCAAATTTAGATTTCATTTCCTTTAGATTTAATAGCCAATATAACATATAGATCAATTCCTCATGGAATTTTAATAAGGCTATAACTATGAATCATGAGTGAGACCACAAAATGTGTAGGAAACCTTTTGAAAACCCTTTCACTATTGAGAGGAGCCCATAGAATTATCTCGAAATCTTCCATATATACTTGATAGGAAAATTTTAAGATACACCCAACATGGAAAGTAATAAATATAATAAATGCTTACACTATAAAAAAAAAACTAAAATTTACTCACAACATAAAGAGGTTTGGTGATATAATAAATTAAATTATTTTCAACATGAGTAATGATTGATTGTCATAGGAAAGATGGACAACATTAAAAAAAATGGGGGATGCCAAGAAATCTAAAGTTAGGCCTCCATCCATTTCCAACATAAAGAAGTGACCTAATTAGAGATGAGTTGAAATTATTTCTAACAATGATTTTTATTATTGTTAAATAATTTCTGAATTAGATTGTGTAAGATGATGGATCATGGAGTGTGAACTGAAATGTTGATGTAAAAAGCCTAACAAAGTCTAATCTAGAAACAATTTAGCAATAATTTCTATGGATTATAGAAATCTATATCATTAGTTGACTTTTATGTCATTTAATACTTAAACTTAGCATCCAAAGATTGAATAACATGTTTGACAATATCATCTTATTTATTCTTAAAGAATGAAAAATGAGTCAATAAAAACTTGATTATTGCAAGATGTAGAAACCTAAAATTCACCTCCTAAAATAAGTAAATTATATCCGCATTCATAATTATTTAAAATAAATAGATTGAATGGACCTTTTGACCCCAACTAATAATTAAACTAAATCTTTTTTCACTTCATTATTAAATTAAATTTCTAATTAATTTGATTTACACCTCATTGATCTAAAGTAAATTAAATTAAATTGATTTATCTGTGTTTCCAAATTATTGATGGCCATGACTTTTCCTACTAGATCTACTTCTCTCTCTAGTGATACTCTCTGTCTTCCATGGCTACCAAATCCCCACTGTTTCTGTTCATGAAAAAACAGTCCGTGTCTGTCGTTGACACCAAATTGTATATGCACAAAAAAGCCGCCTTTACACGCTTGCCTTTCACACTGCAATGAACAAGTTTCAAGTTGAAGTTGATGGTAAATATGTACGTAAGTACAGTGAATTCTAAGCATGCTTGATATAACCACCGGCTGAAGTAATATGGACGTAATAATTCTGGTAGTGGAAATAATCTAATAAAGAGGGAAACATATATGGCGTAGATGGAGGCATAAACTATGTGGAGAGCGGTGTCTTATACAGTCGGTGTCAGTAAAACAGGGAAACAGTGACTTCCTTATTAAACCTGAAAGCAATATACAATAAAATCTACATTAGTTTATGTGCATTAAATAAGAAAGTTGTGTGGATTCTGAACTTTCCTCTTGAATTTTTTGGCGAGATGTAACGTGGACAATTTGGGCGTTAGAAATAGCAGACATTGTCAATGTCATCGAGCACTTTTAGATTAACAAATTGCTTCTCTGCCCTTAAATTCAGTGTGGTGTTCTATTCTACTCTCTATCAATCTTGTCATGTCATTTCCATTTAAGTTTGTCTATCAACTATGACATCGATTATTGTAGTACTGAATTTTGTCAACATTTCGCACAAATTATTAGATGAATTATGACGTGTGTATCAATATGACCGGAGCACAAGATGTCTTTACAAGTAGAGGAAACATTGTTTAAGTAAAGTGAGCTCCATATATGTTCTATCTTCTTTCAGTTTTTGCACAAAAAACCATGGACGTGATTGTGAGGCTCATACTGAACAAGAGAGAGATAGCTTCTCAGAACGGTGACAAAAAGTGAGATAAAGAAGGTCCTCAAGTCTATGATAAGGATCATTACATTTAGTATGTATGTAGGTTTAAATTTGATGGTTCGGGGATATTTTTTCAATGCTAATTAATCGTATTTGTAAAATGTTAAATCATTTTACAAATTTGATATGAGAGCATGAGCTTCAAGTTGAATTTCTTCGGCTAAGAGATAAGGACTAAGGGGCATCCATTTAGCCAAATTTCTGCAAGGCAAGATCTCGACCTTATTCCTTATGAGGTCAGTGTCTTGTGCTTAACAAGACTTGATCCTTTGTGGACTCTTCAAGAACCTTTCAATGTCACCAGTAGACCAAGGGTCCATTGACATATTCTATTGACTCCTCTATATGGCTACTTGGCTATCTCACCTACTCATGATGAAGACAAATATAGAGAGGAGGGTAATAGGTTGACAAGGGAAGTCCATTCATCATGTTACTGTGGACTTCATTGATTTATGGGAAAAGATGGATGATAGGGATCTCTATCTACATCATATTGAACACACCACAAGACTAAGAGTGGGGGTGAACCAGTCTTGAGAAAATTCTTAAACTTTTTTAGTAAAACACACTTATCAATTATCTTTAACAACCTAAACATCAATGAAAGATAAAGAAATGAACACCACACACATGAATATTAGATTTTTATGTGGAAAACCTAATATGGTGAAAATCACACTCGCTATATAAATAACTAAATACAATATTATAGGCTCAACATTAAGGTAGCTCATTGCTCCTAATTTGGACTTGAAGATTAAAGTGCAAAAGATTAGGGACAGATACAATGGACTTGCAAGTTGTGATGCACAATCCTAGGACAAGATACAAAAAGACTTGCAAAATGAAGCACACTACTTTAGGGAAATATACAAATCCACACAAGCTGGCAAAAAGATTCATTGTCTTCCAATAGGTATAAATAAATGATGAATTAAGATAAATAGGATCTTTTGATCATGAAACTATCCTCAAACCATTGACTCAAGCGACCAATAATATGAAAGATACAACACACACATATGTTGCACCTCATAATTATATCATACTAAAAGATATGATCAAAAAATCACATCAACAACTAATATTCACACTTTTGATTAACCACATATACCTCCACATCATTTATAATCAATTCATGCTTCAAATCAAACATTTACACATTTATATATATCAATGTATTCACCAAAACTCTCATCTAGGTCTGCCATGGAAAAGGCCACCGTAAGAAACTATGACCTAATTGTGGTATACTTTAGGAAATAAATGGGACCTAAATACACCAAAACCAATCTTCTGAATTTGATTAAAATAAATTGCATTCAACAACACAACCTCTAAAGTTGATGATAAATGTAACATAAACAATGTAGTATCTTAACCAATTAGCCCAAAAATATCATCCAATGTACATCTAACCCAACCTTTAGTGCATACTCAGACCAAAAGAGTATGATCCAATCAATATAAACATCCAAGTCAATCAGGGATCAATGCAAACAACAATGCCAAACAATAGAACAAAAAAAATTCACTTGTGGAGAGAACCAACACATGAAATATGAAGTAGAGCATTGCACAAGTAATATGAACATGTCCTCCAATCTACAACACTTGAAATGACACTATAGAGAAATGTAGAGCATTCTCTAGCCTAGTCCTCATAGACAACCTCACATACTACAACAACCAACTTTAAAAAACTAAACTACTAAGGACCTAAAATATTATAGTACAACATCTATAGCACATAAACATTAAATCCAAAACTGCAAGCCATTATCTTCTGTTAGTGTATTTATTTTATTTATACTTAGGCTTAATTAAGCCTACTTAGTCGTTCATGCATATTTGACACTTGTTCATACATATTTGACACTTTTTTATACAAGTTGTCATCATTTAGGAGTTGATTAGAGAGGTGTCGATTTTCTTTTGACACCTCATGCTAGTTTAGTGGGAGACAACTCACCATCACTCATTGAGTGTTGGATTTGACTTCTGATTCGAACCTAATCACTCTTCCTATATGTGTCTTTCTTCTTCAATGTATTGATCAGGTTGACTTTTATGTCATTAATGTTATTGTGCTTGTTTTGTATATGTATCATCCTAAAAATTTAGCACTCATAATTGGATGCTCTAGGACCTATTAGACCACATTTTGGCGATTTTGAGGTTCAAATGTTCGTTATGCTTTATCAGAATAACCTACATTTTCTCCCCCCATTTCTTTTCACCTTCTTTGACATCCCTATGAAATTTGAGCTTATTTTACCTAGGATAAGTCCATATCTGACTTGTCCCTGGGGACAAGTCAAAAGCCGACTTGTCTCTTAGGTTTTGGACTTAAATTTGGCTCAAGACTCGATGGCGGGGTTTTCATTCGAGATTTAGATTTGTGGTTTCCCTTGATGAAATTTGAATCTCAAATGGAGGGAATTAAGTATAAAAGGACCTCTTCTCCCCTCATTTGGCATAACATAACAATATCATGATCAAGTGTAAGCATTCAGACATTCAAGAAATCAAGCTGTGCAATTGAGGATTTGGGTTCAAGATTTGAAGGCGAGCATCAAATTCAAGATCTTCAAGTCTCCATTTCTTCAAGATTCATTTAAGAAAAGGAAACCTTCTCTAGTTGATGCAATCTTCTCTCCCATGATGGTCAAGTAGAGGAATTATCAATCAAGAAAGAAAATCCATACATCTATCCTTCTCTCTCTACTTCTTCATGAGGTTATCAAGCATACATACATTCAAGATGTAGGAGTGGCAATCATAGATTCATGCATAGATGTGAAGGCATCCTTGAGCATACATCTAGATCAATTCTTTGTTTTAGAAACATGTACAAGCATCTTCATGAATTTGAGCGATTACTACATCTATTCATGAGGGTTTCATACAAGGCGAGTTAGCAATTTACCTTTTTACATTGCTTTCCTTTATATAATTTCAATTATATTTCAAGGTTGATTCTTAAATAGGGGTTTGACCAAGGAAAACCCCTTTCCATAACCTTTTTCCCTATTTTTCTGTGTGTAGGAACATGTTCAAAGTTGTGATTTTGTATTTGAGTAGTACATGTACAACCACAAAATTTGGGAAAGTTTCATCAATTTTTGCCAAGAACAAGTCAAAAGTTGACGTGTCCCTGCCATTTTTTAATGAAAATTTTACAACAGAGAAATTCAAGTCCCTTCTCTCTAGATTTGATGTTACAATAGGATCCAATATTTTGACGATACTCAGATTCAAATTCAAAATCCTACCTTCTCCATCTTATTTCTAGGTGCATTTATTCTCCCTTCTTTTCCCTTGCACTTACTTTATTAGATCAGATCTATCATTTATAGTTTACCATATCACATTTCATACCCCCTTTAGGGTTCTTGCATCTAGTACTTGAGCTTGCAAAGTCCTATGTTGATTTGTTGTGGGGTGGTAGAAAAATCATCTAACCCACAATTTCAGAGGATTCATAGAAGATGACTCATAGAGGAAATGCTAGAGGTGGAAGGAGAGATGTAGAGCCAGTTGTGTTGGATATGTTGCAATAGATTGCAGCTAGACTTGAAGTTGTGGAGATAGCCCAAAGAAGAGGTAGAAACATTGAAGATGTGAGTGATGAAGAGGAGGAAATAACTGAATAAGCAGTTGAAGAAGATGAAGAAGAACTAGATCTTGAATAAGGAGATGACATATTTATAAAAGCCCTAACTACGACTAATGCAAGACCACATTTCAATTTGCCTAACTACCATGACAAGTTGGATTCAGGTGAACTACTTGATTAGATCATAAAGATGGATAAGTACTTTGATTATGAAAGGATAGATGAAGAAAAGAAGGTGAAGTATGCTTGCACAAAATTGAGAGGACATGCATCCTAATGGTGGGAACATTTGCAAACTGATAGAAAAAGAAGAGGAAAATATAAAATTAATTCATGGGATAGGATGGTGAACAAGTTGAAAGCTAAATTTTTTTCCTACTGATTACAAAGCAAGCTTGTTTAGAAAGTTGCAAAATTTAAATCAAAATGATCTTAGTGTGAAGGAGTATACAGGTATGTGCAGGATCATGGTAAACCAAAAAGTGGTGATGTGAAAAAATGAACTTTTCACTCGTCCAAAAGTGCACTAAAAAGTTTGTTTACTTTTTAGTAGGCCTGGGTATCAATACACCTAGCCAAGCCAAAAGCCAAAGCATAAGCCTAATTGGATATCTGATAATATCATATATCTGAAGTTATATCGGATATCCATTTTTTACTATTAAAATATATTTGTAGCCCGCAAATGTGTTCAACATTTTTATTGTGAAAAATGTTGCGCATAGCCAAAACATTTCGCATATGAGAACAATCCGATATCTAATTTTCTCCAAATTGAAAGGTATGTTAAATTTTTAAGTTTTTATTATTTTTTAATTAAAATTTATAGTTTTTTTTAAAAAAATAAGGTTTAAATGATATTCTTTATTGTTTTTTTTAAAATTGATTATAATTGTCTATTTTGGTTTTAATTGTAATCAGACATGGACTCAAACCAATCATAAAAGTCTCCCAATGATCCTGCAAATAATCTATAACCACCTCCAAACAATCTCCCACCTTCAGAAGACCAACCAGTCTCAAACCCTCAACATTTAAAGGATCTCATTGGAGATAATTTAAGTCAGCTTAGACGATATCAGACCACATATGCCAATATCCCCACATTGTGCCCCATGTTTTCAACATTGAAATCCATTATTGAAAACATGGAGAAACTTACAAAGAAACATAATGTTGCACTTCTTTGGTGTGATTCTGTGCACACTCAGTTTGATGATGGGCTTGACTATGATCAAGTTATGAACCTAAATATAACAAAACATGACATATGTAATCTTTTTGTGGATCCCAAAACCGGTTTAAAAGTGGACCCTAAAAAACCCAAGTTTTCAGTTAAATAGTGCACAAATGATGCAATACATGATAACTTTTGGGACCACTGGTGGATGGTTTTTGATGGACCACCCCACATCAATTTGGATGTCTCATTCTATTTCATAAGAAAATTGTATGCTAAATTTATGCTCGATCACAAGGTAAATTATTGGAGCATGAGACCGAACTAGGGTATAGGCTTAGGCGCTCCTCAGGACAGGCCATGGGCACACTAGGTGAAATCCTACACATATGTCCCCCCTCCTGAGATTTCACCACCTCCTACAGTGCAACATCCTGATATTATTGCTGAGACCGACTCATAGACTATTCGAGCCATTGACACCTTGAGTGATCTACTGGTTACACTAAGTGTGATATTGTTGACTCCTCATGATGATGCTTATGGCCCTTCCCCATCCTCCATGAGCTCACATGTTTGTGTTCCCCACACTTGCATTATGTGCAAGAATATGTGCTTGGGTCCCCTGAATGATAGTGATGCATATAACTACACCTTCGAAGTGGACGATACTACACAACACACTACAGGAACTGAAGCACCTCATGAAGATGTGAAATGAGGGCATATAGAGCTATGGACTCCTACTGTTATGATAAGAGTAAACAGTTCACTTGTTACATTGTATTTAATTTTAAACATTCATATGTTTAGTAGAATTTTCTTATAATGATTGCCCACTTACATTTTTTTATGTGTTCCATTTATGTTCAGTTGATGACAGAGGAGGAGATGGCACAGGTGGAGGGGTCCATGCTTTCAACCATTTCATTTGGCCTTGACACTTCCATGGTACATATGTTTTAATGTACTCATTGGTTTCCTTTTATTATAATATGTATATACATGTTTTCTTCTAATTTTTATGATCATCTTATTGCATACTAATGCAGGTGTCACTACCTGCCACCGGGGGGCAATGTGAGGGGGTTAAAGCATCTAGCATTGCCAAGGGGAAGGTGATTAAGTATTTTAGATTGTTTATGCATACATGTATACTTGTTAGTTGTGCGTACTCATTTTTAATTTACATGGTTTATTTGACAGAAGGTGGTGTTTGATGATGTCATGAGACCCTTTCACCATGATAGAGTCACATGCATCTCAATTCACAGTGATAGCCCCATGGTACGTATATTTCTAAAGTTATTTATGTGTATTTTACTATCAAGTATATATAATATGATCAAGTCATGATTGTATGAAGTATCTGTTTGACTTTTGTAGGTCACCCCTAGTCTGAGGGAGGTACAATGCCAAGGGTTTGTATCACTGATGACTCAACTGACATTTCCTGAAGAAAATTCAACACAGGTAAGTTTTAATGTTAATTCAGTTATTTTGTAAACATATATTTGCTACCAAGGATTTAACATTAAATAGTATAGCTCGTAGATCAATCTCATGTTCGCAAACATATACAGGTCAGATTCGATATTGGTGGCATTGTCCCTTCACTACCAATGACATATATTAGGTCTCATGTCTGTGTGAAGAGACAAAGAGGTGAGGTACATGAGAGTTAAATTTTAATTTTTATTTATTTATTATTGTTGACTATGATTTTGAATTTTGAATTTTTATTTTTAGAAACTATATAAATTAAATAATCTAACTTGGGGTTTCACTTTTGTGTTTGAATGCAGGATCCATCAGAGCCAAAGAGTACTTCAAAGAGGTTGCATTTTGATGATCCACCAGTAGAATAGGATGTCCTAGAAACATATGTTGTTGAACTTCTTATTTTGAGATGCCATATGACACATTTTGAGATGGTGTATGCCACATTGTATCTAGATATGTTGATTTTGTAAATATTTTGAGATGGAATGTGCCACATTTTGTACAAAACTATTTCATATATAGATATCTACATGTTCATTTCTGGTTATTTTATCTTTGTCATGTATTCTAGATGTATGTATCATTTCCATATTATATATTTGACATGTGTTGTATGTATGTATTATTTCCATATTATGTCTTTGTCATGCATTTTATTTATGTTTAGTTACATTAAAATAGTTTTAGTTTAGTTGCATTACTCTCAATTACATCAAAATTATAATCTTGATTAACTTGTTATATTTACACAACTCTTAAGGGGCTTGACCATTATTGAAATAAATCAAAAGTCATATCTCTAATTTGTGAAAGCCCTACTTTATTTTTTAACATGACTTCTTTTGACAATAACAAGAAACTAGGACCTAATGGAACACATTGCATATTGTCACATTAACAATTAACTAGGCTGGGTTTCTCAAACCATGCCACACAATGTGACCTTATCAAAGACTAGGGCACACAATATAAAAAAAAAAACATGCATATTCTCCTCACGTGTATATGTTGTATGTTATATATGTTTGTATGTTATCATCTAATAATAAGACAATATCCAACTAGTACTCTTTGATCATACAATTAATTTCCTAGGTCCTTTGGGAGATTTGAAAGTAAAACTAGAAAAGGTGTTAAAAAAGGTCTAGTAGGAACCAAAGCATTATAGGCCCTTGTGGTGTTGGTGAACTAGAAACCAAAGAGTCAATTTTAGTTGTGTTGGTGAGTGTCAAGGAAGTTATTTTGGCATGTTCAACAGACTCCGAGACTATATTATTTTGATACTACATGAGATTCATAGGTGAATGATTGAACCCACATTTGCACAAATAAACCACAATATAAATCAAATACTTTGCTACTTTGAACACATTCAACAAATCCTTATATTTTATTGTAAAAGAATTATAATATATCTTATATAACACATTCAACAAATCCTTAATAATTTTTTATCAAATATTTGCATTCTTGCATGTATTTCATCATTATAGAAGATTGACTATACACACCACCTTTCGTAAAAATTCATTGTATATCATTGATACAAAATATTATGAATAAATATATCAATGTTATCTAAAGTCCAAGATATATAATTACTCAAAATCTTAGATACACAAATATATATAAAAAATAAGTCTCATTTCCGGTCCTAAAGTGTATATGTTTAACACATGGTACTCAATGACATCTACATTCCAATCCCCGCATTCAGAAGGCACAAGAAAAGTTAATAGATAAAAAAATGAGTTTATAGGTTGACAAAAATATTATGAATGTATAAGTAACTAAACAAACCAAAGAACATGACTAGCCAATGCATAGTGAAGTTTACCATCATAAAAGATGGGCTAATCAAATGCACACCTCAATCTTCTATATCTATCATATATGTATCCAACTGCACTTACAATCCACATACAAAACTAAGTTTATTGGCTCAAACAAATAAAGAAGAAAACTATAATTAATTTATTGAACGTAGCCATAATAAACATGGAAAACCTTGCAATGAGTTGAACTTACCTACTGAAGTGTGCTTGAAGGTTCATCTCTCTACTTGAGGGTATTCAATATTTCTTCATGATCAGTAGTACTAATAGTCCCAAGTTCCTTTGTCTTTGGTTTTCCTTGATGTTTCAACAACTTAACATTGGTTGCTATAACATGAGAATGGTTTTGTGCTTCTCATAGTCTTCAAATGTGGGAATGCCATTATTTCTAATCATATATGTGCGCAACCATATTCCCACAACAACATGTGATACTTTTGGATATGTGAACATATCATCATCTGTCATCGGTTGTGAAAGTTTATGCTTTCCTCGTACACAACGTGCTAACCAATAATCCGATCTCTCATCATTCCCTTGTGGTGCAACCAATGCAAAAACATATCCTAGTTGTAGAAGATCTGAAAGATGGTTGTAGTCAAGTGAACAATCCATGTCATCATTTATTACAAAGACTGTGAGAGATAAAGAGTAAGATAATGTGGAACCCGTGTATCAACCCATTCACTTGACTCACACTGATCCCAATCATACTGAAGACAAATCAGACAATAACAAGCCAACTCTCGTGTCCAAATGGTCCATGTACAAGCATCTGAGCTTTGAAATGAATGCATTTTTGAAGAATATTTCATAGTTTGACAATCCAACCTATCTCCTATTGTGCCCAACTCAACCAACCAAATGAATCTGCGCACCGCTTAATCAAGAGGCCCCCCCTGTGACAATGCTGAAGTACACCAATCAATAATAGAACAGGCATCAATGATTTATGTACCTGAAATCCTTAGTTACTCCTTAACTAGAGCTCTCTTTACGCATGCACCTTCTCCATCATGTTTCCCTTTTCCATGACCGGCCTCAAAAAAACTCCAAATATGAGGTACACCTCTCTCTACATGCATTCTACATAAACAATCAAACTTACGAGCATTTTTTAATTGACCTGTGCAGTTATCTGACCAAATGAGATGTTTATCCATAGCAATATTATTTTCCCACACCCACTCAAAATAATTCTCAAATGAGCCTTTCTCAAATGATGACTTACTAACTCCTAGCGGATCTCTTATCTTTTTCCTTGGTAGTCTTCCCAATGGAATTGAGAGCACTAAAAAGATTTCACACAATAATAGCATTCCACTCCTTTTTCTTGTTCACACTAATCTTCAATTTGACTAGTATACATCTCATCTTCTGCATCTTTAACAATTGCACAAACATTTGACATTTCTCAACCAAAATCTTGTGGCTAAAAAATTGATCAAAATGTTTTGAAACCCACAATCAAACGGTTCTTTCTGATCTCTTTCCATCAAAATTTCTCATTATGTTCTCATCAATTTCAAGTAACCATTTAATTCTTCTTGAATGTCTCAATTTTGAAGTTTGTCCTTCTTCTTCCGAAAGGACTTCATTTCTCATATAATTTGGAGACATGTAACGTTGATTTGGTTCTTCTGCACCATTATCATTGTCAATTCCTTCATAGTCAATCAATTGATTTTCATTGACAATGTCCACACTTCCATTGGCCACATCTACATGTTCATTTTCAAAACCTACATTTTCATCTTCAAAACCTAAATTCTCATTTTCAAAACCTACATGATTTTCATCTTGAAATACATGTTCTTCACTTAAAACCACATTCAAAGGTGGGTCTATGCTAACATCTTCATTAATATTTAACATACCTTGTCTCTTGTTCCAATGGGAAACCCTATCCATTTCTCTATACACTTCAACATCTTCATTTGTGAGTCTCCTCCACTGTTTATGCTTTTGACAACTACTACTCCCCATAGTTAGACCAAAAAGGTGATGCAAATACCTTTGGTAATAGAGAAAATCCAACCAAAAAGTGGATTTTTGTCCTCTCTAGAGACAAAAGTGATTTGCTGCAACTCGAATCCCGTAATTCAGCAAAAAAATGTGACTCACTAGACAAACCTAGAGAATATTGTTTTTACTTTACACCAGTAAAAAGAATCGGATATCCGATAATATCGGATATCCAAAAATATTAGATATCCGATAATATCGCATATCTGATATTTGCCGCCAAAATTTTGCCAAAATCTCTCTCTCTCTCACACACACACACACACCTTTCTCTCTCCTCTCTCCTCTCTAACCTTTCTCTATCCTCTATTTCTCTCCTCTCTCTCTAGATCTCTCTCTCTCTCTCTCTCTCTCTCTCTCTCTCTCTCTCTCTCTCTCTCTCTCTCTCTCTCTCCCTTAGGTATAATATTGAACATATAATATAAATATTTAATAAGTTAATATTATACTATTATACAATAGAGAAATAAATAATAATAATATAATACATGCTATTATAAAAATTTATATTATAATAGTAATGCTCTGCAATGAAACCCTAAAGTTGATCTATCACCGGAAGTCTAAAGAAGGATTTGTCCGGCAGTCAAAATCTTTTAAGGAGGTCGTTAAGACAGGTAAATATTCTAGTTTTGAGTTCCCATAATTAAATGCTATGCTATTATTATTTAATATTAATACTAAAAATAATAATTTATAATATATAACTTAAAATTGAAAAAAATACTCAATTGAATTAATATTAACATAAAAAGAATACAATTTAATATAATAAAATTAATATTACCATTAAAAAAATACATTTATTATGAAACTTGAATTTGAGAAAAGTAGGGCAATTGAAATTTCAAAATAGGTGGGAATTTTCAGATATCTGATATTATCGAATATCTGATTAGGGTTGGTATTTGCTTGGGTAATACCAAACGTGGGTGGTCAACCCTTTAGGTGTGTTTCAGGAGATAGTTTCTGATATCGAGACTTCGACCATGTAGCTGACGACTATTTTTTCACCTGAAATTGATGAAACAAAAAGGGTTTCTTAAAGACATTATCAACTTTCCATCAATATAATTGCTATCAAATTTCAAGTTCGGTAATTAATTATTACTTATTTTTAATTGAGTTATCTTTAAAGTCGTAATTAACATATTGATTGAAAAACAACTATAACTTTCAAACTGTTTAACCTTTTTGAAATTTGAAACATGCGTCACATTCTATGCTTCGACTACTATAAGGAAAAAACAAAAAATAAATTTTGTAAAGTTTCAAATTAGTTAAGGTGGTTAGACATGAGAGTTTTTTTATTCTGAAAAATTTGTAGTAGAAAATTCATAATTAATTATTTATTTAGCAAAAAATTACAAAACAATATGCACCACATCCATGAATGAGTCTACTACTTATATCTAGAATCTTGAGAAAATATATCATCATTTGATTGTGATTAAGGTGGTTAGACATACATGTACTTTTTATCTTTTCCCTAAAATTTTCATACTACTGCATTGAAGTCTAAAATTTTGAACAATTAGATTAAAAAAATTTCAGACAAGGGCTAGTAGTTTAGAAACTACATTCAATTTCCTACAGATTCTATTGTTACAACCTTTTCACACAAGGTTCATAAGATGTTCAACGTTTTACGTCAAGTTGACTAACCCTGATTTTTTGATTTTTCATTGCCACTTAAGGCCATAGTTTGGTATACCATGATCCTGTACATACCCTCCATAGCAATATTATTTTCCTGTACCCACTCAAAATAATTCTCAAAGCAATGTTGGACATACTTGTGAGAGTGAGATCTATCATCGCTCATATAAAAATGGTACTCTCTAATTATCTTCCGATCATTTTCTGTACTATCAGGGGAATATCTATATGTTATGTGCACAAAAATAGCAACTTGAATAGAATTGTAATATCGAACTTGTAACTCATTTTGGGGCTGCAATGTTTAGCTCTTTGAAAAGTCAACAACTGATATAATAGTGGAAATTGGGAAAGTGTCCTTATACATCCTGAATTGTTAATCCAACCACTGAGACCTATGACTATGCCTTGCATACTTTTAAAAAAGATTCTTCCTAAAATCTGAAATAAAATCAGCTACATTGCATTCTTTTATAACCAACTCACATCTAGAGCCTTCACCTCCACTTTTAAATGTATATTTAAGGGTTTTGTATACCTTTTTGTGGACAATTTTCTTTCCAAAATCATGTTCGTAACCCTCATGAAAATATTCAACAAACTTCACTAGCCCACCACACTTTGAGCACTTGTCATTTAAGCAATCTTTTTCTATAAAAGAAATATCCATCATCTCTAGGACATAAAAAATGATCTAGCAAGTCTCTTGATGATTTTGGAAGAGAACTTGCACCACACTCCTCCAGCATTTCGCTAGTATGCAAAGTAGAATGAAGGGATTGTAATAATTCATGGTGCATTGAAAACTCCACATGATATTTGCAACGACAAGTATTTCGAATCTTAAGAGGTACACAAAAAAAGGGCTTGAGGGATTCATAATCTCTTTGTGATATTTGAAATGTTGGATGTGTCTCACAAATTATTTTGAACAACATTGTTTGACTCACCTCCAAATAATGTTTGGGATGTGGGGTGCGGTCTCGAATGCCAATTCTCAACTTCAAGACATCCTTCACAATTGGTGACACTCTTGGGTCAGATTACCAAAATAGTTAAATTTGATCCTCCACACCATCGATAAGCTTCTTATCACAACGTGAAATTCTCCCACCATAAGCCCATGTATAATTATGAAGAGGATCATCAAGTCTTTCTCTTCTTGCAAGTTCTCTATCCAAAGTTTTACGATTTAGGTTCAAGTCAGCACAAGTTTTGTCTCATCAAACAAGTCTTTCTCAAATGATGACTTACTAAAAAGGTTGTAATAACCCTCCTAGCAGCTCTCTTATCTTTTTCCTTGGTAGTCTTCCCAATGGAATTGAGAGCACTAAAAATATTTCTCACAAAAATAGCATTCCTCTCCTTTTTCTTGTTCACACTAATCTTCAATTTGACTAGTATACGTCTCATCTTTTGCATCTTTAATAATTGCACAAACATTTGATATTGCTCGACCAATGTC
This sequence comes from Chamaecyparis obtusa, assembly GCA_027943335.1. NCBI lineage: Eukaryota > Viridiplantae > Streptophyta > Pinopsida > Cupressales > Cupressaceae > Chamaecyparis > Chamaecyparis obtusa. Next base: position 508,826 of record BSBK01000524.1, on the reverse strand, counting down.
TTGTGGCTAAAAAATTGATCAAAAAGTTTTGAAACCCACAACCGAATGGTTCTTTTTGATCTCTTGCCATTGAAATTGCTCATTATGTTCTCATCAATTTTCAAGTAACCATTTTTTTATTCTTGAAGGTCTCAAGTTTGAAGTTTGTCTTTCTTCCTCCCAAGGGACTTCATTTCTCATATAATTTGGAGATGTGTTACATTGATTTGGTTCTTGTGCACCATTATCATTGTCAATTCCTTCATATTCAATTAGTAGATTGTCATTGTCAATGTCCACACTCCCATTGTCCACATCTACATGTTCATTTTTAAAATGTACATTTTCATTTTCAATCCCTACATTCTTATTTTTAATATTATTGTCATAAATCATTTCAAATTCATGTTCTTCTTCACTTGAAACCACATTTAAGGGTGGGCTTATTCCCACGTCTTCATTAATATTTAACATACCTTGTCTCTTTTTCCGATGGGAAACCCTATCCATTTCTCTATGCACTTCAATCTCTTCATTTGTGAGCTTCCTCTTCCATTTATGCTTTCAAAAACTACTAATCCCCATGGTGAGACCAAAAAGGTGATGCAAAAACCTTTGATAATAGAGAAATTCCAACAAAAAGAGTGGAAAAGTAATTTTTGTCTTCTCCAACTGCAATCTCGTGATATTCTCTACAAAAAATGTGGTTCTCAGATTGAGGGACCCGGAGAATCAACTTTTTCTTTTGGATGCCAGTAAAACAAATCCAATATCTGAACATATCAGATATCCAAAATCTCCCACTCAAATTTTGCCTCAACTTTTTTGTTTTCATCTCTCTCTCTCTCTCTCTCTCCTACTATTATACAATAGATAAATAAATAATAATAATATAATAGTAATTTATATAATACAATACTAATATAAATAATTATATAATACTAATGCTATTATCATTTAATATTAATATTAAAAAAATGAAATTTATAATATATATCCTAAAAATCTAAAATCATAAAATTGAAAAAACATTGAAATTGGAATATTGAAATTGGTCGGGAGATATTGCATATCCAACATTATCGGATATGCAAAATTATCGAATATCTAATTATATCGGATATGCGATATTATTTCGGATATCCGATTAGGCTTTTTATTTTCCTCGGGTTTTAACTTTGCAATGCCAAATGTGGATGGTCAACCCAAAAGACATTTTCACCATATTTCCTCTGATCTCCAGACTTCGACCATGTAACTGACGACATTTTTTTCACACGAAATTGATGAAACAAAAAGGGTTTCTTAGAAACATTATCATATTTCCATCAATATAATTACTGTCAAATTTTGAGATCAATAAGTAATTATTGCTTATTTTCTAATTGAGTTATCTCTAAAGTCCTAATTGATAAACTAGTTGAAAAATAACTATAACTTTCAAATAGTTTAACCTTTTTGAAATCTAAAACATGCATCACATTCTATGCTTCACCTACTATAAGAAAAAATAAGTTTTCAATTTTGTAAAGTTTATAATTAATTAAGGTGGTCAGACATGAGAGTTTTTTTATTCTAAATAAGTTGTAGCAGAAAATTCATAATTAATTATTTATTTGGGAAAAAATTACACAAAAATATGCGTCACATTCAGTCATGAGTCTACTACTTATATCTAGAATCTTGTCAAAATATATCATCATTTGATTGCGATTAAGGTGGTCAGACATACAAGTACTTTTTATCTTTTTCCTAAAAAAATTTGTACTACTGCATTGAAATCTAAAATTTTAAACAATTAGATTAATTTTTTTTAGACAAGGTCTAGTAGTTTAGAAACTACATTAGATTTCCTACAAATTCTATTCTTACAACTTTTTCATATAAGGTTGATAAGATGTTCAACTTTTTACGTCAAGTTGAATAAACCATGATTTTTTTATTTTTCATTACCAGTTAAGGCCATAGCTTGGTATACCACCATGATCTTGCACATACCCATACTAAAAGATAATATAGATTAGATATCATATATGTACATTTAGATGATGATGTTGAAAGGGTTGCAAAGTACCTAATTTTTTTGAGGACATCTATTCAAGATGATATCAATTTGGTTAAATTTCAAAGTGTAGAAGAAGCTTATCAATATGCCCTAAAAGCTGAGGAAAATTTGAACAAAAGGAATGAGAAAATAAAAGGAGGAAGAGGTGGTATATTTTAGAGAGGAAGAACCTTGAGTGGTGGAAGATATTATTCATATCATAATAAGGGAAAGGTAGAATTCAAAGAGGAAATTTCATACCGAACCTGGATAACCAAGATTTCTAGAGAGGAGGATCGCATAGCTATAGGAAAGATGATAGAAGAGTATTTAGAGGAGCCTGTTTCAAGTGTGGAGGAGAAGGAAACTGATCCTTTGGATGTAATCAAGGAAGTTCAAGTAAGAAGATTGAGAGCAGCAAAACAAATGCTTTTGTGGAAGAAGAGTCCAAGGAGTCTTTGAATCATCCTGAAGATGGAGAAGCCCTAATGGTAAGGAGATTGCTATGTCATGAAGAATTGGACCAGGAGTCATTACCAAGGATAATTTTATTTAAGACATGATGTAAAGTTGAATAAAAATGTTGCAAGGTAATTATAGACGGTATTTGAGACAACCTAGTGTCTAAAGAAATGATGAGAAAATTGCAATTACATAGATTGAAGCATCTAAAACCTTATCAAATTCCATGGATAAAGGATTATCATAAGGTAAGTAGTAAGTGAACAGTTCCATGTGAAATTAAAAATAGGATCTTATCATGATTAAATTCTTTGTGATGTTATGCCTATGGATGTATGCCATATCTTGTTGGGAAGGCCTTGGCAATATGATAAACATGCTTTGCATGATGGGAGAAAGAATAGGTATATTATTGTTGCAAATGGAATGAAGCAAGTGTTGTTTCCTTTAGTTGATACTCCTAAGAATGATAAGTGTACTAGTGCTAGAGTTTGTTTTGTTGAAGGTAGGAAATTATTGGATGGCTTGAAAACTAATAAAGTGTGTTAAGCTTTGATTCCTAATAATTTTGATATAGAATCTGTAGAAAAATGACATGGAGAGATAAGAGAATTATTGAATGAGTATGAGCATATAACCTCAGATAATGTGACAGATGGATTACCACCTATGAGAAGTATTAGTCATTGCATGGGCATAATTTTGAGAGCAATTTTACCTAATAAGGAAACACATCAGTTGACACTAGCTGAAAATGACGAATTGAATAGATAAGTGCAATAATTTTTGAAAAAAAGTTTGATCAAGGAAAGTTTGGGTCCTTGTGTAGTACCTATAGTATTAGCATGGAATAAGAATGGAGAATGGAGAATGTGTACTAATTCTAGAGATATAAACAAGATCATAGTAAAGTATCAATTTACTTTTCCTAGGATGGATGATATAATGGATTGTTTAAGTGGATCTATATATTTCACAAAGATAGATCTAAAGAGTGGTTATTATCAAATTAGAATTAGAGAAGGAGATTAGTGGAAAAATTCATTCAATACAAATGAAAGGTTTTATGAATAGTTGGTAATGCCTTTTGGATTGACTTATGCAACAACTACTTTCATGAGGTTGATGAATGAAGTATTAAAGAAATTCTTGGGTAAGTTTTTGATTGTTTATTTTGATGAAATTCTAATTTCTAGTAGAAGTAAGAAAGATAATTTGGTGCATCTGAGATAAATGTTGCAAACATTGAGGAAAGAGAAGTCATTGATTAACATCAAGAAGTGTTGTTGATGCTTTGAGTAGAAGGACCTTATTAATAGAAATGGGAATTGAATTATTGAGATTTGATGAGTTGAAGACCTTGTATGAGGAGGACCTTTATTTATCAGAACCTTGGAAAGCTTGCAGAAAACCTATAGTGGCATACCAAAGAAAATGGTTTGACTATTTCATTCAAAATGGTATTTTATTCAGAGGAATTTAGTTTTGTATACCCACAAGTTATATGATGGATAATCTGGTTAAGGAAAAACATTGTGGGGGATTAGCTAGACACTTTGGTAGTGACAAGATAATGGCTTTAGTGAGTAAGAATTACTTTTGGCCTCAGATTCATAAGGATCTCATAAATTTTGTTCAAAGTTGTATAATTTGTCAGATTGTTAAAGGAAGTAGTCAGAATATTGGATTGTATACACATTTGATAGTTCCAACAAGATCTTGGGAGGGCATTAGCATGGATTTTGTACTAGGTTTACCAAAGACATCAAGAGGTAATGATTCTATATTTCTGATAGTAGATAGGTTTTCAAAGATGGATCATTATGATGCAATACATGTAGTTGACTTATTTTCAAGGAGATTGTGAGGTTCCATGGATTACCTAAGAGTATAGTTTTGGATAGGGATAGTAAGGTTGTTGGTTATTTCTGGAGGACCCTTAGGAAGAAGATGAAAATTGAATTGAATTTTAGCTCTACATTTCATCCATAGACTAATTGAAAAAATAGAGGTATTGAACATGAGTTTGGGTAACTTAATCAGATTTTTGGTTGGAGAAAATACAAGAAATTTAGATTTAGTTATAGCACAAGTAGAGTTTTCATATAAAAATTTAGTGAACTGAAGCACATGGAAGACACCATTCGAGGTAGTTACTATTTTTAATCCTAAAGGAGTGTCAGAGTTGAGGGATATTAGTCATAAAGACAAGAGGAGTGAAGAAGAAGAAGACTTTGTAGAACTTGTGAAGAGCTTACACAACTAGGTCAAACAACATTTGGAAACAATAAATCAGACATATAAGGAGAAAGAAGATATGAAGAGGAGACATAAGGAATTACAAGTAGGGGATGAAGTGATAGTATATTTTAAGAAAGGAAGGTTTCCTGTTGGAGCATATAACAAGCTGAAGATGAGGAAGTTTGGGCCATGTAAGATATTGAGGAAATATGATTTAGGGAATGCATATGAAGTGGAGTTACCAGATGAGATGGATATTTTTCCTATATTCAATGTTGCAGATTTGACTAAGTATCATGAACCATATTTTCATTGTAGTGATGAATCAAATGTTGAGAAAAAGTATCCTAAGAAGAAAATGGTTGAGATAAAAGAGATTCTAGATAGTAGAGTTGGCAGAAGTTCAAGAAGTAAAAAGTATAAGGAATATCTTGTCAAGTGGAAAGACAAACTAGTGGAGGATTCTTCATGGATTTCTCAGGCTGAGGTTGACCATATTGGTTTTCCTTTAGCCCCAAGGAAATGAGAGGCTCATTTTCCAAATAACCATGGGTATCTAATGTAGGAGAATATTGGGTTGTTGGTGATCTTGCATCAACCAAAAAAAATATTTGTTTTTTGTTTCCTACAAGTTCAGTCTTCATGTTTCTTTGAGATTTCATTCACTTTGAATCCTTCCCAGATGTGAACCTTCTCCTAGGTTCACATCCTATTTGCTTTCTTCACATATCAAATCTTACAAATTCTTGGTGAGACTTAACTGTTCTTCACGTTTCTTGAAAAAATCAAGTATTTCCTGATCTCGTGAAGGGTTTTCCCAATAGGCAAACCTTAATAGAACATTTCTCAATGTCCTATTCATGGCCGACCTATTTGAGGGATTAAGATTCATGACTCATCAATTGAAGGAACATTCTTATGATTTAGGTCTTGAACTATATTTGTAATACATTTTCTTCTCATTAGGGAATGCAATATTTCTTAGGATAACTTGTTGCTTTTGAAGGCTTTATAAGCTCTTTTAATTGGTCTCTTAGTGTATCATAGAGGAGATAAAATAAAGAAGCATTGGTAGAGCTCTATAGTTGAATTCTAGAATAGATAATATATAAAGATAACCTAAAAAAGGTTCATAAAATAGGCCTACATGTTTGGCATGTATGAATACATATTACAGATCCTTTGTAGTTGATTCTCTGATAGTAAGAATTTTGATCTTTCATTCTCTCTGGAGTATTTTTCTATATTTCTTTTAATATGTGACTCTTTTTACAAGGATTGGACCAAACTCTATGATTTCCCTCTATCCTTGGCTTCGTCACATGACAATGTCAAGCCTATTAGGGATTTTTCTCAAGATATAGGTCTTATTCCACCTACTACTAGTGTTGAGACCTCTATGCCTATTTCTAATTCTATTCCTAATATCTCCACTTATGCTCCACATATCATAACACTTTCATTTCAACATCTCAATCCTACACATGTGATCATTCCTAACCCTATTCCTCCTTCCATTCATTCAAGTGTGCCTTGTGTTTCATTCACCAATTCCCAGTTACTATAGTGTCCCATTTTCAAGGTAAGTGTACAAAGATGGGGAACCAAAATGATTTCACTCAACCTTTTGGTCCCCCAAAAAGCATATGGTGTGTCCTCTGTATGGCACAACCCATATGGTTTGAAATGCCAAGCCTTAATCTTGGGAAGACCAAGCCTATTATGCATAGACCATATTTTTTGTGTGTCAAATGTTGCAATAAAAGTATGTGGAAAACTTCTACATTATATGAAATTCTCCATATATGACTCATGCCATATACAACGTATGCCAAATGTTAAAATTGAACTTTTCATCAAGTTTGTCAAGTTTTGTTCAAGTTTTTTAAACTCAAGTAAAATTCATTTATCAAGACTTGTGTTGGTTATGAAATTAGGGTGATTTTCAAGGATCTAGATAATCTTAAAAAATCAAGAAAATGGTGTATGCCATGGATTTTTGTGTTGTTTTCAAGGCATTTCTCCTCGACCATGTTGGGGGCACTATCCCTCAACCCTACTAGCGGTGTTACCCCAAGAGCCTTGCAAGGGGAATTTCCCCTTGGCCCCACTATGGGAGATACTCCCAAACCCCCATTGAATAATATGAGGGGACACTTGGTTGATAAAGGTGGGAACAAATTCAATTTTGATTCTGATTAGACTACATATAACAACATTAGGGTTTAGGGGGGAGAGGGGGAGATGTGGGAGATGTGTGGAAGATGTAGAGATGGAAAAGAGGGAGAGAGATAGGGAAACAAGAGAGGGGATTTCTCACCCTCTCTCTATCCCCCATTCCAACTACACACTCTCTCTCTCACACACACACCTTCTCTCTCATCCTTTCCCTCTCTTGTCAATGTAAAAGGAGAGACATGGTAGGACCCTTAAGACTACTTAGGACCCCTTATCATACATTACTGTATATTAAGGGGTCCTAGGATACATTAATGTATACTAGGACCCCTAAGGGGTTGTAAGGGATCTTGAGATATCCCTAGGACCCTGTAAGACCTCTTAGGACCCCTTACCATACATTAATATATGGTAAGAGGTCCTAAGAGATCCTTAGATATATTAAATAGGATATAGTAATGTATCATAGGACCCCTTAAGACCCCTTGCGACTTCTTAGGACTTCTTAGAAATCATAAGGGGCCTTAAGAGGTCCTACGATACATTAATGTATCCTCAGACACCTTAAGACCCCTTTCCATACATTAAGGTATGGTAAGGGTGTTAAGAATAACAGTCCACCAATACAACTAAGAGGTGGGTGAATCATTTGTATGACAGATTATTAAACTTTAAACTTTGAATAGAAGCAGTATCAAATCAAATGAACACAATGAATGGTAACACAATAACACAATTTTTGTTCTCTAGGAAACCTTGTTAAAGGTAAAACCCTTGTGAGAATTAACACCCACTAATGAATGTACTGAGAGTATAGTATCCTTGTTAGAAGATCTAGCCCTATTAGGAGATGATTAAAACATTACAGTACATAGTCCTTGTTAGAGGACAAACCTTGTTAGGAGTCAACAAAAATAAGGTAGACTCACTGCCCAAAGAAGGTTATGTCCACCTTCAGAACTCATTGTTCACAACACAAGTGTATATGAAGAAATACACAATCTTTGAACTATCTGATAGCAATTATCTTTGCTTGATAAGTTCCAATGAAGTATATAAGATATCCTCTTCTCTACATCCAGTAGACACAAGCTCTTAGCATCCACAATCCTCTTTTACATCACATCCATTCTGCCATATCTTTTCAAAAGAAAAGATCTTACATATATACCCTATTAAAAAATAAATGATCAGGTCAGCCAATTAGGCTTTCCTAATATACAAATAATTACATAACTCCTTGCTAAGATACACACGGTATCCAAAATAGGTGGGTAAAATCACAATTGAGTGTCACCTTTTAGGCTAACTCAAATCACTCGACCCAGTTAGATTCGGTCGAGTTAGACTTGGCTGAGTCTAATTGGGCTGAGTACACGTAGGTGCCATGCGGTGCCGAATGGCATCTACGTGGCCTAGTAGACTGGGTCGAGTGGTACTCAATCGAGTAGGACTCAGCTGAGTCTAAATCATATTTTTAATATCAAAAATCATCCCAAGCCCCGCATTTGCATACTATTTGGTTGTTCGTGTGGGGCCGACCCCTAGGGGGACTCGGCCCAGTCGGACTCGACCGAGTCTACCTAGGTGGCATGCCATGTTGGTAGCCAGACCTTCAAAAATACAAAAAAACTAGAATTTGGCACTTCTGCTGTTCCTTTCTCTAATCAAAATAGAAAATGTTAAAAAACTAAAAGTACCCTTTTCTAGATCTCGGAAGTAGGATTCTAGACATATAAATTTAATATTGTTTCAACTACAAAACGTTAAATAAATTTGCTAAAAACTACATGTAGGTATATTAAACTTTGAGAAGACGTTGATTTGAAAAATATGGAAAAATGCTAAATCAATTTTTAAAAAAATTAAAGTCATATAAGACACTAGAGGAGAGAGTCATCTTCAATAATATGTAATTTATTTGATTTTTGGCATAGTTTTGATAGGGGAAAAGTGATGGGAGAAAAAAATTGTTGATTTGAGGTAAGTTCAACTTTGAATACTTATAACGGGTAAAATATAGATCAAAAACACTTGTTTCTTTTTTCCTGCACTAGATATACATGTCATCTAAAACATATTCTAAAATTGGAGGGAAAAATAATGTTTTACTTATAATGATTTGACGGGAAGTAAATTCCCTGATTTGTAGTATTTTTAAGGATATGAAAAATAGACCTAAATTTTTTAAAAAAATATATTAATTTTTGTTCAAATTAATTTTTAAAAATTATAGACATAAAATTCATCCTATTTTACACATTTCATCAGTTTACATCATCTTCAAATTCTCAACAGAAATGTGACTTTTATGCTCTTGAAGTTTTTCAGTTTTGGTGTTGTTAGCCTCTTCCTTTGTAAAAGGGTGACAACTTATTGTCTTTTTACCCAGGTATACAACAATTATAATTCAATAATAAAGGACCGACATCCATAATTCATGCTTTCCATTCATGACACACGCTACAACTCTCAAGTCATCTTCCAAATAGATCATCTCGAGAACACATGCCAAAGCTAACATCATCCTGCATTTCATACCTTGTGAAGATCAATGAACATTCTTCAGTACCCTATATGTCATCCCTTAAGCTTGCATACACTAAATCCTCATTGCCTGTAAGATATACCCAAAACTCAGAGACTTACTCTGTCAACTTCCACTGTCATTGTCTAGTAACCAATCTTCACCAAATCTTTTGTGACTCACCCAATATGCAATATTATATCATGCGATCTTAGATATAAGATCACAACACCTTCCTTTACCCACAATTGACTTCACATGTTCTGAAACATCCGTACAATATGTGTACACTGTAATAACCAGCTTGTTCTCTTCATAGAAACATATGTTGACATCAGTGACAAAACACGAATGACAACAACAGTAATTCCAACATCACTCAATGTAGTGATTAAATATATTAAATATATCCAACAATCTCCCCAATGCATTAACAATATCCAACAATCTCCCCCTTTGGCATTGATGAAAACATATGGAAAAATTCATCAACCCAAAAGTATTCTCTCAGTACCTTTACCACATAGTCTCTTTCTCGTATGATTTTCACATAGTCTTTTTCCCCCTTTGAAAAAAATGGAAAAGGGTTCCATAAGTCATCAACTGTCTTCAACAACTATCTTCAATGATCACTCCCCCTAAGGATTAGATCCATACATCAAGTCTAGAACATGATAAGGCTCTGAAAACCTCTGGACTGATGCATCCCTGCATCAATTAATTCTGACTAGGAGGGGCCTGTACCCCAAGCATACCTCTAAGATACTCAAATACATCCTTTGGCAATGACTTTGTAAAGATGTCTTTTATCTATTCCTTTGTGCTAATGTATCCAATCTTATTTCCTTCTTAGCTACCTTGTCTCTCAAGAAGTGATACTTAATAGAAATATGCTTAGTTTTAGAGTGCATCACAAGATTCTTTGACATACATTTACTGTACTGGTGTTATCAAAATGGATAACCACTGGTTCATCAAAATTTATTCCAATATCTTTCAGTATTTGTTTCATCCAAACAATTTGAGTGCAATTAATAGCAGCAGCAACATACTCAAATTCTACAGTAGATTGAGCTATATACAATCTTTCTTTTTACTTACCCATGAAACCAACTTTTTCCCAAGGAAAAATGCACCTCCACTAGTACTCTTCATGTCATCAATATTCCATGCCCAATCAGCATCAGTATAAGTATGTAGTTCAAAGTCATCATTTCTATCATACCATAAGCCATATTCCATTGTTCCTTTCAGATATCTAAATATCCTTTTTACAGAAGCTAGGTGTGTCTCTTTAGGTTCTACCTAATATCTAGCCACAATTCCAATAGCATTAGCAATATTCAGTCTGGTGTGAGTCAGATATTGTAATCCACCAACCATTGATCTATACTTGGTTTGAAAAACACACTTTTTCTCATCATTATTTGTTAGTTCGTGACCAGTCACCATGGGTGTACCAACTGGTTTACATTCTTCCATTCCAAACTTTTTCAACATTTCTTTAAGATACTTAGTTTGAGAAATAAAAATCCCATTCTTACTCTGATTTATTTGCAGTCCTAGAAAGAATTTCATTTCGCCTATCATGGACATCTCAAATTCATTTTCCATTTCTTTAGAAAATTTATTACACATTTCATCATTGCCTCCAAAGATAATATCATCAACAAAAACTTCTATTATCAAAATTCCATCTTCACTAGTTCTTAAATACAAGTTACTGTCAACATTACCTTTTCTGAACCCAAGGTGAAGTAAGTATTTGTCTAACCTTGCATACCAAGCCCTTGGAGCTTGCTTCAGTCCATACAATGCCCTCTTTAACTTGCATACCATATCTTCATCTTCGAATAGAGGAAATCCATCAGGTTGTTCTATATAAACTTCTTCTTCAAGATCCCCATTCAAAAATGCAGATTTTACATCCATCTGATATACCTTGAAGTCTTTATGTGCAACATAAGCCAAAAATAATCTCAAACATTTTATCTTTAGACTTGATTCATTCTCTACTTTTGCTTTGAATATCTTGAATTTGTCAAATGCTTCTGATTTCTCTTTCAAGTAAGTGATCTGCTTCATTCTAGAAAAGTCATCAACAAAAAGTGTGAAATACCTTTCACCATAGTATGATCTTGTCCTTGTAGGTCCAATAGGTCTGTATGTACCGGATCCAACTTTTATTTTGTTGTATATGATTTAATTTTATAATTGCTTCTTTAATTTTTTCCCATAACACATTCTCTACATATGGTGCTAGATGGTTTCACAATATTCGGTAGGTCTCTTACTACATTAGTCAAGCTTGCCTTCACAATATTATCGAAATTAACATGACAAAATCTTCTGTGCCATAACCAACTGTCATCTATCTTCACAACAAAACAAGAAGCTTTAGATGTATTTAAATCAAATACATTACCTCTATACTTAGTACCAGTTTCAATCAAGTTTCATATTTTACCTCTGATAAAACATCTCCCATCAATGAACTTTAATTGATATCCCTTATCCATCAGTTGTCCAACACTCAACAAGTTATGCTTAAGTCTATCAACAATCAGTACATTGTCAGTATTAGTCCTTCCATCCAAAGTAATAGATCCTACTCTTATGATAGGTTTAGGAACATTGTCTCTGAATCTTACAACACCACCATCATACTTCATTAGTTTAACAAACTTATTTTTGTCTCTAGTCATATGATGTGAGAAACCAATGTCTATAACCCATTTAGATTTCTTATCAACATGTGATACTAAATATTTTTCTTCATGTACTGGTTTTTCATCTATAATAGCAATAAATCCAATCTCCTCATAATCCAAATCATCATCATCAGAAATACCTTCACTAGCATAATAACATTCCTTATCCTTTGAATACTTAGGATTGAAAAACTTAGGTTTATTCTTAGGAACTCTTGTAGGACATCTAGATGAAAAGTGACCTATATTATTGCATGAAAAACATTTCAAAGAAAACTTTCCTTCAAATTAACTCTTACCTATCTTTTCTCTTCTAGCGATCAGTGCAACAAGTTCATCTAGCTTTCTTTCTTCTTCTTGTATCTATTCCCATTCATCATCATATTCACCAAGCTCTTCTTTTATGTTTTCAATGATGGTGCTCAGAAGTGCAAACATTATCTTCTTGTGTTAGATGCCTTAAATGCTATTTCAACTTTAGGTACAAAATCTACAATTTCTACAGCTTCAAAGGTAGTTAACTTTGCAATCAACATTTCTCTGCTAAAGTTTGGAGTTAAAAGTATAATTTCTTCTATAGCCTGAACTTTGGTCTTGTAGATTGGTGTCAATGATCTAAGGATCTTCCCAATGGCTTATCCCTCTTCATAAGTGCCTCCAAAATTTTTTATTCCAATCACAACCTCTGTAACTCTTTGTACATAAGCCCTAATGTTTTCATCATCCTTCATTTGTATCTTCTCCATCCTTATTTTCAATTTCTGTAACTTCACTTTCTTTGTAAACTTTTCTCCTTCATACAATGCTTATAAGCTTGTCCAAATCTTGTGTGTCGAATCCAGATCTTTGACTTTAGTAAATTCTCCTTTAGAGAGTGAATTGATCAGTGCTTCCTTTGCGACCATGTTATATGAAAATATATTATTTTCATCATCAATAGATTTTTCCAATTCATCTGCATCCTTCATAGCCACCTGATTCTTTTTAATCATCCAGTAGTCAATGCCCAAACATAGAAAATGAGTTTGCATCTTGTTCTTCCAACTGTCAAAGTTTTCAAGATCAAATTTTGGACTATCCTTCCTATAGAATGCCATCTCCAAGATCACCTCAAGCTGTAAAGCTTTCTCTCTAAGGACCAGTAGCTCTGATACTAATTTTTAGGAATAACAACCCACCAATACAACTAAGAGGGGGGTGAATCAGTTGTATGACAGATTATTAAACTTTAAACTTTGAATAGAAGCAATATCAAATCAAATGAACACAATGAATGCCAACACAATAACACAATATTTTTTTTTGTAGAAACCCTGCTAAAGGTAAAACCCCGGTGGAAATTAACATCCACTAATGATGTACTGAGAGTATAGTATCCTTGTTAGAAGATCTAGCCCTGTTAGGAGCTGATTAAAACATTATAGTACATAGTCCTTGTTAGAGGACAAACCCTGTTAGGAGTCAAGAAAAATAAGGTAGGCTCACTACCCAAAGAAGGTTATGTCCACCTTGAGAACTCATTGTTTGCAACACAAGTGTATATGAAGAAATACACAATCTTTGAATTGTCTAATAGCAACTGTCTTTTCTTGATCAGTTCCAATGAACTATATAAGATATCCTCTGCTCTACATCCAACAGACACAAGCTCACATCTTCCACAATCCTCTTTTACATCACATCCATTCTGCCATATCTTTTCAAAAGAAAAGATCTTACATATATACCGGATTACAAAATAAATGATCAGGTTGGCCAACTAGGCTTTCATAATATACAAATAATTACATAACTCCTTGCTAAGATATACACGGTATCTAAAACAAGTATACAACAATTAAAATTAAATAATCAAGGACCGACATCCATAATTCATGATACATGCTACAACTCTCAAGTCAAATTCCAAATAGATCATCTCCAGAACACACGCCAAAGTTGACATCATCCTACATTCTGTACCTTTTAGAGATCAACAAACATTCTTCAATACCCTATCTATCATCCCTTAATCTCGCATACATTGTTCTCATCACCTGTAAAATATACCCAAAACTTAGAGACTCACTTTTTCAACTTCCACTGTCACTGTCCAGTAACCAATCTTCACCAAATCTTTTGTTACTCATCCAATATGCAATATTATATATAAGATCACAACACCTTCCTATACCCACAACTGACTTCGCACATTCTGAAACATCCGTACAATATCTGTACACTATAATAACCAGTATGTTCTCTTCATAGAAACATATGTTGACATCAATGACAAAACACGAATGACAACAACAGTAATTCCAACATCACTCAACGTAGTGATTAAACATATTAAATGTATCCAAAAATCTCCCAAATGCATTAGCAATATCCAACAAAGGGATCCTAAGGGGTTGTAAGGGGTCTTAACAGGTCCCTAGGATCCCATAAGACCCCTGAGGACCCCTTACCATACATTATCTATGGTAAGTGGTCCTAAGGGGTCCTAGGATACATTAATGTATCCAAGGACTCCTTACAACCCCTTATGTATGTTAAGAGGTCCTAAGGGGTTATAATGGGTCTTAAGGGGTCTTAGGTTACATTAATGTATGGTAAGGGGTTGTAAGGGGTATTAAGGGGACCCTAGGACCCTGTAAGACCCCTTCAGACCCCTTACCAAACATTAATGCATGGTAAGGCATCCTAATGGGTCCTAACATACATTAATGTATCCTAGGACCCCTTATAATCCCTAACGACCCCTTATATATGGTAAGATCTCCTAAGTGGTTGTAAGTGGTCTTAAGGGGTCCTAGAATACATTAATGAAATCTAAGACCCCTCAAGACCCCTTCGCACGCCTTACCATACATTAATGTATGGTAAGGGAGCTTAAGGGGTTGTAAGGGGCCCCTTATAACCCCTTAGGGTCCCTTACTATACATTAATGTATGGTAATGAGTCCGAAGGGGTCCTGTTAGGGATTTTTCTTGTAGGATCAAACTTGGCAAATGTATGAGCTTGATTTTTGGTTAAAAAAGGACTCCAAGTTTGCAAGAAAAGCCTAATTGATGAGGATTGGATAAGATCCTCCTTCTACTTTGAGCTCCACAAGACTGAGGTGGGTGTTGCTTGCAATGATTTACTATGCTTCAAGTAAACATTCAAATGGTGGATTAAGTCTTCACTCGCATGCTATTATTTCTTCAAATTACTTCAATAAGACATTATTACTCTGCAAACAACCCAAATTATCCTAATATAGAGTACTATAATAGAAATTATAATTGTAATAGCATGAAACAGTGGCATAAGGACATTCATCCTTCTTCTTTTTCTGATTTCAACTCAAGGAAGGATAACCTCTTGATTCTTTCTTTAAGGAATCACTAAATATGTACTATACCACTCAAACACAGCTCTATCAAAGTATAAACATAATTCTTGAAAATAAAAGTACTGGTAATGAAATGAAATTTGATTCTTCTAACGATTACAAAAGATAACTTTTGATAAAAACAAACTTCAAACCAGTGCCTAAATCCAAAGGGCAAAAGAGTCCTAAATCCAAATCCACAAGTCTATTTAAAGAAACATGACAGTATGCCTTACATACAACCTGCAATTTGAATAAGATGCCTTAAAAATTATTCTGTCAATCTAATATTATTACTATCAATATCCCTATAGATATATTTACTCCCTGAAATTGATGACAAGGATTTTAATTCTCTCCTTGAGAGGAACTAATAATCAATTACAGAAGTTTCTTAACAACCAGTATATTTTAAATGCCTTACACATAAAACATACAAGAGTAAATACAAAAATAGAGAGACAATAACAACAAGAGATAGAAATTGAAGTATATTTATATTAAAGAAGACTTGCAATTTACATAAGAAAATTCATGCTCAGAAATTCAGACACAAAGTTTAGAAGTCTGTCCTATAGCAATTGTACTTGGTTTTTTTCTATTATCTTCCATCCCCCCTTAAAACAAGATAACAACTCTGTATATACCTCCCATTCAACCATCTTGGAATTCCCTTATTAATGGAAATGCAAAAAGCTTTGGATGGTTGAAACCCTAACCCTAAAGAGCATAAAAGACAAGATACAATAAGCCATTAAGGTGGTGGAAAGACAAAAATATTTTGGTTTATTCTACACCCTAGATCATTGACTACTGACACCTTTGTCTGCAAGTATTCATGATAGCTTCTTAAGTTTTAATGAGATATGGTGACCGCCATTTCAGGCTAACCTACACCATTCTTAAATGATAGCTTATCATCCATGTGCTTTGAGATCAGGTGTCAGGTCCTCCATATGTCCTTTCTATTCATCATCCAAGATATCAAAGTCAACTGTAGCATATTTTATCTTCTTGGGCTTTGTAAGCTCATCCCATGCAGCGACCTCTTCCTCCATCGGCTATTTATAGTTTTGAGTATGTTGCAGTTGTGTTTTCTGTCACTCCCATCTAGCATATGTTATGGCTTTGACATCTGCAACAAATCTAATCAGTTCCATCTCTACCTTTATGGCTTCATCTAGGGTCTTGTTGAATCTTTCCACATCCACCTCATTGCTTTCATCTAAAAATGCCTCTTTCCTAGGCAAAATAAGATCAAAATATGATCTCCATTGATCAAGGCTCTTAATGGCACCATCTACACATTTAGTGGGAGGAATAAATTTATTGGAGTCTTAACTAAGAAAGGCTATCTTAGCCTCTATCTGATTTGCCTTGCCTTTAAAAAGTGGCAATATGGCTTTAATTCTATTGATTTCCTCTCCCACCTGCAGAACTATCTATGGAATATCATTTCTTAAAGATTGAACAACTACCAATCTCTCAAAAAGTGGTGCCCTAACATACCAACTTGCATAATATCCATTCAAAATTTGAACATAATTATTAACCTCCACTTGCAATTGAGGAAACTTATTATAAGCATTAAAAACTAAATCAGATTTATCTTTCAGCATGTCAATTTTGTGCTACAAGATTTTTAATACGGCCTGTAAAATAGCCTCATTTTTTCCACATTTATTTTCTCTAACTCTGCAGCAACTTCCTCTTCTGTCATTCCTTTAGCCTTAGTTAATGCAGGTTGCTCAGGAGATGCAGGAGCTACTACAGGAGTATTCATTATTTGAAGTTCTAAGTATGCCAAAGATTTTTCTAGTGCCTTTTCCTTTATTATGTGGAGATCCCTATCCTTAAACAATGCACTACAGTCCTCTAGAAGGGAGTCATACTTCTCTGATAGCTTCTTTGGCTTATCCTCATTTAGTCTGGAAAAATGGGTTAACACTTGAGAAATCTCAGGGTCCCTTGTGTTGTGGATGGACCACACAATCTTATATCCCTACATCTACTCCTTCACATTCAAAATTGAAGGCTTTTTATCCTTAGGATAAAGACTCCACATAGCTAATGCTTGATTTTTTGGGTTGTACCCAAATCCTCTAATGATATCCCCCACTTGGGTCTCTGAAGACAAAGTTATGTCTTCTTTCCTTTTGATATGATCAATAATAAAGTCTGAATACAAGTTCCACCCAGGCACAAGTAGCATATTTCTCTTTTTCACTAGTTGTCTAGCCTCATCTGGGGTGAGTTTTTCAGTTTCAGGGTCATATTCTCTTAATTGTTGCACTACCTCCTCTGGTACTTGACCCTCTTCGGTGATTTGCACACTAGATGCAACTTTTTATTGTTTGTGCCAAATCAAGAAGCTTTTGAGTTCCTCTGACTCTATGAAACTGTCATCCTTTAAGAAGGCATCTTGTTCAATCATTCTCTCATCTTGGCATAGAGCCAAGGGAAACTCAACATTTTTTGTTTCAAGCTTTCACTTCCTCTTGTCTTCCCTTATTTTTTTTCTTAATTGTTTATCATGGACACAAGTTCTAGGGAATAGGGATCTTATCTTGTCCTTCTTCTTCACTTGAGAAGATTCACCAACCAATAATTTCTGCTTCTTTGCAGGTAGCTCACTTGTATCTTGAGAGCTATGGAGCTCTGTTATGTCAAAAATATTTTCCTCAACCCGATGTCTTTCAACCATTATCTATTCCAGGGTAGGGATGCTATGCATAGAATAGCCACCATCACTATCCTAATCACACTCAGATTCAAAATGGACATCACCTTTCTTGTCGGTCTCATCAATTTGATCTTCTAAACCTCTCATCAAGGTGTTAAATTGAGACATCATTTGTTCAAGCCTTTGAATATAAGGCAATTCAGGGAAGAAACTAATAAATGCCAATCCTTTTTGTCTCACTCACTTCTACATAGCATACAATTCATGTATTTGATCAACTCTTCTTGTCACCTCCTCATCTTCTATTATATTTCTCAATACATCCTCTTCGGGGTACTCCTCATGTCTTTTATTGAATGGAATGTTGGGCATGTAATATTGCTTGGCAGCAACCATGAATCCTTATGTATCCACATACCTATGTGAGGCAACATGCATCCTAAATTTCCCCAGCCACTCATCAACCTTGCTGAAGGCATTCTTGCCTATTGTGATACTATGCACTCTAAAGTGCCTAGGAGTAGAGGTTCCCTTCCTGTGTGAAGCCAAATGCTCCTTCTCAGTCAGCATAAGCTACCAAATGAACTCCAAAAATGCCACTCTTGGTGGAACAAATAATGGTAGTATGTGGGGAGGTTGAGGGCATCCATATACTCTGATCATAGTATAACCCTTTTCATAGTATATATCTCCCCAATTATGTCCCGTATTCCATTTATCAACAAATTGTTTAGGCCTCACTAGCTGCAAACCTTGGTAGAAAGCCTAGAAATATTAATCCCTAAGTTGAGGAGGATAGGTTGAACCATCCAATTCTCAAATACACAAAAATCACTCCTTGTGGAAGAAGGACTCCAAGCCCTTATCCAGTATTGCACCGTGTTTGGTTGTCCTTGATACATCATTTGTGGCTCAAGTTTATCCATGTTCATGATGTTGTAATAATTAAAGTACAAAATAAGATGCATCAACAAAGAATAATGCATGAATCTTGGTGTAGAACCAGAACCAGACACGGGGTTCTTCAAAGCTTGTAAACCCTCATGCATTATTTCTATTATAAAACCTATATAAGCATATCCCCTAGCCACATGAAGACTCTGGGAATCCAAAACCATCATTAGCAAGTCTGTGGTGATTCTCTCCCTACCATCTATCCCTAGAACTTTGCATAATCTATATGCAATATATTTCATGTAGAATTTGAGATCCTTATAGAAAAAAGGGGTTTTTGACCCAACGATTGGCATGATGTAATTTTTGTTTTCTCACGGCACATGAGTTTGAATTTATTTTGCCACTAGAGCAGGCTCCCTAGTATACCTATTTTCCAAGGCATGTAAATTAATTTCAGTAGCCATTGGGACCTGGATACCGAAAGCCCTTATAAATGAACTACGATCAAGAGTGACCAAAGGAGAACCATCATCTTTCCTAATTATTCTAGAAAGAGGGTCATAGCTATGGGATAGGACAATTAAAACATCTACATCTAAGAAGACCTCAGGAACTATCAATTTACTAATCCAGATGTCCAAGGGTTTGAGACAGGGACTAGACTCTCAACATTCTTATAAAAGTATTTAAATAGGCATATTCTAGTGACATCTGGTGCCCTAGCATCTCTACAATAGGAAAAATCATCTATGAAACATTCATCACTAACCTTTTTGTTCTGTGGTGAGCCTGGTAGCAAAGCGAGGAATTCCTTTGAAAAACTCTCCTTAACTTTCTCTTTTCCTCCTTTGCCAGTAGAGGCCCCACTGACTGATGGTTTTCTCATTTTTTCTGCAATTTGAAATTCTTCTACAAATTTTGGACATTCTGAACTTTGCAATTTCTCTGAGAAATTCTATCACTTTGGTCTTCTAAATGCTTGGTAATTTGAAATGAGTGATAAAAAATTGTATTTATTTAGTAGAATTGAATAAAAAAATCCATTAGGGATCGAAAAGCTAAACAATATGTCACTTCCACCATTACTTGGCACACTTAGGACTTCAATTTACTAGTCATGGCTAAGAAAATTATAGGTAATCAAATTTAATTTTCCAGTGATCTAGCGACTACATCACTCTCTCGTAATCGCTGAAGAAGTTGGCACCTTTTCAACAATTATGGAGATATGGTGACTATAGCAAATTTAGTCATATAAAAAATTTCATTTTATCTGGAGACCTGGCGACCAAGGTGGAAAATCATAGTTGTTGAAAGATTTAAGACCTTCTAAGCTTATCTGGAGATTGAGTGACCGAGTTCACTTATATTTTCCATCTTGAGATCTAGCGACTATAGTCATTATTTCAATCGCTGCAAAAATATTTTCTTTTGAAGTCATCTCAAGACCTGGTGATAAAGAGCCATCAAGAGATCTAGCGACAATAGTATATCTCTTAGTCGCTGAAGCCAGTTGACTTTTCATACTTCTTCTTGAGACCTTCCAACTTAACTATCTGAAGATTCAGCAACTGAAGACATGAAAACTTCAATTTATCTCTTCTAGAGATCTAGCGACTATAGTCGAGCCCGCCTTCCTATTTACATTTTTCATTTCTAATCAATCAATCATGAAGAGACACGTCACAAATTTTGGCAAGAAGAAATTCATACTTTCTTCAATCTCTTGACTTTGGTCAACACTTAAATCTGGATTATCTGGAGATTACCCAACTGAAGATAATCTCATAATCGCTGAACAAAATTCTAACTTGAGTTTGATCCAGAGACTGAGTGACTATGCAAATCTCAAAGTCGCTAGATCATTCTTTGACCTTTGGCTTAATTCTAAGATTATGCTACCACTACTCGATCAAGACTAAATCAATGGCCGAGAATAACTATTTGAAAAACCCTTCCCTTAACTCATCTTCATCTAGTGACCATGCGACTGAAGACCTCTCCTTGTCGCTAGATATCCTTTTTAACTATGGTTAAATCTGGAGATTGCACGAATACTTACATTCTCCAAGTCATGAGAAGAATCACTTAATGTCAGTTAAGTGATGAGAATAAACACCAACCACTGATTATAACTTGATCCAATGATCCTCGCTAAGTCACTGCAGCTTTTGTAACTTAACCACTTCATTGGGAGACTCAAAGATAACCGTGTCACTGAATCACTGACCGCCAAAGACATAACCGCCAAGATGATGAGAATGTGTGACTAATGAAATTGCCAAGTCATGGGATAAAAGAACTTAACCGCTAGATAATTGGAGACCTCACGACCCACTAAATAGACTACCACATCACATTTGGAGATTCAGCAATGAACTGCAAATCTCATTACCACCAATTAATACATCAATTTTTATTTGTTTCAGAGATCACCTGACTATAGGCATTTTTGATCTGGAGATAAAGTGACTATAGTAACCCTGCAAATATTTATCATAGTAGTCACCAGATCTCATAATAGACATTCAGAGACCTTGTGACTAAGGGAGACTGCTAAGTCATCTGAAGAGAAAGAATATTCCCTCAACCTAGGGAGATTGTGAAACAAAGGGTTTTTGGGTAATCACTAAATAACAAGGAATATGCCAATCTGCTTGCGAGACTAAGCGACTAACCAGGGAGACAAAAGTGCACATGCTTCAAAAGATTTTTTAAGTTATTTGAAAAAGGTAATGGCCAAACAGACTTGGGTGAGCATTTTTAGGGTTTCTTGGATTTTCAAAGGCAATAAGACCTGAAACCTAGGGTTTTTTCCCTTTAAATGAAAATTGGAACCTCTGGGGCTAGAAAAAATGGAAATTGAACCACAAAAATAGGGATAGAGATTAGGAAGCCAAAATTTCAAAAGACAAAACACTGAAACTAGAAAGAATACCAATAGTGGCTCTATTTGAGGATGTTTAAATGAGAGTTTAAGCAAGAACCACATATCTCTGGGAAAGCAGACCAAAAAATGCCTAACCTAAAGCAAGAAGAAAAACACTCAACTGAAAGGAAACAAAACTATACAAATTTACAAGAAATTTACATGTGCATAAGGGTCTAAACTTTCAGTTGAAAAAGGGCTTTAAGAATTTCCCATGCACTAGAAACTCAAAGACTTCTCCATCCACATTTTTTAACAAGTAAGAATCCTTCCCAAAACCTTCATGAATTATATAAGGGCCAAGTCATAGTGATTCAAACTTCTTATGCTTTCCCTTATCCTCTACTCTCACATTCCATTGAAGCACCAGGTCATCTGTTTTGAAATTTTTGGTAGTGGCTCTCTTGTCAAAGAGGTACTTCATTTTCTGTTGTAACTTGATATTACTCCTTTGACTTTCTCTTCTTATTTCATCTAATTTAGTTAACTGCATGATTTTGTCTTGCATTGGTTCTGATATATCCAATTCCTCATTTTGAATAAACTTATAAATAGGGAGAAAATTATTTATGGGTAACCTTGACTGTAAACCATACACAAGTTCAAATGAATACTTCCCGGTAGCTTTCTTTATTGTAATCCTATCTTCCCATAGGGCAAGCTTCAAATTTGAGTGCTAAGTTCTCTTCTTTTTCTCTAATGTTTTCTTCAGAATTGTCAAAATGCTTTTGTTACTGGATTTAGCCTATCCATTTGCTTGGGGGTGATAGGGAGATGAGTAAGATGTCATGATTCCATTGTCTTTAAAAAAGTCCCCGAGTTCATCTAACCTAAAATACACTGCATTATCAGTGATCAACTTTATGGGGACAACAAATCTGGTCAAAATATTGTCTAGTAAGAAATCAATCACTATTTTACCTATTGCCTTTTTTGTGGGAATAGCTTCTATCCATTTTTTGAAGTAGTCAGTTGCCACAAGTATCCAACTGTGTCCCCCACTTGATTTCTCAGCAAATTCACCTATGAAATCCATTCCCCACATTGTAAATGGTGCTTCTGCAACTATTGGATTTAACAACAATGCTCCTGAATATTTCAACTTAGAAGCAAACTTCTAACAGGCCTCACATTTCTTAACAAATTGGAAAGAGTCTTTGAATAATGTAGGCCAGAAATAGCCAGCCCTCAAAATCTTATGGGCAGTAGTCCTTGCAGAATAATGTCCCCCACATACACTAGCATGCATTTCATTTAAGACCCTCTCTGCTTGATATTTATCAAGGCAAAACAATAAAACTCTATCTTTATTTTTCCAGTATAAATCTCCTTGTATCAATGTGTACTTTTGAGCTTGTAACCTTAAGGCTCTCTTTTGATTGTCGATCATATTCTCTATACATCTGGTATTCTTAATGAAATAAACAATATCAACATACCATGGTTGCATTTCAATACTTGTTATTATCATGTCTGATGTTCCTTCATTGTTAATCTGGACCAAATCCATGTTCTCCTCAGTCATCAACTTTTCTAGGCCTATTCCTCTTACTAGCTTGGTGATATGGATTTCCAAGTTGAATTCTTGGATCCTAGTAATCCATTTGCATCTTTTACTAGTAACTTCAGATTGTGTGAGAACATCCTTCACTGCTGCATGTGGAACATATGCAACAACCTTGGCACATACTAGATAGGGTATGAACTATTTTACAGCTTTTACCAATGCATAGGCTTGCTTCTCCATCATTTCATAATTTAATTCAGTAGCCTGGAAGGATTTACTGAAAAATGCAATCGGATGCTCAAAATTTTCTTCATCCTTTTGTAGCAGCACAGAAATAATAGTGTGAAATGATGCAAAAGAGAATAGTGAGAAAGGCTTGCTATAATCACGAGACTTCAACATAGGTGCCTCTTGAACAACCTCTTTAATTTTGTCAAAGGAATTTTGAGCCTCAGCAGTCCATTGGAATTTGACATCTTTTTTGAGTAACTTAACTATTGGTTTGATAATTTTAGCAAAGCTGGCAATGAACCTCCTAAAAAAATTGATTTTTCCCAAAAAAGATTGCACACCCTTGAGATTTTTGGGTGCAGTGACCTTCTTGATGGCTTCCACCCTCTCTAGATCAATTCTTATTCCTTCTTTTGATACAATGTGCCCCAATAGTTTTCCTTCTTTGACTGCAAAGTTACACTTCTTTGGATTCAGGGACACACCATATTCAAAAGATTTGTTAAAAATATTTTCAAGATGTGAACAATGATCCTCAGCCCTTTTGGAATAGGCAGTCATGTCATCCTAGTACACAACCATAAACAAGTCTATATACTCTTTGAAATAAACATCCATGGCTCTTTGAAAAGTTGCTCCAACATTCCTAAGGCCAAATGACATTCTGACGTACACATGGGTTCCCCAAGGTGTTGTGAACGCTATTTTAAATTGTTCAAATTCTTTCACCAACACTTGGTTATATCCAGAAAACCCATCCATCATAGACAATAATTCACATCCAGTGACTTTATGCAACATTGCTTCCATATTGGGCAGAGAATAGTTGTCTTTTAATGATGTAACATTTAGGTTTCTAAAGTCTACACATAACCTAATATCACCATTTTTCTTTCTAATCGAGACCAGGTTAGATACCCAAGTTGAATGCCTTATAGGCTGAATTATCCCTGCATCACTTAACTTGACCAATTCCTGCTGCATTTTGGGAGCCAATAATGGATTAATAGGTCTTTGCTTCTGTATAAATGGTTTGACATCTTGTTTCAATGAGATCTTATGTTGGAAAAGGTCTTCTCTATAGGCTTTTAGGTCATCATAAGACCATGCAAACACATGCTTGTGTTTCCTTAATAACTTTATCAGATTATATCTTATTTGTGGATCCAGTCCTTTTCCAATATAAATCATTTGAGGTGTGTTATGTGATCCAAAATTCACTTCCTCTAAATCCTCTATCTTTGCATTACTAGTCTTTAACATGTGATCGTCTTGACTACTATATAATGCTTTTAGTTCAGTTAAACCCTTAGGAAAATGATTTGTACTTAACTGGATCACTTCATTGCCTAGGACCATGTCTTTACCATCAATTTCCTCAACCAAAGTGTTACAATCTATGAGTTGACCTTCATACATGTCAAGGCATTGAATAAACTTTAAAATGTCATGGTCATCTTCAAAGACCTACTAGTTATAAATATTATTTGGAACAATTGGCCTACTTTTTATTTCAACTATTGACACTCTAGACAATGTTACATCATCTCATTTTAAGGCAACATTAGCTAAAAAATCAGCCATTATGTTTTTAGACCTTTCTACCCAATAGATGTTGGATGCATCAAATAACTCAATATGATCCCAAATAGCATGTTTATATAACTTCAATCTATCATTTTTGACAACATATTTGGATCTAACTTGTGCTACCACAAGCTCAGAGTCACCAAAAAAATTTAAACATTGTATCCCATGTTTTATGGCAATGTTTAATCCTAAAAATAGTGCTTCATACTCAACAGTGTTATTTGTACATTGAAAATTCAACAGGAAAGAATATTTGAAAGTAGTACCTGATGGAGATATAAATAGGACTCTAGCTCCTGAACCTTCTTTTGAACAAGCTCCATCAAAATACATCTGCCATAATCCATTTTGTTGATCCTTCAGTTCTTTAATCAATGGGTTTGCATCTTCCTCTTGAGGAATGAATTTTTGCACTTTAAAGTTTTCCATATCAACATCCACACAACAATTCATATCATTAGCATTAGTTAATTCAATCATGTGTGGGGTTCTACTTTCTCTAGATACTTTGACATTATTTCCATCAATGTTGAAAGTTGCAAAAGATAAGTCACATTGGATACTACCTCCCATTGATGAACTCCACTTTTTGGACAATAACATCCCATACTAAGGTGGGATATCAACTACCAAGACACTCATAGTTAACAACTTTCTTGGGTAAGCTGCCAACCTGTAAGGCAATGCTTTTATGGTACCAATAACTAGTAATTCTCTTGATTCCATAGCCTGACATCTTCCATGAGGTGTATCTACTTTCAATCCCATAGACCTCATTACTTTCGCAGGCATAAAAGTATTAGAAGCTCCTGAGTCAATCATGTAATTCTTCAAAAACTTCCCATTTACAATCAAGGACAGAAAGAAAGGATCAGTTGTCCCTATCATAGTATTAATAACATTTGTATCCAAATAAATTTGAGGAATCTTAGAAATAATTTCCCCACATTGGTTTTCATTTGAGTCATTTACTGAGACAATCAGTTTATCAACCTTAGTGGTATTTTGGGCATCAGTAGGAGAAGCTCCATTTACCCAACTTAAAGCTTTCTCTTTGTGTTCCTCTATTCTCATCATTTCTAAAAAAGGAACATTGAAAATGATTTACGATAACAACTTACTCATGTCAACAGGAATATACTTTGGGTCAACTATATCTTGTTTAATAGCAATGACCTCCTTGTTTTCTTCATGTTCCATAAGACTAGGATGATCCTTGTTTTGAGTTTTGACTTCCTTTTGGGAAGAAATGACAGTTTCCTCAAGAGGTTTAGCCTTTACTCTATAAGTCATATTGGGAGTAGCAAAAGTGACATTCTTTTTTATCTTAGTCTTGCTAACAACTTCTGCGGCCTTATGTTTATCTTGAGCTTGTTTCACATCCCTATCTGACTTCTTGATGAATATACCGGATGGCTTTTGACTTGAATCACCCACTACCCTATTTCTCAAATTATAGTTACTCTTGGCTTGAGTAACCGTATCATCTGTGATTTGTGCAATTTCTTCATCAAAAGGCCTTCTCAACACAACTGATCCATCATCTCTTAAAGTGTTACACTGGACTCTACCCACCTGACTATCCTCTTCATCATTAGAGAAGACTTTTTGATGGCAGACCTGATTTTTTATTTTGGAGCTAGAAACATCTTGACCCTCATCCTCTTTAGTGGAATCCATTTCATCATACACACATGAAGAAATCGTGGCACATCCTTGATCATGATAAGACTCTTCATCATTACTTTCTTATTCTCCACCTGTAGAGACACTTTGAGCAACCACATAGTAATAAGGATCATGAGGTGATTGACAAGCAATACACCATGGGACATCATCATTCATGTTCACTAAACTCTTGTATAATGGGTCAGGAGTTCTGTCATTGGGTTTATCCCTTCTTTCGAAAAGCACTAGCTTTCCATCTTTCCACTAAGTGTTATAGGGATAGTTCTGCATTCTTGGTAACTTGTTAAAGTTATTGAAGGATGGCCTATCATTTTCTTGCACTCTATTGTTTGTACTTTCACCATTGCTCTTAAGATTTTCTTCAAACTATCATCATCTTTTAGTTTTGTGTCAAATTTCCTTGGTTTTTTTCTATTTGAAACAAGAGGTTTATAATCATCCCTTCTTCCCAACTTCCCTGATATTCTTCTATTTCTTTCTATGTTAATGGCTAATTTGTAAGCCTCTACAAGATTTCTAGGGTTTTTGTCTCTCAAAAGATATCCCATCTTTGAATCAAATGCGTTTAGGTAAGTGACCAAACATATTTTGTCATCTAACCTAATAACTTGTAACAATTTATGCATAGATTTCAGGAATCTGACATTAAATTCA
Organism: Chamaecyparis obtusa; assembly: GCA_027943335.1. NCBI lineage: Eukaryota > Viridiplantae > Streptophyta > Pinopsida > Cupressales > Cupressaceae > Chamaecyparis > Chamaecyparis obtusa. The sequence goes on along the minus strand of BSBK01000524.1, from coordinate 481,146 downwards.
ACAACACCCTCATTTTGGTTTTTCTTGATGTTATTGAACACATTGAGCATGAAACCTTCATTGGTCTTATCATCATATTATTCTTTGAAATAATGCTTGAACTGTTCCCATGAACTTATGCTAGCATGAGGTAAATTCCTAAACCAATCTCTAGCATCTTCAGTCAGAGATTGAACAAAAAGTTTCATAATTACATCATTAGGCTCAATGTTGTAGTCATCTATTACATCAATAAAGCTTTTCAAGTGTTCCTCATAGGTGATTGCATTTCTTCCAGTGAATTTTGGAAGTTTCTTCCTAATTTCATCGAGGATAGGATTAGGGTACCTAGGGATCCCAATAAAAACCAATTATTTGTGTCTCTCATGGATGGACCCTATTTGAGATGGGCCAGCTCCTAAAGTTGTGGATGTCTAGATACCTGACAAAGGGCTAGTTTTGGCAGTATTCAAAATATTTTCACCTTGTACCCGGGAGGTGGATACTGTATTGGTAGGTCCTGAAGATTGTTTAAGGAACTCAATATTTCTTTTCATCTCAGCTGTAGTAGCTTCTAGCTCTGCCTTTTCTAATTCTTTAGCCAATAATTCTTGTTCCCTTTTGGCCTTTTCAAGGTCAGCATCTAGTCTTGCTGCTTGATCTAAAGTTTTCTTGGTAGGATTTGGTTCATTAATTGAAATTCCTACAACCTTTTGTTTACCCTTATTCCTAGGGTTTCTTATTTCATGTATTTTTTGGACAATAGGTTGTTCTTCTATTTGTTCTATTATAGGAACATAATTAATGGCTTCAAAATCCAATAATTTCCTCTTCAATTATTCAGCTCTTATCATAGCATGTCTAATTTTATCTTCCTTTTATTTCTCTCTTTTTTGCCTTATTGCAACTTTCTCTCGAATCTTTCTTTCTAGTTCAAACACTTCTTCAAAGATTTCTTCAGAATCTGGGAGGGTTGTTTCTGATGAAGAATTTTGGGTAGGTATTTCTTGTTGGTGGTCATTAGGTACTTGGTGGCCTTGTAGGGAGGAACGAAGGGGAAAAGAAGGAACAAAGTCTTGTCTATTCCTACTTTGGATTCTAGATCTTCTGTTATTTCTAGGGATTCCTCTTTTGTGAGGTTGGGTTCTCCCTCCATCTTTTTCAGAGGGTGAATAGTAGTCATCATATTGATTCAAACCTAAATCGACTGCTTCCTCATACTCTGAAGTATTTCCCTCCTGGTTTGTTTGAATAGGATCCTTTGTCCTCACATTTCCTTTTTGTTTCCATGTGAAGGACATGTTATTACTATTTCTCTCCCTCCTCATTTGATTTCACCTTGAAGTAGCTAGAAGTTCTCCTTCTAAGTTTTCTTCTAGATGTTCTTTTCTTTAAGACCTTGTATTCTTATGGGTCATTATGAAATAGAGGATCTCTTCTAGAGTACTGGCACGAAGATTTTATAGAGAGTTGCCAACCAATTTATTTGGGGATTTGGAGATACTATCCTTGGGAGAAAATAGAAGAAAAGCTCCTAAAGGGACAAGATACTGAAAGATGAAAGGATAATTTTGACTTTCAAAGGTCACTGACCAGTATGAAATGAGCAGGCCAAGATTCAAACTCAACTTGAAACTTGTGTCACTTATAACTTTATAAAATATTTTGATTATCCCCAGTGGAGTCACCAATTTGTTAAGGATTTTTCTTATAGGATCAAACTTGGCAAATGTATGGGCTTGATTTTTAGTTAAAAAAGGACTCCAAGTGTGCAAGAAAAGCCTAATTGATGAGGATTGGATAAGATCCTCCTTTTTCTTTGAGCTCCACAAGACTCAGGTGGGTGTTGCCTACAATGATTTATTATGCTTCAAGTAAAAATTCAAATGGTAGATTAAGTCTTCACTATCATGCTATTATTTCTTCAAATTACTTTAATAAGACATTATTACTCTGTAGACAACCCAAATTATCCTAATACAGAGTACTATAATAGAAATTATAATTGTAATAGCATGAAACAGTGGCATAAGGACATTCATCCTTCTTTTTCTGAGTTCAACTCCAGGAAGGATAACCTCTTGATTCTTTCTTTAAGGAATCACTAAATATGTACTGTACTACTCAGACATGGCTCTATCAAAGTATAATCATAATTCTTGAAAATAAAAGTACTGGTAATGAAATGAAATTTGATTCTTCTAAGGATTGAAAAAGATAACTTTTGATAAAAACAAACTTCAAACCAGTGCCTAAATCCAAAGGGCAAAAGAGTCCTAAATCCAAATCCACAAGTCTATTTAAAGAAATATGATAGTATGCCTTACATACAATCTGCAATTCGAATAAGATGCCTTACAAATTATTCTGTCAATCTAATATTATTACTATCAATATCCCTATAGATATATTTACTCTCTGAAATTGATGACAAGGATTTTAATTCTCTCCTTGAGAGGAACTCATAATCAATTACAGAAGTTTCTTAACAACTAGTATATTTTAAATGCCTTACACATAAAACATACAAGAGTAAATACAAAAATAGAGAGACAATAACAACAAGAGATAGACATTGCAGTATATTTATATTAAAGAAGACTTGCAATTTACATAAGAAAACTCATGCTCAGAAATTCAGACACAAAGTTTAGAAGTATGTCCTGTAGCAATTGTACTTGGTTTTTTCTATTATCTTCCATCCCCCCTTAAAACAAGATAACAACTCTATATATACCTCCTGTTCAGCCATCTTGGAATTCCCTTATTAATGGGTATGCAACAAGCTTTGGATGGTAGAAACCCTAACCATAAAGAGCATAAAAGACAAAGCATAAAAGATAGGATACAATAAGCCCTTAAGGTGGTGGAAAGAAAAAAATATTTTGGTTTATTCTGCACCCTAGATCGCTGACTACTGACACCTTTTTCTACAAATATTCATGATAGCTTCTTAAGTTTTAATGAGATATGGTGACCACCATTTCAGGCTAACCTACACCATTCTTAAATGATAGCTTATCATCCCTATGCTCTGAGATCAGGTGTCAGGTCCTCCAGGTGTCCTTTCTATTCATTATCCAAGATATCAAAGTCAACTGCATTAGATTTTATCTTCTTGGACTTTGTAAGCTCATCCCATGTAGCAACCTCTTCCTTCGTCAGCCATTTATAGTTCTGAGTATGTTGCAATTGTGCTTTCTATCGCTCCCATATAGCATTTGTTATGGCTTTGACATTTGCAACAAATCTAATCAGTTCCATCTCTTCTTTTATGGCTTCATCCAGGGTCTTGTTGAATATTTCCACATCCACCTCATTGCTTTCATCTAAAAACACCTCTTTCCTAGGTAAAATAAGATCAAAATCTGATCTCCATTGATCAAGGCTCTTAATGGAACCATCTACACATTTAGTGGGAGGAATAAATTTATTGGATTTTGAACTAAGCAAGGCTATCTTAGCCTCTATTTGATTTGCCTTGCCTTTAAAAAGTGGCAATATGGCTTTAATTCTATTGATTTCCTCTCCCACCTACAGATCTATCTCTGGAATATCATTTCTTAAAGATTGAACAACTGCCAATCTCTCAAAAAGTGGTGCCCTAACAGACCAACTTGCATAATATCGATTCAAAATTTGAACATAATTATTAACCTCCACTTGCAATTGAGGCAACTTATTATAAGCATTAAAAACTAAATCATATTTATCTTTTAGCATGTCAATTATGTGTTGCAAGATTTTTAATAAGGCCTGTAAAATAGCCTCATTTTTTTCCACATTTATTTTCTCTAACTCTGTAGCAACTTCCTCTTTTGTCATTCCTTTAGCCTCAGTTAATGCAAGTTGCTCAGGAGGTGTAGGAGCTACTACATGAGTATTCATGATTTGAAGTTCTAAGTCTACCAGAGATTTTTCTAGTACCTTTTCCTTTATTATGCAGAGGTCCCTATCCTTCAACAATGCATTGTAGTCCTCTAGAAGGGAGCCATACCTCTTTGATAGCTTCTTTTTCTTATCCTCATTTAGTTTGGAAAAATTGGTTAACACTTGAGAAATCAAGGTCCCCTATGTTGTGGATGGACCACACAATCTTATCTCCCTCCATCTTCTCCTTCACATTCAAAATTGAAGGCTTTTTATCCTTAGGATAAAGACTCCACAGAGCTAACGCTTGATTTTTTGGGCTATACCCAAATGCTCTAATGATATCCCCCACTTGGGTTTTTGAAGACAAAGTTATGTCTTCTTTCCTTTTGATTTGATCAATAATAAAGTTTGAATACAAGTTCCACCCAAGAACAAGTAGCATATTGCTCTTTTTCACTAGTTGTCTAGCCTCATCTGGGGTGATTTTTTTAGTTTCAGGGTCATATTCTCTTAATTGTTGCACTGCCTCCTCTGGTACTTGACCCTCTTCAGTGATTTGCACACTAGATGCAACCTATTGTTGTTTGTGCCTTTTGAATTCCTTTGACTCTATGAAACTGTCATCCTTTAAGAAGGCATCTTGTTCAATCATTCTCTCATCTTGGCATAGAGCCAAGGGTGACTCAACATTTTCTGTTTCAAGCTTTCGCTTCCTCTTCTCTTCCCTTATTTTATTTCTTAATTGGTGATCATGGAGACCATTTCCAAGGAATAGGGCTCTTATCTTGTCCTTCTTCTTCACCTGAGAAGATTCACCAACCAATAATTTATGCTTCTTTGCAGGTGGCTTACTTGTATCTTGAGAGCTATGGAGCTCTGTTATGGCAACAATATTTTCCTCAACCTGATGTCTTTAAGCCATTATCTATTCTAGGGGAGGGATGCTATGCACATAATAGCCACCATCACTATCCTCATCACACTCAAATTCAGAATGGACATCCCCTTTCTTGTCAGTCTCATCAATTTGATCTTCAAAACCTCTCATCAAGGTGTTTAATTGACATCATTTGTTCAAGCCTTTGAATATAAGGAAATTCAAGGAAGAAACCACTAAATTCCAATCCTTTTTGTCTCACTTGCTTCTCCATAGCATACAATTCATGTATTTGATCAGCTCTTCTTGTCACCTCCTCATCTTCTATTATATTTCTCAATACATCCTCTTCGGGGTACTCCTCATGTCTTTTATTGAATGGAATGTTGGGCATGTAATATTGTCTAGCAGCAACCATGAATCCTTCTGCATCCACATACCTATGTGAGGTAGCATGCATCCTAAATTTCCCTAGCCACTCATCAACCTTGTTGAAGGCATTATTGCCTATTGTGATACTATGCACTCTAAAGTGCCTAGGAGTAAAGGTTCCCTTCCTATGTGAAGCCAAATGCTCCTTCTCAGTCAACATAAGCTAGCAGATGAACTCCAAAAATGCCACTCTTGGTGGAACAAAGAATGGTAGTATGTGGGGAGGCTGAGGGCATCTGTATACTTTGATCATAGTATACCCCTTTTCATAGTATATATCTCCCCAATTATGACCCTTATTCCATTTATCAACAAATTGTTTAGGCCTCACCAGCTACAAAACCTTGGTAGATAGCCTAGAACCATTAATCCCTAAGCTGAGTAGGATAGGCTGAACCATCCAATTCTCAAATACACAAGAATCACTCGTTGTGGAAGATGGACTCTAAGCCCTTATCTAGTATTGCACCGGGTTTGGTTTCCCTTGATACATCATCTGTGGGTCAAGTTTATCCATGTTCAGGATGTCATAATTGAAGTACAAAATAAGATGCATCAGCAAATAATAATGCATGAATCTCGGTGTAGAACTAGAACCAGACACACGGTTCTTGGGTATGTGTAAGATCATGAGGGGCCAAAAAGTGGCGATGTGAAAACTATTCACTTTTCACTCATCCAAAAGTGCATGAAAATGCTTGTTGGCTTTTGAGTAGGCCTAGGTGTCAATACACCTGGGAAAACTTGACACCAAAGCACAGGCCTAATCGAGTACCCGATACCTGTGGCATAAATTTGAAACCTGTGAGCCCTTTTCTTCATTTTTTTCCACATTTTTTCTTTCTAAAATGGCTTGATCTATCATATACCCAATATATTTTCGAGTATCTAATTTTGGCAACCACAAATTTGACTCCCAGCATATTCAGTAAGTAAATTTTTTATTTATTTTGATTATTTTATTTAATTTTCATGCCAAATGTCATTTTTTTTGTTGAAATAGGGTTTTCTATTTATATTTGTAATACTATATGAAATTTAGATTTGTTTTTTATTTAATCAGGCATGGCTGACAACAATGAAGAAAATAACCCTCCCGCACCAAATAACGATCCTGAAAACAATCCCCCGTGTCAAAACCCTTGATCTTTAGAAGATTTGATACAAGATAATTTGACCACAATATGAGGTTTCCAAAACACATATCGAAATATGCCTACATTAGGTCCCATGCTTGCCACACTAAATACAATTGCTGAAAATATTGACACACTCATGTAGCAACATAATGTTGCTCTTCATTGGCGTGATGATATGCACGCCCAATTTGATGATGGGCTTGACAATGATGGGATTGTGGCCCTTAATATAAGTAAGGAAGATATAGCCACCCTTTTTGTCAATCCTAAAACCGGAATACCAGTTGACCCCCAAAAGCCCAAATTATCAATAAAATGGTGCACAAATGAAGCAATGCGCACAAACTTTTGGGATTGCTGGTGGATGGTTTTTGATAAACCACCCCATAGCAATTTGGAGGTCCCATTTTATTTCATAAAAAAATTGTATGCTGAGTTTGTGCTTGGTCACCATGTTGATTATTGGAGTATGAGGCCCAACATGGGCGTAGGTGGAGGATCTCCTCAGACTAGGCCATCTGCCCAGCAAAAAAAGGCCACTACCTTTGTGCCCCCCACTGATGTCGCACCCCCTCCTCGAGTGCAGCATCTCGATATCATTGCAAAGGATGCCTCACAGACTATTAGGGCCATTCATTTACTAAGTGATTAGTTGATCATGTAGACCAGGTTAGTGTTGCTTCCTAGTGTGGATGATGCTAGCACATCAACATCTCGTCGGAGTTCACATGTATGTGAGCCCCATATTTGCATTATATGCAAGAATATGTGCCTCAGACCACTTACTGATGCTGATATATATCAGTTATATGTTATTGATGAGGAGGATACATGAGATGTAGCTACAGAGGCTACAACACCTCATGGAGCATCTACATCTCATGAGAGTGCTCAAGAGGTGTACGCAGAGCCATTGACTCCTATTGATATGGTAAGAGTAAACATTATACATAAATTTGTCACATGACTTATTTAACTTAAAAATAATTTATTTATTTAGATTAGTTTTAATGATTGCATGCACTTATGTATATATATTTTTTCCATCTATGTTCAATCGATGACACAGGAGGAGGTGAGACGGGTTGATGAGTCCACACTTTCGGCCATTTCATTTGGCCTTGATGACTGTACGGTATATTATAAATTATGTACCCATTAGTTATTTTTTATATCATTTGGTGTACATGCTTAAATATCTATCAATTAGAGCAATAAAATTCATACATTTACTTATTTATTATCATCTGATTGTGTTCTTGCAGGCTACAACCGATGTCAGTGGGGGGCACGAGGGGGTTCCTTCATTAGGTGTCGACAAAGGAAAGGTAGTTAATTGTTTAAGATTAATTATGCATGCACATGTATGCCACTTATGTGTAGTAATAAATATTTTACTTGCACTTTATTGTATAGGGTGTGGCTATTGATGATGTCCCGACAACAATTCGGCAGCGTAGGGTTACAAGCATCTCGATTCGGAGTGATAGCCCGATTGTATGTAGACTTTTACATATTGTTATTTGTATTTTGTAACCAGGGTTGCTGTGATGAAGTACATTTATATATAATTAACAATCTTTTTACTCTCATAGGTTACTCCGAGTGTGAGGGAGGGCCCATGAGAATCTTTCGTATCTTTGTTGACCCAACCCACTATTCCAGAGGAGGGATCACCAGATGTAAGTTTTAATTTTAGTTCAATCAATTTGTAATTTTATTATGCTATCATCCTATTTTGTAGATTTATTACTCTATGTTGCACCACTCTACTAATCTCATTATTGCAAATATATATTTATAGGTCACTGTTGGTATTTTTGGCATGGTCCCTTCGCTACCTAGGACTTATGCTAGGACACCTGATTGTGGTAGGCAACTGAGAGACCAGGTACAAATATTTGTATTCAGTTATAATTTTAATTAAATTAGTGTTTGAATTATGAACTATATATATATATATATAGATATATATATATATATATATACAAATCATATAAAGTAAGCAATCTAACTTGGGTTTGAACTCATTTTTTATGCAGGATCAATCAGAGCCCAGCACTTCTTCAAAGAGGCTACATTTTGATGATCCCCCTACGACATAGGATGTAGTTTTAGTTTTGTGGTCATTTAGAGATGCCACTTGGTACATTTTGAGATGGCATATATGCCACATTGTACACCTTAAAACATTGATTTTGTAGACATTTTGAAATGGCATGTACCATATTTGTATATGGAGATACTTTTGATACATTTGATACTTTGTATATATAGAACATGTTCATTTATATGTTATATTTGTGTCATCTTTTGTAGATACATATTTATTATTCATGTTTATGGAATTGAATGGTGAAGTTATATCTTGACTATGATTATCATTATGATTTAAATTATATCTTGTTGAAGTTACATTTGTTTTTCTTTACTCTGGAATACCCTGTTCATGGAGCTTATTATGTTTGAGGATTAACTTCTATAGATTTCCTATGTTCTTATGTTTCATACCATTATATATACTCACTTGAGCCACTTAGTACTACATTGTTTTAATACTATGCATATACTCATTGTGTATATAACTCATCATATTGGGGTCACTCGAGCCACAGAAGATCCTTGCCCAATCGTGCTTAGTGCACCTTGGGGTCACTTGGATCGAGCGTGGTCATGAGCATTCTAGTAACTCTATGGGTGAAATGAAGTTTTCACTGGCATTTACCCAACCAACTGGAGCTGATGGAGTAGATGGTTTGATGCAATGTCAGATGGTTTGAAAGATACACTGCTGAGCCACTTTCAACTGACCCTCACTGCAAGTTTTGGCATCGACTGAGATCATCTTGCCAAATGCAAATGAAGTTGAATCACCCAAAATCAAGAGAGGTTATTATAGACCTCAAAAATATGATCCTGTAGCCCCTAATGGTTTGTCGATACCTCTCACAAGCTCTGAGATACAAGCCACGAAAGATTGCTGCCCAATTGTGCTTAGTGCACCTTGGGGTCACTTGGGTCGAGTGTGGTCGTGAGCATTCTGGTGACTCCGTGGGCATAATGGGGTTGTCACTGGCATTTACCTGGCCAACCGGAGCTGATGGAGTGGATGGTTTGATGTCAGGTTGGACGGTTTGAAAGATACGTTGTTGAGCTGCTTTCAACTGACCCTCACTACAAGTTTTGGCATTGACTAAGATCGCCTTGCCAAATGCAAATGAAGTTGAATCACCCAAAATAGAGAGAGGTTATAGTAGACCTCAAAAACAAAATCCCATAGCACCTGATGGTTTGTCGATACCTCTCATGAGCTCTGAGATATGAGCCCCATAAGATTGCTACCCAATCATGCTTAGTGCACCTTGGGGTCACTTGGGTCGAGCATGGTCACGAGTGTTCCCATGACTCCGTGGGTGGAACAAGGTTGTCACTGGTGTTTACCTGGCCAACCAAAGCTGATGGAACAGATGGTTTGATGCTAGGTTAGATGGTTTGAAAGATACGCTATTGAGCCACTTTCAACTGACCCTCACTGCAAGTTTTAGCATTAACTGAGATCGCCTTGCCAAATGCAAATGAAGTCGAATCACCCAAAACTGAGAGAGGTTAATGTAGACCTCAAAAGCATGATCTTGTAGAAAGTGACAATTTGTTGATACCTCTCATGAGCTCCGAGATTCGAGCCATGGAAGATCACTGCCCAGTCATGCTTAGTGCACCTTAGGGTCACTTGGGTCGAGCATGGTCGCAAGTGTTCTGGTGACTCCATGGGTGGAATGGGGTTGTCACTGGCACCTGGTCAGATGGTTTGAAACATATGCTGCTGAGCCACTTTCAACTGACCCTCACTGTAAGTTTTGGCATCAACTAAGATCACCTTTCCAAATGCAAATGAACTCGAATCACCCAAAACTAAGAGAGGTTATTGTAGACCTCTAAAACATGATCATGTAGCACCTAACAATTTGTCGATACCTCTCATGAGCTTTGGGATACAAGCCATAGAAGATCACTGCCCAATCATGCTTAGTGCACCTTGGGGTCACTTGGGTCGAGCATGGTCGTGAGCGTTCCCATGACTCCATGGGCAGAACAGAGTTGTCACTGGTGTTTACCCGGCCAACCGAAGCCAATGGAGCAGATGGTTCTATGTTAGGTCAGATGGTTTGAAAGATACGTTGATGAGCCGCTTTCAACTGACCCTCATTATAAGTTTTGGCATCAACTGAGATCGTCTTGCCAAATGCAAACGAAGTCAAATCACCCAAAATTGAGAGAGGTTATTGTAGACCTTAGAAACATAATCTCATAGCCCTTGAAATTTTTTTGATATCTCTCACGAGCTCTGAGATAGGAGCCCTGGAAGATCATTGCCCAATTGTGCTTAGTGCACCTTGGGGTCACTTGGGTCAAGCGTGGTCATGAGCATTCCTGTGACTCCGTGGGAAGAACAAGGTTGTCACTAGCATTTACTCAGCCAACTAAATCTGATGGAGTAGACACTTCAATGCTAGGTCAGACTGTTTGAAAGATATGCTGCTAAGCTGCTTTTAACTGACCCTCACTGCAAGTTTTGGCATCGACTGAGATTGCCTTGCCAAATGCAAATGAAGTCAAATCGCCCAAAATTGAGAGAGGTTATTGTAGACCTTAGAAATACAATCTCATAGCCCCTAACAATTTTTTGATACCTCTCATGAGCTCCAAGAGACGAGCCTTCGAAGATCACTGCCTAATCATGCTTAGTGCACCTTGGGGTCACTTGGGTCGAGCATGGTCGTGAGCGTTCTTGTGACTCCGTGGGTGGAATGAGGTTGTCACTGGCATTTACCTGGCTAACTAAAGCTGATGGAGTAGATGGTTTGATGTTAGGTTAGATGGTTTGAAAGATATGTTGCTGAGCCACTTTCAACTGACCCTCACTGCAAGTTTTGGCATCGACTGAGATTGCCCTGCCAAATGCAAATGAAGTCGAATCACCCAAAACTAAGAGAGGTTATTGTAGACCTTAGAAACATAATCTCATAGCCCCTAATGGTTTGTTGATACCTCTCATGAGCTCCAAGATATGAGCCCTGAAAGATCGCTGCCCAATCATGCTTAGTGCACCTTGGGGTCACTTGGGTCGAGCATGGTCACAAGCATTCTCGTGACTCCGTGGGTGGAACAGGGTTGTCACTGGTGTTTACCTGGCCAATCAGAGTTGATGGAGTAGATGGTTCGATGCCAAGTCAGATGGTTTGAAACATATGCTGCTGAGCCGCTTTCAACTGACCCTCACTGCAAGTTTTGGCATCGACTGAGATCACCTTGCCAAATGCAAACGAAGTTGAATCACCCAAAACTAAGAGAGGTTATTGTAGACCTCAAAAACATGGTCCTATGGCATGTAATGGTTTGTTGATACCTCTCATGAGGTCTAAGATATGAGCTATGGAAGATCACTGCCCAATCGTGCTTAGTGCACCTTGGGGTCACTTGGGTCGAGCATGGTCGCAAGCATTCCGGTGACTCTGTGGGTGGAACAGGGTTGTCACTAGCATTTACCTGGCCAACTGAAGCTGATGGAGTAGATGGTTTGATGCCAGGTTAGACGGTTTGAAACATACGCTGCTAAGCCATTTTCAACTAACCCTCACTACAAGTTTTGGCATTGACTGAGATCGCCTTGCCAAATGCAAAGAAAGTTGAATCACCCAAAACTAAGAGAGGTTATTGTAGACCTCAAAAAAATGATCTCATAGCCCCTAATGGTTTGTCAATACCTCTCACGAGCTCTGAAATACAAGCCCTGCAAGATTTCTGCCCAATCGTGCTTAGTGCACCTTGAGGTCACTTGGGTCAAGCGTGGTCGTGAGTGTTCCCATGACTCTGTGGGTGGAATAGGGTTGTCACTAGCATTTACCCAACCAACCAGAGCTGATGGAGCAGACAGTTTGATGCCAGGTCAGACGGTTTGAAAGATACATTGTTGAACCGCTTTCAATTGACTATTAGTGGTATGTTTGAAATTTGAACTTTGAAACTAATCATGATTACGCTTGTGAAATTTGAACTATGAAGCTTATTATGTTTGAGGTTTAAATTTTATAGATTGTTTGAAATGATAAAAAATAATATCATTAAAGCATTATAAACAATAATCAAACATGTAAGAATTCAAACCATGTAAAATGACATAAGTAAATGACATGTAAGATCCCTTCTTGGCACTATTGGCCACCCATACATGATTTTGGTCATAAGTCCTTATCAAGAGTTTTAGGATATTTAACTTTTAAATCAAATTGATTGTTATAAATTGCCATTATAGGCTTCAAAAGATCTCAATTAACCATTAAGGATCCTTTTTTTATTTCTATCTCTGATTGGATCCATGGTGACTGTAGGCATCTTCATAGGTGCTCCTACACAAGTTACAATCCACATACCAAACCAAGTTTATTGACTCAAAATACAATCTAAGAAAGGTGAAATTAATGTATTGAAATTAAGCTTAACGAACTTAGAAAACAATGCACTAAGTTAAGTTATTACCTAGTCAAGTGTTCCTGAAGGGTCATCTCTTTGCTCCAAGGTCTCCAATAGTGCTTCATGATCAGTAGTACTAATAGTCCAAAGTTCTTTTGTCTTTGGTCTTCCTTAATGCTTTGACAACTTGACATTTGTTGCTATAACAAGGTGTGAATACATGAGAATAGTTTTGTGCTTCTCATAGTCTTCAAATGCAGGAATTCCATTCTTTCTAATCATGTATATTCGTAGCCGTGTTCTCGCAACAACAACTGAACCAGTAGGATATGTGAACCCATCACCATCTATCATTGGTTGTACAAGCTTATGTTTACCTTGTACACAACATGCTAACCAATAATCTGACCTCTCATCATTCCCCTATGGTGCAACCAATGCAAAAACATCTCCTTGCTTCAAAAGATTTGAAAGATGGTCATAGTCAACTAAAGTGTCCATGTCATCATTTCTTATAGAGAGTGTCAAAGATAAAGGAGTTAGATACTATGGAACCCATGTATCCACCCACTCACTTGACTCACAATGATCCCAATCATACTAAAAACACATGGGGCAAAAACAAGCCAACTCTCGTGTCCAAATGGTCCATACTACTATTGGAGCTTTGGAATGAATGCATTTTTTAAGAGTCTTTCACTGTTTGACAATCCAATCTATCTCCTATAGTTCCCTCCTCAACCAACCAAAAGAATATATGCACTGTAGAATCAAGAGTCCCCCCTGTGACAATGCTAAAGTACACCAATCAATAATAGAATGAGCATTAAGAAGTACAACACCTAAAATCCTCAATTGCTCCTTAACTAGAGCTCTCTTCACACATGCGCCTGCTCCGTCATGCTCCCCTTTCCCATGTCCTGACTCAAAAAAACTCCAACTATGAGGTACACCTCTCTCCACATGCATTCTACACAACCAATAAAACATTTTGGCATTCTTAAATTGATCAATGAAATTATCCGACCAAATGAGATGCCTATCCATAACAATACCATTTTCCTACAAGAAGTCAAAATAGTTCTGGAAACAATGTTGAGCAAACTCATGAGAGTGAGACCTGTTGTCACTCATATAAAAATGGTACTCTTTGATTATCTTTCACTCATCTTTTGTGCTATCAGGGGAATGTCTATATGTGATGTGTACAAAAATAGCAACCTCAATGGAATTGTAATATTGATCTTGAGTCTCATTTTGGGGCTGCAATGTATAGTTCTCTGCAAAGTCTACAACAAATATAATAGTTCCAATGGGGAAAGTGTCCTTACATGTCCTGAATTGTTGATCCAACCATTGAGACCTGTGACTATGCCTTGCATACTTGTAAAATAGATTTGTCTTGAAAACTGAGATAAAATCAGCAACATTGTATTCTTTTGCAACTAACTCACATCTAGAGCCTTCACCTCCACTCTTCAATGTATATTTCACCATTTCATATACCTTTTTTTGGACAAGTGTCTTTCCAAAATTGTGTTCCAAACCCTAATGAAAATATGTTCTAAACTTGGACAAGCCACCACATTCTGAGCACTTGGCATTTAAGCAATCTTTTTTATAAAATAAACAACCATCATCTCTATGACATAAAAATTGATCTAGCAAGTCTCTTGATGATTTGGGAAGACCACTTTCACCACAAACCTCTAGAATTTCATTAGTATGCAAAGTAGAATGAATGGACTGTAATAATTCATGATGCATTGAAAACTCAACATGATATTTGCAACAACATGTATTCCAAATCTTAAGGGGTACACAATAAAATGGCTTCACGGATTCAAAAGACCTTTGTGAATATTTTCAATGTTGGATGTGTCTCACAAAATTTTTTATACAACATTGTTTGACTTACCTCCACATAATGTTTAGGATGTGGAGTGTGGTCTTGATTGCCAACTCTCAACTTCAAGACATCCTTCACATTTGGTGACACTCTTGAGTTAGCATCCCAAAATTGTTGAATTTCATCCTTGACAACATTTGTTAGCTTCTTATCAATACGTGGAAGTCTCCCACCATAAGCCCATGTATCAATTTGAAGTGGATCATCAAGTCTTTCTCTTCTTGCAAGTGCTCTACCCAAAGTTTTACGGTCTATATTGAAGTCAACACAAGTTTGTCTCATCAAACGAGCCTTTCTCAACTAATGACTTACTAAGGAGGTTGTAATAATCCTCTAAGCAACTCTTTTGTCTTTTCTTCTACTAGTCTTCCCAATGCTAGTGAGAGCATTGAAAAGATTCTTCACAACAATGACATTTCTCTCCATTTTCTTGTTCACACGAATCTTCAATTTCACAAGCATAGGTCTCATCTTTTGCATCTTTAACAACTGCACAAATATTTGACATTGCTCAACCAATGTCTTGTTTCCAAAAAAATGATCATAAAGTCTTGAAGCCCACAACCTAACGGTTCTATGTGACCTCTTTCCTTCCCAATTATTCATAATGTTCTCCTCAATTTCAATTAACCATTTAGGTCTTCTTGAAAGCCTTGAATTTGAAGTTTGATTATCTTTATTGCAAGGGACTTCATTTCACATATAATTTGGAGATGTGTAATGTTCATGTGGTTCTTGTGCAACATTTTCATTCCCCAAGTCTACATTTTCAAATTCAACATCCTCTTCACTTACAACTACATTTACGGGGTTGGATTCATTAATGTTTAACATACCTTCTCTCCTTTTGCAGTGATTTTCCTTATCTTTTTCCCTATATGCTTGAATTTCTTCATCTGTCAGCTTCCTCTTGCGTTTAGCCTTTCGACGACTGCTGCTTCCTATGGTGAGACCACAAGTTGACAAAAATCAAACAATGGGCCCCAAATCACATATTTTTTTTGCAACGCATGAAAAAAGTATAAAATCTCATGATTGTCTAGTCTATGGGGATAGGGAATATTTTGGTCAAATATTACCTATCCAAAATTGGGTATCCGATTTCATATCAGGTACCTAATATTCCCATGCAGATGAAAAAAAGGGCGGGAGCAAATGAAAAAACTTGAACTTTTACATATATTAATGTATATAATATATATATATATATATATATATATATATATATATATATATATATATATATATATATATATATATATATATATAAGAGGCATATGATATATATATAATGTATATATTATATATATACTAATGTATTATATACTAATGTAAATAATATATCTAATATATTATATATATACTAATGTATATAATATATATAATATGTATACTAATATATTATATATAATATTACCTTTTAGCTATTATTTTTTTCTCATTTTTCCCGTATGATGCTTTTGTATATGAATTGTGGATATTCTTTGAGAAACTATCTGAGGAAGACACAATAGCCGATCTACGTCCTTTGGATCAAAAAGATGATCTATAAAACTTAACCTAAAAATTCAATTCTGCTAACAAAAATGTATAATCATGTAGCAAGGTACAAAAGCTCGAGAAAGGTGTAACAAATTAATATGCAAATATTTTTGTCCATAAAAGTATTTTTTGCATTTATTATGATATTGATCCGATTTGATGCACCTTCGCTATTTGATCGATCCCTTCCCTTGCATTTCACTTGGTTTGCTCATTTTGCATATCATAGGCTAGGATTTGATAGCATATATGACCTTGGTACTACCAGCGTTAATGATAAATTTTACCTTTTAGCTATTATTTTTTTGTCATTTTTCCTGTATGATGCTTTTGTATACGAATTGTGGATATTCTCTCAAAAACTTTTCATTTTTTACTGTAGGATGCCTTTGTATACAAATTTTGGAGAATCTCTTGCAAAAATATGGAAATTATAATCTTCCCCCCAGAGCATACATTAATGAAGTTCTTCGTGCCTTAGCAAAGGAAACTGACTAGATTGTTGAAGCTATGGTACTACATACAGAAATGCGGTTGTAATCACCTAAAAATGGACAAAGACAATTTAACGATAATTCAAAGTAAATCAAGTGAAATCAAAGAAAATCAAGGACATAATTGAATCAATTGAATCACAATGCACAATTAGCCTATCAAAATGAAAATCAAGTCTTAATCTAATATCAATCAAAATTGAGAGCATTTTAATCAAGTGCAATCAAATCAAAATACAATTAATTTAATTAATTGTATAGTCTTAGATTAAATTAAATTCAACCCATTCAAGGGGTACATGTCTAAAATAAATCAATTAATAAAAATCAATTACTCTCAACAAACCACAAAGGAGAGAAAAATCAAACAACCAATGAAATTTAAGGAAAGACACTCACATGGATCAAGCCAAATTGAATCTCATTCACTCAAAGTGAGAGAGAATCTTAGCCATCCATCTTGTGTACTTGTCCCAAGCTTTGAGGACACAAACTTTGCTTTGTCTTCAAAGGGTGGAACCAAAGACTTAACCCCAACTCAACCATGATCAAATGCAACTACACCCCCTCACATTGGGAAAATCTATAAAATGAAGGCTAAAATCCTTCATAATTCATCAACCACCTATCTGAGAATTGCATCAAACCTCTTGCAATTTGAGTTTAGAAGAGCATTTTAGCATTTCATCTTGACAAACTTTAGCTTTAGCATTGTTTATTTCAATCAATTCTCATTCTAGAACTGTCATTAGTGAGAGCTTGCTCAGAGCTTATTCATTAACATTCTAGTTAGAGATCCATAGGATGCTGAATTAGTCATTGATATTAGCTAATAGTTGCTCAATTGTGGTTGTATTTAGTTACTATTTCACTTATTGTTGATGATTAACATTAATTCTATGAAGATACATTTAGTTGTATACAAAATGGCACCCACCGTGGGGCAATAAGCCTCATTTTATCAATCTTATCATTTGGATCATCTTTTGCATGCTTTTTTTGTCTATTTTCTATGTTTATTTTGCATAAAATAGGTAAAGTAACGCTTACAAGAGATTCACTCATGCCTACAGTCATTTTACTACCGCTTATGATCTCTGTCTTGACACCTGTGAGATAAAGCTATCTTGCCTTTGCCTAGAAAAGTCATGCCTCTGAGTTAAGAAGTGTCATGTAGCTGCAATCCGTTATCACCTATCATCAGCCTTTGCTATGCAATTTATCAAAATAGTCACACGTACAAGCATTTTAGTCATGCATACAAGCATTTCAATTATGCGTACAATCTTTTCAGTCACGCGTACAAGCATTTCAGTCACATGTACAAGCATTTCAGGCATGCATACAAGCATTTTAGTCACGCATACAAGAATTTCAGTCACGCATACAAGCATTTCAGTCATGTGTACAAGCATTTCAGTCACGTGTACATGCATTTCAGTCACGCGTACCAAAATTTCAATTATGCGTACCAGCATTTCAATGATGCATAGTAACAATTTGTTCATGCGTATTAGCTGGACAATGTCGCTTGCTGTCTGTTACCTTTATTTGTTGTTAAATTGATTAAATCATTTGTCTAACTCTTTGTTTGCATGATTTGACAGTAAATGAGCAGGCATAGAAAGGCACAGAGGTTGGAAAGCTAGATATAATCAAGAGGAGAAGGCACTTGCTAAAAAGATCAAAAGGGAGAACCAAGCACATATCAAGGTTGTTCTTGAGCTAACACAAGATGAAGATAGTCAGGTATATCAAAAATACCTTGCTATAATTGAAGCTTATAAAAAGAAATTTGTATCTCTTAATTGGATCTTTAGTCCTTAGTTCCATTCTTTTTAAAGATTTGCAATTAGAGTGATCAAAATTCTTTACATAAATCTTTGTGTTGTCAATTTTGATTTTGGTTTCCCCTCACTTTGATTGTTAGTGTTGACTAACTTGCTGGAGTATAAGCACATTGGAAGGAGCTATGGCCAAGGTGAGTGAAAAAATGATAAAAATCCTCTCAAAAATGCCCCTAGCTTTATGCTAGCTACAAGAAAGAGGTATTTCTCTATTCAAGCTTGCATTTACTTAAATTGTGGCATTCTTTTGATATAAGCTTGGGATAAAATAGGAAATCAATTTCACACTTCAATTTTAAGAATCTCCTTGTCAAGAGATTGAAAAAGAACAAATGTGTGTTTAAGTGTGTGGAACAAAGAAAGACAATAGGGATATGCTCTTCACTCTTTGAGTGAAACAAACTCCCAAACTTGTCAGCCTAAGTTCATTTCTTGTTTTTCATATACATACTAGAGAAATTGTGGGCTCACCTCCCAAGTTTTCCTTAATGAGGCTGGTGAGAGGGATAGCCCAAAGTGGGATACACTTTCTTTTGCTGCGAGAATCCAACCCACTATAAAATGAAATGTGTGCATCCTTAATGGGGTGTGTGACAAAAGGATTTTAAATTTTTTGAACTTCCTCTAGTAGTCCTCACGGATTGCACAAAATCACACCTCGGTGCATGTGGGAAGCCTCTTAACATACTTGGGGGATGAAAGTTTAAAGTCCATTTTAAATGGAATCTATATTAAATCCTTGATCAATTAGCAAGCCTACCTCATTAGAGCCATTTAAAAGCCAAATTTGACCTTAGGTAGATTGCTTGGAAGAATTTCTTGTATTAATTGATAAAATCATTGTGTTGTGCTTGAAGATCTTTGATTACAAAAAGAAAATATCTATTAAGATCCAAAAATCAATTAACAATAAAGATTCAAAAGAATATTATATTCACAAGAATTCAAGAAATGGAAAAATAAAGGGAAACATTATCCAACAAATCTTCATTAAGAACATTGTTTCCTTACCTCTATGATCAAGAAGAACATTATGAACATCATATCTTTGATAATTCAAAATTTGATAAAAAAGAATATCATGAAAATCCTATATTTGATAAAGAAAATCTTAATGATAAACCAATATTTGATGAAGAACCTATTTCAAAATATCAAGAGAATCTCATCTTTGAGCAAGGAAATCAAGAGGAATTAGTCCCATCTCAGCAATATTCATCATATGACAACTCTTTGGGAAACACAAATACATCCAAATATCCTTGGGATAGATCATTTACTCCTTTTGGAATTTCATACGAATTAGCTTTGGAAAAACTTCTTGAAAATGATCTCATCACGTTGCCTCAAATCACTTCATGTGGTTTTATCTTTTTGAGTAACTATTGTGCATATCATAGACATAATAAGCATGAAACTTCAGATTGCATGGAGTTGAAACATAAAATCCAAAATCTTATTGATGATGACATAATTGAAATTGAAAATCCTAAGGACTCATCTAATGAAGATACTACTCTCAAGCAAGATCAAATTTATGAACACATGTCTAGTAGTGGTCCTCTTATAGCTTTCACCTATTCCACCATTCCTCCATTTCATATAGAAGCAAAGCTATCCAATATTCCTCCATCAAACAAAGATCCAAACAGTTTTCATAATGACTATGTATACCCTCAAGGGCTACCTCTAAAAGAGATCCAAGCTAACCTACATCTTGCTACAAACTTCTTCCATGCTTCAAAGGTTATAGACCCCAAGCCTTCATGTGCTACAATGCCTATCATTCCTGTTTCAAATGAACCTTCATCAGCCATTGAAGAATCCCTCGTTCAGATCCAAACTCCTACATTGTCCTTGGAAGTGGCTCCATGTCAAGAGACTAATCAAAATTGCAAAGAAATAAGTCTTATTAAGGATCAAGATCAAGATAATATCCCTCCTTATCCTATAGTTGACCAAAGTCCCATACCCCAAGAGTCCCATGATGAACCCTTCATACCCTTCCATTTCTTTCAAGAAGATACCCTTTCATCCCAAACATCCCATATTCCTTCACCTCCTATATCCTACCCATATCCTAAGCAAGATCAAGATATACTTTCCATCTCTAATGAAATTATTGAAAATCAAAAGAAAAGTATTCTTCCTAGGCTATCAAAAGATCCTTGTCAAGATCAAAGTACCCCAACATCCACTTTTCATAAGCCTCCATATCTATCTCAAGCTTCAAATGCTCCTATCAAAGTCACTCCTATGAAAGCTATTCATAAGCCTATTGGTACAAAGATAAATCTGAAAGATGAAAGCCTTGGCCATGCAGTTCAAAATAAAGATTTCGATATCCCTCCCACATCCCATTTACCTCCATTTGTGCATAAGCATCATTCTTCTACATCTTCCAAATCCATCCTTGGTCCCTATATTTCAAAGTTTAAACCTTCATATCTTCCATCTATATTGGGCCCTTATATTCTTCCATCAATCTTTCCTACCATCCCTATCCCACAATCCACTTACCCTATACCCTATCAAGATCAACAAAGACATACATACTTGAGAAACCAAACACCCATCCATACAAACCCTCCATATCAAACCATCCATATGAACCATCCATATAAACCTTATTCATCCACCAATCCCAAGTCCTTTTGAAGTAATTTTTATGTGCAACATAAAAATCAGAAAACCAAGAATCCACTTATGTATGAAGAGCACCATTTCCCATCTAATCGACATGTGAACACAAGGAAAAAAGAAATATTCAAGAGACCATAAAGGTCCATCAAGAAAAAAGAAAAATCAAAGAAAATGTGGATTCCTAAATCCCTCATTGAAGAAATGCATTCTAAAGCATCCAAAAGGAAAGAAAAATCAAAGAAAGTGTGGATTCCCAAGTCACTTTTGAAGGACTTACACACAAAAGAGAAATCAAAGTTGACATTTAAGCTTCCAAAGGCTTCCACTCCACATTATCCCAAACACATTCCATCTTATCCATCCATCTTGAGTCCTTGTGTCCCAAGATCTGTATCCTCTCCTACATCAAAATCCCAAGCAATTTCACCCATTTTTCCTCCATTATTCCACTACCCTTCAAGGTGTGTATCAATTTTGATCTTGATAATACTTCTTATCCTCCTATTCATTATCCTTCCATTCTCTTTTTCATGCCCACGTATGGAAAGACTTATTATCCTCTCGTTCATTATCCTTCCATTTCCCTTATCCAATCCATTTCATAAATCTTTAGCCACCCTCTACCTTATCCACCATATCACCTTTCCATCACCCTATCAACATCTTTGAGCATACCTTTCAGAAGTCTTGGCTCATCATATCATACCTTTTCAAGGAGCATCCAAAGAGCATGAGGCTTGAGTCCATCCAAAAAAAAAAGAAAAAAAAAAGAAAATTGAAATATGAAAAAAAAAAGAAAGAAAGAAAGAAAAAAGAAGAAAAAGAAAAGAGAAAAGAAATCCATCCTATGGTGAAAACCACTTCTTGTGGCATCTTGGACAAGTACCATGATGAAAACCTGGCAAACAGGCATCATCTATAATTCCTCTCTCTTGCACCCCACACTTCGGGGCAAGTTACATCCATCATATCCTCCATCTTTCTACCATTTATCTCACTTGCATCTGTACTTCAACTTTCACCTTTGATCTTGACAAGGTTGAACATATCTGTGAGCATTAAGTATCTTGACATGAGTTATCTTATCCACCATCCTAATCACTTGTTGTGTTCATGCTACCCTATCATGATCTTGCTTATCATAAGGCCACCTTCATTATTCCTAAGAAGCCTTCCCATAATCCTAAACCATTCACTCATAGCCTTCACCACCCCTTTATCATGATTGTGTGATACTATACACATTGATCCCGTAATTTTGATCCAATTGAAAAATAGAAGAAATGAAAAGAAAATATGTTATAGAAAGTCTCTTGACATGTCCACTCCTTTGGATAATTGTCATGACACCAGGTCATTATTCCATATGCTATCCAACACCATATCATTGGCCTATATTGAGATATTATTTTTTCTTGGCTTGGATAATCTTGAGGAGATGGTCCTATGGGTAACACACATGCTTCATCCATCATGGCCTATTCATCTCACATCCTTCAGTTTGCAAATCCATCTTTCATGTCCTACACCTTGCTAGACATTGGGGGAAATTCGATGTGATCTTGTTTGAGAACTAGTAATCTCTAAAAATCTAAAAAAAGTGAAAAAACTTTTAAAAATCCAAAAACATAAAAAATCTCTAAAAATCCAAAAAAAGTAAATTTTTTTTTTTAAAATCCAAAAAATTGAAAATCTTCTAAAAATTTAAAAATCGCAAATCTTAAGTAAACACTCAAAAGTTGCATTGCCCAACAAAGCACTATCTTTTCCAAATCAAACCAGGGGCACCAATCCAAATTCAACGAGCTTTTGTAAAGCATACATCAAATTGGCTCAAAATCATTGCATCAAAATTGGAAAATGGCTACACTTGAACTTCATGATCAATATCACATTTCAAACATCCAAATACTTGATTAAAATGATAAAATTTGAAAAATCAGATCAAAATCTAAAAGGCTTAAACATAACTAAGGATCAAAGTGGATGAAGTTTTTGAAATATGGATCTACAAACAAAAACAAAAATGTTCAAAGTGTTACTAAATTTTTGGAACCATGTCTTTTTAGCAAATCGATGAAGTCTTGGACTAGATGAGCGATGATGAAGACATGATATTTTCTTGATTGCTACTTGAATGCTTGTCAGGTTGATTCATAGCAGTATGTGAATTCATCTAATGACATGATCATCAAAGAATCATCGAGGACATTTGTATATGAAAGGGATCAATTCTTTGTTTGTTTACTTGCAATTGTTAAAATCCGAGGAAAGAGGTATTCATATCATCATGGTTGAACCAGTGAGGGTTGTACCAATTTCATGTTCCAAAATGCTCAATGATGAAATAAGCTCTCAATTTTGAATAATGATAGTTAGCTGCATACATCTTAGATTAAATGTATTTCATGTATTTGCCTTTCTTAGCTCAAAAACTAAATTTGCAAGAGGAAATCTAAAGGGGGTGGAGTTATCATCATCAAAAGACCAAATCAATATATAATCAAATGTTTTGAGATCTACATCATCAAATCTCCATCAATATAGAATCAAAGTCTTGACTAACATCATCAATGCTTGAAATATCCATCATATATATATATATATATATATATATATATATATATATATATATATATATATATATATATATATATATATATATATATATATATATATATATATATATATATATATATATATATATACTTCTCGATTTGATCATCAAAGGTACATCAATGTCATCAAGATACATCTTTAAATGTTTGATTCATCAAAATGAGTCATGCTTCATCAAGGATATCATCAACAATCAATCATGCTGATCAAATAGGGGTAACCTAATCCTATTCATCACCTTCTCTTCTATCAATCCATAATTCTGTAACATCTAATCGTGTATCAAATATCAATCAATCAAATCATCCAAGTGATCATCTAACATCAATCAAGTTATCCTATCATCCATTTTCTCATCTTGAGCACATCAAAACTCCTAACTCTATATCGCGAGAAAGGAAAATCATTGTTTTGTCTCTCTAGATCTTGAGAGAAAAATATCAACCCATCAACTTATCCTCTTAGATTGACATCAACATCAACCAAGTGATTCTGACTGACATCAAACGATACCAAACCATCATCAACTTATCTGGAGCATCAACATCTTATCAATCAAATCTTTTCTCATCAAATTCTCTCATGATCGGGGCATTTCCAAATTTCTGTATCGGGAAACAAATCAAAATTTCCCAATCTCGACCAAATCATCCATAATCATTTCGATTCATTTCTCGAGGGGGCATGCAGTCATATCATCAACGAATCAAGAGATCAATCATCAAATCAAATCAAATCTGTTATCAAAATTTTTTTCGTAATCAAACAAAAGGGGCATCATATCAAATACAATCATATCAAATCAAACATCATATCAGGATTGATCAGCAAATCAATCATCATATCGAGAACAATCATCACAACCATATTAGGAGAGTTTCATATCAATCATATTAGCATCAAACTCATATCAAAATCAAAGGATCGACCATCGAAGACATCAAACGAACATCAAGGATCAACCATCAATGAATCAAGACCTATCATCAACCAAGATCAGAGTATTCTTTGAATTGACATGCTTCGCACGTCAACTCAAAGAGGGGCATTTGTAATCACCTAAAAATGGACAAAGACAATTTAATGATAATTCAACTTAAATCAAGTGAAATCAAATCAAATCAAGGACATAATTGAATCAATTGAATCACAATGCACAATTAGCCAATCAAAACAAAAATCAAGTCTTAATCTAATATCAATCAAAATTGAGAGCATTTTAATCAAGTGCAATCAAATCAAAATACAATTAATTCAATTAATTGTATAGTCTTGGATTAAATTAAATTCAACCCATTCAAGGGGTACATGGCTAAAATAAATCAATTAAATCAATTAATAAAAATCAATTACTCTCAACAAACCACAAAGGAGAGGAAAATTAAACAACCAATGAAATTTAAGGAAAGACACTCACATGGATCAAGCCAAATTGAATCTCATTCACTCAAAGTGAGAGAGAATCTTAGCCATCCATCTTGTCTACTTGTCCCAAGCTTTGAGGACACAAACTTTGCTTTGTCTTCAAAAGGTGGAACCAAAGACTTACCCCAACTCAACCATGATCAAATGCAACTAAACCCCCTCACATTGGGAAAATCTATAAAATGAAGGCTAAAATCCTTCATAATTCATCAACCACCTATCTGAGAATTGCATCAAACCTCTTGCAATTTGAGTTTAGAAGAGCATTTAAGAGCATTTTATCATTTCATCTTGATAATTATTAGCTTTAGCAATGTTTATTTCAATCAATTCTCATTCTAGAACAGTCATTAGTGAGAGCTTGCTGAGAGCTTATTCATTAACATTCTAGTTAGAGATCCATAGGATGCTAAATTAGTCATTGATATTAGCTAATAGTTGCTCAATTGTGGTTGTATTTAGTTACTATTTCACTTATTGTTGATGATTAACATTAATTCTATGAAGATACATTTAGTTGTATACAACAGTATGTGTAAAAAGGGGTCATGGGGACTCCCTAGGGGTCCTAGTATGCCTTATCACACGTTAGGACCCCTAGGAAGTCACCATGACCCATTTTCACACATTTGAATTCTCAAGTGTGTCTTAAGGGGTCTTAGGACCCCTTCAGCCACACTTGAGCATTCCAATGTGTCAAAAGGGGTCATGGGGACTCCCTAGGGGTCCTAGTACGCCTTATCACACATTAGGACCCCTAGGGAGTACCCATTGCCCCTTTTGACACATTTGAATGCTCAAGTGTGTCTTAAGGGGTCTTAGGACCCCTTTGGATACACTTGAGCATTCAAATGTGTCAAAAGGGGTCATGGGGACTCCCTAGGGGTCCTAGTACACCTTATCACGTGTTAGGACCCTTAGGAAGTCCCCATGACCCCTTTTGACACATTGGAACACTCAAATATGTCTTAAGGGGTCCTAGGACCCCTTCAGACACACTTGAGCATTAAAATGTGTCAAAAGGTGTCCTAAGACCCATTAAGACACACTTGAGCCCTCAAATGTGTCAAAAGGGGTCATGGGGACTTCCTAGGGGTCCTAATGTGTGATAAGGAGTACTAGGACCCCTAGGAAGTCCCCATGACCCCTTTTGACACATTTGAATGCTCAAGTGTGTCCAAAGGGGTCCTAAGACCCCTTAAGACACACTTGAGCATTCAAATGTCTCAAAAGGGGTCATGGGGACTCCTTAGGGGTCCTAACACGTGATAAGGCATACTAGGACCCCTAGGGAGTCCCCATGACCCCTTTTGACATATTTGAACACTCAAGTGTGTCCGAAGGGGTCCTAAGACCCCTTAAGACACACTTGAGCTTTCCAATGTGTCAAAAGGGGTCATAGGGACTCCCTAGGGGCCCTAATGCGTGATAAGGTGTACTAGGACCCCTAGGGAGTCCCCATGACCCCTTTTGACACATTTGAATTTTCAAGTGTATCCGAAGGGGTCTTAGGACCCCTTCGGATACACTTGAGCATTAAAATGTGTCAAAAGGGGTCATGGGGACTCCCTAGGGGTCCTAGCACGCCTTATTACATGTTAGGAGCCTAGGAAGTCCCCATGACCCCTTTTGACACATTTGAACGCTCAAGTGTTTCTTAAGGGGTCTTAGGACCCCTTCGGACATACTTGAGTGTTCAAATGTGTCAAAAGGGGTCATGGGGACTCCCTAGGGGTCCTATTACGCATTATCACATGTTAGGACCCCTAAGGAGTCCCCATGATCCCTTTTGACAAATTTGAACCCACAAGTGTGTCTTAAGGGATCTTAGGACCCCTTTGGACACACTTGAGCTTTCAAATGTGTCAAAAGGGGTCATGGGGACTCCCTAGGGGTCCTAGTACACCTTATCACGCGTTAGGACCCCTAGGAAGTCCCCATGACCCCTTTTGAGACATTTGAATGCTCAAGTGTGTCTTAAGGGGTCTGAGGACCCCTTCGGACACACTTGAGCATTCAAATGTGTCAAAATGGGTCATGGGGATTCCCTAGGGGTCCTAGTATACCTTATCACATGTTGGGACCCCTAGGGAGTCCCCATAACCCCTTTTGACACATTTGAATGACCCCTTTGGACACACTTGAGCATTCAAATGTGTCAAAAGGGGTCATGGGGACTCCCTAGGGGTCCTAACGCATGATAAGGCATACTAGGACTCCTAGGGAGTCCCCATGACCCCTTTTGACACATTTGAACAATCAAGTTTGTCTGAAGGGGTCCTAAGACCCCTTAAGACACACTTGAGCATTCCAATGTGTCAAAAGGGGTTATGGGGACTCCCTAGGGGTCCTAACACGTGATAAGGCATAGTAGGACCCCTAGGGAGTTCCCATGAGCCCTTTTGACACATTTGAATGCTCAAGTGTGTCCAAAGGTGTCTTAGGACCCCTTCAAACACACTTGAGCATTCCAATGTGTCAAAAGGGGTCATGGAGACTCCCTAGCGGTCCTAACATGTGATAGGTGTACTAGGACCCCTAGGGAGTCCCCATGACCCCTTTTGACACATTTGAATGCTCAAGTGGTCCTAAGGGGTCTTAGGACCACTTGAGCTTTCAAATGTGTCAAAAGGGGTCATGGGGACTCCCTAGGGGTCCTAACACATGATAAGGTGTACTAGGACCCCTAGGGAGTCCCCATGACCCCTTTTGACAAATTTGAATGCTCAAGTGTGTCCAAAGGGGTCCTAAGACCCCTTAAGACACACTTGAGTGTTCTAATGTGTCAAAAGGGGTCATGGGGACTCCCTCAGGGTCCTAACATGTGATAAGGCATACTAGGACCTCTAGGGAGTCCCCATGACCCCTTTCGACACATTGGAATGCTCAAGTGTGTCTAAAGGGGTCCTAAGACCCGTTAAGACACACTTGAGCTTTCTAATGTGTCAAAAGGGGTCATGGGGACTCCCTAGGGGTCCTAACACATGATAAGGCATACTAGGACCCCTAGGGAGTCCCCATGACCCCTTTTGATAGATTTGAATGCTCAAGTGTGTTCGAAGGTGTCCTAAGACTCCTTAAGACATACTTGAGCATTCCAATGTGTCAAAAGGGGTCATGGGGACTCCCTAGGGGTCCTAACGCATGATAAGTCATACTAGAACCCCTAGGGAGTCCCCATGACCTCTTTTGACATATTCAAACACTCAAGTGTATCCGAAGGGGTCCTAAGACCCCTTAAAACACACTTGAGCTTTCCAATGTGTCAAAAGGGGTCATGGGGACTCCCTAGGGGTCCTAACACGTGATAAGGCATACTAGGACCCCTAGGGAGTCCCCATGACCCCTTTTGACACATTTGAATGCTCAAGTGTGTCTGAAGGGGTCCTAAGACCCCTTAAGACACACTTGAGCATTCCAATGTGTCAAAAGGGGTCATGGGGACTCCCTAGGGGTCCTAACACGTGATAAGGCATACTAGGACCCCTAGGGAGTCCCCATGACCCCTTTTGACACATTTGAACTCTACCACCAGATCCAGATTTCAATCCTTTTATGGATCTACAGGCTCAATCGCGAGCCCACAGGATTGGCCAAGAGAAAAATGTGATTGTATATCAACGGATTACAAAATGTTTAGTTAAGGAGAAAATATTACAATGATCAAGAAGAAAATTGGCTATGGAAAATCTAGTTATGAATTCTGTTAAGAATGAAACTATTAAGGAATTGCATGAATCAGAAACCATGAAAATAACCTTCTGTAACAAAGAACATTCAAGCTATAGAATTTATTAACTCTGAATTTAAATGTCTTATCAACTTTCATGGAAGAGATTTCATTAGCATCCATGGAAGAAATTTCATTAACTTCAGACAAAATCATCTAAAAAAATTCATTAACTTTAGGCGAAATCATTTAAGACGGACAAAAACAAAATCGTATTACTTAGAAATGGCAAAGAAAGAAAATGAGATAAACCAAATTTATCAAATTCTTGCAATCTGTAGCTTCTCTCCGAGTGCAAAATGACAATCCATGGAGCCAAAATAATGGTGAAAATTAAATTCTTCGAGTAAGTCATTGAGAAACGCGTAGAATAGTGTAATGCATGATGATTTATAGAGAATTTATGATGGACTACGCTGTGCAAAAGCCCGCAATCCTTGCCATATCTAAGAGTACTGATGAGAAGCAATGGCGAAAGTCTGAGATAGAGGCAGCGCTGACATTGAAGAGGCAAGAAATTCTTCATAATATCAGGGTGGCACCATTGAAACGGCAAGGCTTTCCTCATAATGTCACGTCGCCGCTGATCTCTTCTTTAAATTTATTAATGCGGTCAATTCTACGATGCTTGCATAATTTCTAGTACAGCTGCTCATTTTACCAAACCCTTCCCCGCTCTCCATAATCTTCGACCGGTTCAAAGATCCATCTGATTGTTCTTGTTTAACCTCCCAATGACTTTGTTGAGCTACCAGATTATCAACAGGTGTGGTACAATTGTCTGGTTCAACCAGAATCTATTTTGAGAACCTTTGCAATTTATCATTCCAGTTGAAAAAGTAGGGAAATATACC
Source organism: Chamaecyparis obtusa (assembly GCA_027943335.1). NCBI lineage: Eukaryota > Viridiplantae > Streptophyta > Pinopsida > Cupressales > Cupressaceae > Chamaecyparis > Chamaecyparis obtusa. Next base: position 451,312 of record BSBK01000524.1, on the reverse strand, counting down.
ATTTCACAGCCACAGGCGGTGGAAACAGAGTGATTCTCTTTCCCTCTACTTCTGTAATCTGCCCAGTGAACTATTCTTCAAAGCCTCCATTTTTGCATAGCTAGGGTTTACGACACCTATAAAAGGCACAACTATGCCCCTGTAGGGACTCATGCTCATGCTCAAAATCATATTATTTTCATGCATTCCCTAACATTTAATACAAATATTTAGCCAACCGCCTTTAAAGACCTAGAAGAAAAGAAAAAGAAAAATTAGGCCAAAAATACATACCGCATTTTTGTATGTAGTACCGTCAGCTTCAACAATCCAGTTGGCTTCCTCTGCTAAGGCACGAAGAACTTCATTAATGTCTTCTCTGGGAGGAAGATTATAATTTCCATATTTCCGCAAGCCCTAAAAAATTTTTGTCGTTATTTCTCTCCACCTCTGCTCTCTCAATTTAGTCATCTCCCTCTCCACTACACTCAGCTTAGCCATCCTTACCTACTCTTTAATAGAGATTCTCCAAAATTTGTATACAAAGACATCCTATAGGAAAAAATGAAAATTTTCCCAGAGAATATCCACAATTCGTATACAAAAGCATCATACAGGAAAAATGACAAAAAATTAATAGCTAAAAGGTAAAATTTATCATTAATGCCGGTAGTACCAAGGTCATACCCACTGTCAAATCCTGGCCTATGATGTGCAAAAGGAGAAAAGAAAGTAAAATGAAAGGGAAGTATGGATCAAATGGTGATGGTGCATCAAATTGGATCAATATCATAATAAATGCAGAAAATACTGTTATGGACAAAAATATTTGCATATTAATAGGAAAGAGCTGGAAGAGCTTCTTGGACCCATGATAGAAGTTATAGATGAGGAAGAGCTAGGAAGGGGAAAGCAGCAAAGGAAAGAAGTAAGATATGCGTGTGAGCCTATGTTAGATGATGATGATGAGTACTCACCATCTGGTAGTAGCTCAAGTAGTGATAGAAGCTCTTCAGTGCACATGTACACTGACACAAAAAATTCAAATAGAGAAGTAACAAGTGTTGTGGAATTATCCACAGAGCAATGTGAAATGAAGCCTCAAATTGGTTCATTAGCAGGAAAAGAATTTGGTAATGCACTTCATTCTAGCACCACAAATATTTCTATTAGAAATGCCTATTCATCAATGGCCTTGAATTTATAGGACTTGGGAAACCAGGTTACTCATGTTGGGCAATATCCCTCAAATGTAAGTTTATTGCCACCTTTGGCAAGGCAGACTCACTCCTCATTTTACAACAAAGGGCAGCCATCTATGGTCCAAGGTTTTAATTCAACTGAAAAATGGAGAGCTTCTCAAGGTACTGATCTCTTTCATAGAGAAGCTCCTAATTCATCTCAAGGTTCTCATTTAGGTGACCAACTCCTTCGAGGTCCACAAATAGACCCATTGATTTCCCAAATTGGTAAAAGGGTAGATGCAATTTTTGAAAGAGTATCCCAATCAAGAAGAGAAATGGAAATTCCAGTGAGCATAAAGTTATTGTAGATCCAATGGGTGTATCTTATCCACTGACAAATATAACTGCATTTCCAAAGACTTGAGCTTAAATGGAGACTGTTTGTTCCCAAACATGCCCTAGTCGAGCAGATGAACCAAATGTTTCTTGAGTAAAGAAGATAGTGGTTTATTAAAGCATCTGCATTATCCCACTTGCTATCAGTTACCACTTTTTGAGTGGCTTGCCAGCTACTTCTGTGCGGGATTCCTGTAATATATAATGTCCTCGTGCAAGTACATGCCAGTTTTTGTAAACATTTTCAGTTCTAAAGTGTTAGTGAGCAATATCAAAGAAAAGGTTCTTGCATGTGTTATTTAGACACATATCAATAAATTAGGAAACCAATTTTCTCCCATTACATGGCAGAAATGCCTAGATTCACTTTGTTGGTATCAATAGGCAGCAAGATGAGGGAAGAAATATATTTGTGAAGAGGAAGTACAAATGTTACTATCCAAAACCATTTGGAGAGTAATATTCTTCTCCTTATTGTAATAAGAAACTCAAAATGCAGAAGACACCAAATAGTTGGGGCATTTATTTCCTATGACCTATGTCAATTTCAGTTCAATTCCCAAGGATCATATTCTCAATGTGTAAAAATAAACTGATGTGTTATTTTAAAATGGTGTTGACTGAAATTTATGAACATATGTCAAATATCCATTTTTTCCAAAATTTGAAATAGAACCAGTGGCAATATAATCAAATTTGTGAATTTCACATCCAATCATTGGATGTTAATCAAAAGTACAACACAGTAATATAAATTTGAACCAATAAACAATCTTAGTCTTACTTCAAACATACTCTTGTGTATGTGGGTTCTTGGAGGTATCTACTAAACAATGTGTGGATCTGTAATGTCCCTATCCAGGACCTTACTCACTTTGCTTAAAACTCCTAATTAGAATTTGGATTTCCTTCCCCTTCTCTCTCTCTCTCCTACTCTATCCCCTTCCCATTTCCCCCCGCTCTCTCTCTCCCCTTCCCCTTCTCTCTCTCCTACTCTCTCTCCTTCCCCCCACCTCTCTCTCTCTCTCTCTCTCTCTCTCTCTCTCTCTCTCTCTCTCTCTCTCTCTCTCTCTCACACACACACACACACACACCTTCCCCTTCTCTCTATCTCTCCTACTCTCTCCCCTTCCCCTTCCCCTTCTCTCTCTCAACTACTCTCTCTCTCTCTCTCTCTCTCTCTCTCTCTCTCTCCCCTTCCCCCCCTCTATCTCTGTCTCTGTCCTCCCTCTCTCTCCCTCCCATACTCATATTCTCTCTCTCTCTCTCACACACACACACACCTTCCCCTTCTCTCTATCTCTCCTACTCTCTCCCCTTCCCCTTCTCTCTCTCAACTACTCTCTCTCTCTCTCTCTCTCTCTCCTACTCTCTCCCCTTCTCCCCCTCTATCTCTGTCTCTGTCCTCCCTCTCTCTCCCTCCCATACTCATATTCTCTCTCTCTCTCTCTCTCTCTCTCTCTCTCTCTCTCTCTCTCTCTCTCTCTCTCTCTCTCATCACCCTCTCTCTCTATCTCGAGCTATCTCTCTCTCTCACCTTCTCACTCTCTCTCTTCCTCAATGGCCACCCATGAATTTTTTAAATGGCTGATTAATTTCCTTTGCTTCTTTCAATGGCCATCCATGATTTTTCTACAATCTTCCAACCTTTCGTACATAGTCATAAAATACATATTAATATATTATACATATAAAATAATATATAATATATAATGTAACATTTAATATTAATATATATTAAATAATATTTAAAATGTAAAATGTATATTATATAATATTTAATATATAATATATAATCTAATATATAATTCTAATATATAGTTTTTGATATTAATATATAATTAAATAATATTTAATGTAAAATGTATATTATATAATATTTAATATATAATTGATATTATATAATATTTAATATATCTAATATATAGTTTTTTATATATAATATATCATATGAAGGATGGAGAAATGGGAGGGAGAAAGTGGAGGGAAGGGAAAGTGAAAATTCAAAATTCTGCCATCATATTCGGGTACACGAAAATATTGGGTACCCGATTAGGCTCAGTATTGCTTTGTGCACCAAACCTACATGGTCAACTATTGAAATGTCTCAAATATGTGTTTTTCCCCTATTTCTCCGAGTTCCAGACTTCGACAATGTAGCTGACGACTTTTTTTTACCCGAATTTGATAAAATGAAAAGGGTATCTTAAGGAGATTATCAGCTTTCTATCGATATAATTGCTATCAAATTTTGAATTTGATAAGTAATTATTAGTTATTTTCTAATTGAGCTACCTCTAAAGTGCTGATTTATATACTGATTGAAAAATAACTATAACTTTTAGACGATATAACATTTTTGAAATTTGAAAAATGCGTCACATTCTATGCTTCGCCTACTATAAGGAAAAATAATAATTTGAATTTTGTAAATTTTTGAAAGAGTTAAGGTGGTCAGAAATGAGAGTTTTTTTATTCTAAAAATGTTGTAGCAGAAAATTCATAATTAATTATTTTTTTGGAATAAAATTACGAAAAAATATGTGCCGCATCCGGGCATGAGTCTACTACTTATATATTAAATCTTATAAAAAAATATTATCATTTGATCATGATTAAGGTGGTCAAACATACACCTACTTCTTATTTTTTTCCTAAAATTTTTGTACTGCTGTATTGAAATCTATACTTTTCACCAATTATATTAATTTTTTTTTAGAAAAGGCCTAGTAGTTTAGAAACTGCATTCAATTTCCTATAGATTCTATTCTTACAACTTTTTGGTATTAGGTTGATAGCTAGTTCAAATTTTCACGTCAATTTGACTAACCCTGATTTGCTGATTTTTCATTGCCACTTTTGGTCATAGTTTGCCCCCTCATGATCTTGCACATACCCTCTTCAAAGCTTGTAAACCCTCATGGATTCTTTCTATTATAAAACCTATATAATCATATCCCCTGGCCACATGAAGACTCTGGGAATCCAAAACCATCATTAGTAGTTCCGTGGTGATTCTCTCCCCACCATCTATCCCTAGAACTTTGCATAATCCGTATGAAATATATTTCATGTAGAATTTGAGATCCTTATAGAAAAAAGGGGCTTCTGACCCAGTGATTGGCACTGTGTAATTTCTATTTTCTCGTGACACATGGGTTTGAATTTCTTTTGCCACCACAACATCCTCCCTAGTATACCTATTTGCCAAGGCCTGTAAATTAATTTCAGTAGCCATCGGGACCTGGATACCGAAAGCCCTTATAAATGAACTACGATCAAGAGTGACTAGAGGAGAACCATCAGCTTTCCTAATTGTTCTAGAAAGAGGGTCATAGCTATGGGATAGGACAATTAAAACATCTACATCTAAGAAGACCTCAGGAACTATCAACTTTCCTAATCCAGATGTCCAAGGGTTTGAGACAGGGACTGGACTCTTAGCATTCTTATAAAAGTATTTAAATAGGCATATTTTGATGACATCCGGTGTCCTAGTATCTCTACAATAGGCAAGCTCATCTACGAAACATTCATCACTAACCTTTTTGTTCTGTGATGAGCCCTATAGCAAAGCGAGGAATTCATCTGAAAAACTCTCCTTTACTTTCTCTTTTCCTCCTTTTCCAGTAGAGGCCCCATTGACTGATGGTTTGCTCATTTTGCCTGCAATTTGAAATTCTTTTGCAAATTTTGGACGTTCTGAACTTTGCAATTTCTTTGAGAAATTCTATCGCTCTGGTCTTCTGAATGCTTGGTAATTTGAAATGAGTGATAAACAACTATATTTATTCAGTAGAATTGAATGCAAAAATCCATTAGAGATCGAAAAGCTAAGCAATATGTCACTTCCACCATTACTTAGCACGATCAGGACTTCAATTTACTAGTCGTGGCTGAGAAAATGATAGGTAATCAAATTTAATTTTTCGGTGATCTAGCGACTACAACACTCTCTCGTAATCGCTGAAGAAGTTGGCCCCCTTTCAATAGTTATGGAGATCTGGCGACTATAGAAAATTTAGTCATATAACAACTTTCATTTTATCTAGAGACCTAGTGACCAAGGTGGAAAATCATAGTCGTTGAAAGATTTAAGACCTTCTGAGCTTATCTGGAGATTGGGCGACCGAGTTCACTTATATTTTCCATCTTGAGACCTAGCGACTATAGTCATTATTTCAGTCGCTGCAAAAATATTTTCTTTTGAATTCATCTCGAGACCTGGCGACAAAGAGCCATCAAGAGATCTAGCGACAATAGTGTATCTCTTAGTCGCTGAAGCCAGTTGATTTTTCAAACTTCTTCTTGAGACCTTCCGACTTAACTATCTGAGATTCAACGACTGAAGACTGAAAACTTCAATTTATCTCTTCTAGAGATTTGGCGACTATAGTCGAGCCCGCCTTCTTGTTTACATTTTTCATTTCTAATCAATCAATCATGAAGAGACAAGCATAAATTCATACTTTCTTCAATCTCTTGACTTTTGTCAACACTTAACTCTGGATTATCTAGAGATTACCCGACTGAAGATAATCTAATAATCACTGAACAAAATTCTTAACTTGAGTTTGATCCGGAGACTGAGCTACTATGCAAATCTCAAAGTTGCTATATCATTCTTTGACCTTTGGCTTAATTCTGAGATTATGCGACCACCGCTCAATCAAGACTAAATCAACAGTCGAGAATAACTATTTGAAAAACCCTCCCCTTAACTCATCTTCATCTAGCGACCACGCGACTGAAGACCTCTCCTTATCGCTAGATATCCTTTTCAACTATGGTTAAATCTGGAGATTGCATGAATACTTACATTCTCCAAGTGACGAGAAGAATCACTTAACCTCAGTCAAGTGATGAGAATAAACACCAACCGCCGATTAGAACTTGATCCAATGGTCCTCGCTAAGTTGTTGCAGCTTTTGTAACTTAACCGCTTCATTGGGAGACTCAGAGATAATCATATCACTGAATCGTTGACCGCCAGAGACATAACCGCTAGGATGATGTGAATGCGCAACTAATGAAATTGCCAAGTCGTGGGATAAAAGAACTTAATTGCTGGATAATTGGAGACCTCATGACCCGCTAAATAGACTGCCACATCACATCTAGAGATTCAGTGACCAACTGCAAATCTCATTACTGTCAATTAATACATCAATTTTTATTTGTTTCAGAGATCACCTGACTGTAGGCATTTTTGATCTGGAGATAAAGTGACTATAGTAACCCTACAAATATTTATCATAGTAGTCACCAGATCTCACAATAGACATTCAGAGACCTGGCGACTAAGGGAGACCGCTAAGTTATCTGAAGAGAAAGAATATTCCCTCAACCTAGGGAGATTGCGCGATAAAGGGTTTTCGGGTAAACGCTAAATAATAAGGAATATGCCAATCTTCTTGGGAGACTAAGTGACTAATCGGGGAGACAAAAGCGCACATGCTTCAAAAGATCTTTTAAGTTATTTGAAAAAGGTAACGGCCAAACAGACTTGGGTGAGCATTTTTAGGGTTTCTTGGATTTTCAAAGGCAATAAGACTTGAAACCTAAGGTTTTTTCCCTTTAAATGAAAATTGGAACCTTTGGGAATAGAAAAAATGGAAATTGAACCACAAAAATAGGGACAGAGATCAGGAAGCCAAAATTTTGAAAGACAAAACACTAGAACTGGAAAGACTACCAACAGGTCCTAGGATACATTAATGTATCCTAGTACCCCTTATGACCCCTTATGTATGGTAATAGGTCCTAAGGTGTCGTAAGGGGTCTTAAGGGGTCATAGGATACATTAATGTATCTTAGGACCCATTGGGACTACTTACCATACATTAATGTATGGTAAGGGGTCCTAAGGGGTTACAAGGGGTCTTGAGAGGAAGTGCCTCTTACAAGGTCAATGGGAAACACCCTTGCCACCAAGACCAAATTACCACCTTTAAAACCATAAAAACTCTATGGCACACACCATTTTTTTTATTTTTTAAGATATTTGATGAAAAATTTCATATTTAACATTTGGCCTACACCATATATGGTGTGTTCCATATATGGTGCACTCCATATGTAAAGGATTTTCTATGTATGTTATGCACCATTTATGGTGTGCGCCCTTTTAAGTGCATTGAAAAATACTTAGCCTAAGCTTTAAATTTTCCTTGGGAATCCAACCCAAAGGTTTGGATGATTCAAATAGGAGATTTGTTTTCTAGCAAACATACAAAAAATCATTTTATTTTATTTGTGCTTCCCATCAAGTTTGCACATCATTCAAGAACAATAAAATCAAACAACAAGATGTTATAGAAGTCTTTGTTAGCTATCTATCCACATAGTTTATTTTTTAGTTCTGATTTTATTAAGATTTTCATCTCTAATATCTTTTGTAATTATGTCTGATTTTTGTCAAAAACCAACGAGTACTATTTTGGGCATAGATTTTGACTCGTTTATCGAACTTTGAAATAAGTTATTTTTTTAGAAACTAGATTTCATTCTACATACTTTAAAAAAAAATATTTTCAATTAGTTTTCAATGATTTCTAGGGGAGCATACTCAAATTTTATGTTTTCAAGATCTACCTGCTTTTGAAATTCATAAAAAAATATACGTTCATAAAACAATTAGTGGGAAAATATGAGATAAACTACATGGTGTTAGCTAACTTCTCTCCAAAGCGATTAAAAAAACTCAAAAAAAATAGTATAGCCTTCCATCCGCAAACTAATGGACAGACAAAGGTAGTAAACAAGATAGTTGTACATCTACTTAGAGGTTATAGTAGTAAGAATCCTAAGGTATGGGATGAGAGTCTTCACTATGTGCAACATGCTTACAATCATGCGGCAAACTCTTCTACAAAGAGGTCTCCTTTTGAGAATTGCTTCAATTACTTGCCTAAGAAACTGATGGATTTTTATTTTGGGAAGGATGATGTAGAGGATGGATGCCATGATGCAGAGAAGGATTTAAAGTTCATCTAGAAGGTCCAATAAATCCACAAGGTAATGGAATTAAGCACGGTTGGAGAAAACCCAAGCAAAATACAAGGCTTGCCATGATAAGCATCACAGTGATCACCATTTCCAGGTTGAAGACAAATTTTGGCTACTTATTAACAATGAAAGAATGCAAGGTGAAGGAAGGAAGCTCAAGTTGATCAACTAGGTATGGTCCTTTTGAGATCCTTGAAAATATTGGTACCAATGCCTTCAACCTTAATCTTCCTCCATCTATATACAGATCTATTTGATTATCAATGTTGAGAATTTGAAGTTTTATGATCCTCCAATGATACTAGATGAAGACATAAACATTCAAGTTTCATTAGTTGATGATCTTTCACCAGAATATATGTCAGAGTTTCCAAAAGATTTCATCCTAGACAAGAATGTTAGAACTTCATGAAGAGAAGCAGTTGAATATCTCAAAGTGGCATTGAAGGGGATGTATCCAAGTAAGGAAAAGTGGATGGAAGTTGTTACAGTAAGGGAACTTTACCCTCACTTAATTTTTGAGTAATCAAGCTTTTAGAGGTCCAAAATATCTCCAATGGGGAAGTTTGATCTCGAGAATACTTTTCACTAAAAATTGAAGTGTCTCCAATTCTCCATAAATATACACCATGTCGAAGCACTAAAAAAACTATAGTTAACACAATTTGAACATGCGAAAAAGGAGTCCATATATTCAAGTTATGGCTAGTCAAAGTTTGTGTCAAACTGGGTATAGAGGCCAATTAGAAAGGCAAAAAATTGATCATCTCAGAATTGATTAAAATTAGCGCCAAATTGAAGATCTCATTGAGACCATTCCAACAACATTCGTTTCATAAAAAATGGAGTTTGTATGTGGAAGTTATTGCAGTTTAAAGTTTGCAAGAAAATGAGTGATTATGATGATGTAAGTGTTATGTCAATAGGGTTGGACCAATCATGAATTGACAAGTGGTAGTCCCTATAGTGATGTGGCATCAACAATTAGTGGCCTAGTCAGTTGGTCTCATGAATTACATTTCACCATGTAGCTTAAAGTTGCGTGTAGATATATGGTGCCATGTGTACCAATTAGGTGGCGCCACCTAACACTCCACTAGCACATCCATTTGAATGATTTAACAAAAAAAAATTAGGAGACTCGACCCCATGACCTCTCCATCTGCAATCGATGGGCACCCCGTTGCGCCACACAAGTGTAGCTTAACCAAGATCTATCTCAGTTCTATTTGTTAAATAAATGTCTCGGAGTTAGTTTTAAATGTGGTTGATAGGGGTTGAACCCTGGACCTCCCACCAACCAAAACACCCATATTCCATATCACCACTGATGCACTTCGATATGTATGGGGAGATTAGTTGTATTTATTGAAATCTTTAGAGCCAAAACCTTAACAAAATGCCTATAAAGTAAAACTTCCTCGAATAACCCCAAAACCCATTTGCATAAGGGGTTGTAAACGAAATGTAAGGAGATTATTTTTGTAATATGGTGGTGAAAGCTCCATTATAGAAAAATTCACGTATAAAATGGGGTATGGGCTTTTGAAAAGGATTCCAAGTGATGTGAAGTAGATAATTCCTGGGAGACAATGAAGCCATTTTTGTACTTTGAAAGAATGTTTTGTCATAGTGCTGGAAGGAGACGATCTTGTAATAATTGTAATCTTGAATTTTGGAAGGAGATGATCTTGTAATAATTGTAATCTTGAATTTTGGAAGGAGACAATCTTGTAATAATTGTAATCTGTTGAAGAGAGACCCATACACGTAGCCATTTGGGGAACTCCATTATCAATTGTGTTTGATCTTCTAACTCTTTTCTCTCTTTCTATTTGAGAATCATCTTTATTATGATTTGTTCATTTAATCATTTTGTTTATGTTAATTCGCTTATTAAATCTTTGAATTAATTATTATTTATATTAAGCATTCTCTAAGAAATCATCACAGATCCTAAATCAAATAAAAAAATCAAGGATATAGCTTTAAAACTTGAGAGGCTAAGTGAGCATTCTAAAAATCTAAATGTGGGTAAAACTTTCCTTGGGGACTTCTACATAGCTAGAGAGAGCTATGCAAGTCTATCACTTTGAAAAACCCATAATTGTTTGGCTGAATTAACTAGTCAAAAATTAGAAACTCTATGTTATCGTGTGTATATTGGAGTCCATACCTATTAGAAACACAAAAAATGTAAATGCATGCTTTAGTATTTTATTTCAAGGATGTAATGGTTGGATACAATTTTCCTTTACTTAAATATATTGAAATAAATTTCAGTAGTTTGTTTTTAAAAGTTTGAATATTAAAAAAACATTTACTAGGTTAATAAGTTGTTATTATGTTAGAAAGAGCTTTGTCATATAGTAAATATTTATATATAATGTATAATATTTCTTGCATCAAGTGACTAGTGAGTAGAAGTTGTGTTATAGGAAATAAGTTGGTGAATATTTGATAACAGGATATTGGGGTTCTTTTTGAATATTTGATAATAGGATACAATTTGGAAATGTAGCTACACGCTTTGAACATAATCATTTTTTTCTCACTATTTTGTTTGACTCATTTTTTACACAATTTTCCCCCAAATTTCAAACCTATGGATAGAAGATGGTCTTGTCAATGGATCTCTTGGAGAGGTCAAAGATATTGTATATCCCTTTGACTCTATGCCCCCAAAACTGTCAACATATGTTATAGTTGAATTTGATAACTACAATGGTCCACCTTTGGATGAAAGAAACCCAAGATATATTCTTATACAACCGATAACCTGAGGTGGATGCGCACAAATACTGCTAACCACTGCATGAGCTATCACTATACACAAATCATAGGGACTAACACTAGATAGAACCAAAAATGATATAGGTAAAACTAGGAGACAAGCCCTCACCTTTACAATAGTTTCCAGAGTCAAATCCTTGCAAGACCTTTGTATACAACCCGCTTTCTCTTCGGATCAGTATTGCAAAATGAAAATGAATCCATATTGTACATTATTAGAAAGAAAGAAGAAGCTCGCCTAAAATTGATCTTGCGGTAGTTTAGGTATGTGAAGTTACTTGCACAACCTCTTTTGTAGTACTACAGTTCAAATTTTTCCATTCGTTCATTTCAGCCAATTTTTTGTTGCTTACCAATTATAGCTTTTTCTCTTCTAGGAGTTCACACTAGCTGATCAAGAAGAGGAAACATAGAATATTTATAGTAAAGAAAATAAAACATTTTTAAATGTGTTCCAATGCATTTCAATGCTACTTTTTTAGGGAGGACCTACAAAAACTACAGTATGACAATACTGTAACTTTAATTCATCCAAAGTGGTTGCTGTTATGTACAAAACTTCCTTCTATAATGAAACATATTTGTAAAACAAGTACACTTTAATACATTTTCTTCTATTATGTAAAGCCTTAAATATGCTTTCACATCAAAGATCTATCAGTGTATCCCTTACACCTTCTTTTGATGTAAGAGCTAGTATATTAGTTTTTTAAGATATATATAGAAAGAGAGGTGGGTGAGTGGGGAAGGGAGGGGAGAAAACAATGTGTTCAGGCCTCCTCAATTTGGAAAGAGCCAGGCAAGTTTCATCAAAATGCTAATATTTCTACCTTATTTGGACTCAACTTATGGACCGAGAAGAAAAGGAATCATCCCCACACGCTATATCTACACAAGTCCTAAATATTCCTTCTCATGAAGACTCACGTTGATTCCACCCAACATACAATAATTAGTGAAAGAATCGACTTGACCTGACTTTTTAGTTACGCCGATGGAGTCAAACGTGGAAGCTCTACCAACCACGTTATTTTCTACGTTATTTTTTTTGGAGAATATCACCTATAAAATGTTATCCAAGGCAAGTGAGAAGCTGTGTGCAAGAGAACCAGGCAGCCTCGAAAAATTTAAAAATGGCCTCGTTGCTTAGCGTTATTTTAGTGTGTGTGTATGTCTTCAACGCAAAATCCTGTGTTGTTTGCAGCACTTATATTTGTGACACTGTGAGTGATGGCTACAGTTGTGAGGAAACGATCTGAGTAACAGAAATCTTATGATGATGGCCAAAAAGTATAGAGACGTTTTAGTTTGTGTGTGGTAGTTATTACTTAGTTCTTATTGAAAAAGTAGATGTAAAAGTTATATAATATATGTTTCTATGTGATTTTTTATATTATTTTATAAATGTACTTTTTTATTATGTATTTATTAATAATTTAAAAATAACGTCTAATTAAAATATCACATTTAAAATCTGTTCATCGCATGATTCCGACCTCATTTTTTATGGTGTCGGAGTCTTTGCACTCAACAAGACTTGATTTTTAGTGAGCTCATTTAGGGCAGGTCCCCATTCAACTGCTAAGCTTATTTTGGCTAGCAGCTGCTGCTCATTTTTTTCAGCAGCAAATTGTGGAGCTGATGGCCCCATGGTTATGAAATTTCATTGCTTATTTTTTTGATCAGCTATGTTAAAAACTCTTATAAAACAAAATCATTAATAAAAAATTATTTAGAGAAAATATAGGAGACAAATAAAAGGAGGGAAAGCAATTTGTGGAGCCATGTGTTGTTTTCCCAATAAGCAGTTGCTGCTAATTTCGAGCCCCCCCTTTTTTTCCACTGCTTATTTTCATTTTTTAAGCAGTTGCTGCTCCACCAAAATAGGAGAAGATTCTATTTTATCCTTTTCCTGCCATATAAAATATGCATGGGAACACTTTGGCAGCTTAAATTTAAGCAGAAATTAGAGTTAAGCAGCTGCATGGGGACATGGGGTTAGAGCCAAACAACTTCACCAATAGACCAACAACCCATTGACAAAATAATCACTTTTAAAAGAAAAAGGAAGATTTTCTTATGAAATTATGGTGTAAGATTGTATCATTTTTAACTAGTCCACAAAAGATATTTGTATAGATTTTTTTAATAATATTTATAAAATAAATTCTAATAGTAAAAAATAATAGTATTTTTTCACTTAAGAATAGTTTTACACATGTACTCCAAACATCTTTAAAAGTTTAAGTTTGAAGGATAAAATATTATGTAGTTAAGCAAAAAGGGTGTAATGTAGGGAAATAGGGTTTGTTCGCTTATGCTGCAAACTAGAAAATCAAGCCTATTTCCACTTTAATTATATCGAAGAAGACTCGATCCACTTGGTTCAAAGGATCGGGCACAAAGTGATTTTGACACTCCTTTGAGCTAAAAATGATATTGCAAAGGGGTATGAGTATAGGCTACTAGATCTAGGACTGAAGATGAGAAATTGAGGGTTTTTGACATACACACCAAACAACAGAATTTATAGACTAGGTTCCTAGATTTGTAAAGAAGAGATAGAAAGAAACTTGTGCGTGAAATTCAAGCTAAAATTAGGACTACATCACTTAGGTCAATTTCAACCCAAGAATGTAAGATGTGAAAAAAATGGTATTTCTAGAATCAATATGTTACTCCAAACCTTCTCTGAAAGTTCCTGTAGAAATATCTCAGAATATGTCACTTAGAGCAATAGAATGCATAACATTCTAGTGAGCCATATGAGATGCACTATACTAGAAAATGTTAACTAGAGTACAAATACTTATAACTTCTTTGTACATGTGACTTACTCATGAAACTTGGCACAATAGTGTTTGACATAATCCTTTTCATGAATACAAAACAACATAGCCATATCTTGCAGGGTAAAGAGATGTAGAGTACAAGTATCAACACACATGCATAGGAAATCAAACAGACATGCACTTAGCTAAATTTCCTCAATCTCCTAATCAAAATGAGATCTTGATCATTTGAATACTGAAACTTAAGGCATGCAGATTTTGACTAGAATGTCTACATCATATAAACATTTCAGAAAAGAACCATTATATACCATCCAACTTTTGGCATCTGTTCCAAACCAAAATGATATCATCAAATGATTATCTTCTTCATCTTTGATCATCTACATGTCTACACTCAAGAATCTTCCACACTGATATGTATTAAATCAATTACAGTAGAGACTTTCACTCATACATCAATGAGGACCACATATACTTCAGTTATCTCCTTAGTGACATTACATACTATCAAATATCAAGTTGAAATCAATGACAACACTTGAGTTACCAACACATTTTTGCTTCAAATGTCTATTGTAATTTTTTTGTATTATTTCTCTATCTTTTAAACTTCTTTAATCCAAGATAAATCTTTAGATAAAATTTACTTTTCATGATCAAATTTATGCACAATTTGTGGTGGTAAGTGAATAATGAATGTATAAGTATGGTATTATGATTATTTGGCTAAACTTATCTTCATTTAAATATTAAAATTGATGATTGTAAGATGTTATATAGATTATAGTTTGTAATATTTCATGGGTTTTTTTTAATATTGGAGATAGTAGAGTAAAATTAATCATTCAATTTTTTAGCACCATTATTCTATTTTTTATTTTTTCTTTAAGTTAGTAGCTTAGTCTCAAAATTGAAGTTATCTATTCCAATTCGAAACCAGCATACCCTTTTTGGACAAGTTATCATGAACTATTGTGACCCAAGTATAGAGACCTTGGGAGGTTTAGAGCATCATTCCTTTACCTCTTTAAAGAGAGTTTGTGTGAAAACATTCAATCTTATTTGAGTGTGTAATTGACCCATCAATAGATCCCTTACCCTTGATTCTTGAGATCATCATAGGACACAAGATGCTCAAGCATATGTAAGTAGATCTTGGGCATTAAAATATAATGATTCGTTTATGTCCAAAATCCAAATGTGTAAGGTTAACTTTAGGCCTAATTTCAATGTGAGTAAGATCCACCAAGCAAGATAATCTAAAGAAAATAATAATTCTCTAATAGATGAAAATGACTTTGACAATTTGAAAATGTAAATTAGAGAGTTCAGAAGAAGTTCACCCGAAATCAATACTTTCTAGTTTTGTTTATTGAACTTAGGTCTTTGATATTCTACACATACAATCTAGACCAATCAAAAAAGAACAAACAATATAAATATGGTGTTGAAATGATGTTAGATGGTTACTATCAAACTAATATCAAGTCTACATCTAACTACGAATATGAAATATTTGAATCTTAATAAAACTCAAAATTTGAAAGATCAAATGTGGTACAAATAAAACCAAAAATATTAGTATACTAACCAAAAGTGTCAATATATTGAATAAATATGTCACATTGTTTATAAAAAGTGTCAGTCTACTAACCAAATGTACCAAATTATGAACTAGATATGCCAAAGTACTCAAAACCTCACTAGAAGTTGTCTTTTTTGAACACAAAATAACCAAATGTAAGAAAGGATAACCATATATGACACATAATTAACCAAAAGTAGAAATCTATTCTATGAACAAATTAAAATCCCCACACACATTCCTCTAATTTATATTTTTATTACAAACCTTGTTTGTTATCGGTAGAATACATACCTTTAATTATTCTTACTGTCCACTAATAACCCAAAAATTATGTTTAATATAAACTATTGACCTACAAAGGACGTTACCTCTAAGAGACCATCATTAGCCTCTACGGAGGTCGATAGCCTTAAACTATTTCTTTTTCTTGTTTAATGCAATTCAGATGCACGTCTCTTCTCCAACATAATCAAACTTTTGATTATTTACAAATATATAAAGTAAAGTAATATGTAGCTACGTGAGATTTGGTAGAAAAATAGTGTTCGACATGACCTCCATACATTAACGACACCAGACAGATGCTCCCCCTCCATTAAAGGCACAAAATACTATTGAACAACCTCTATATTTTAATAATATTTTCCATCTAAAAATGCTAGAGTTAGGGAAAACATGCCACAATAATTTACGTTTTGTACACCATAATTTTCTTTAGAGACAAATTCCGTGACTTCTAACAGCCATCAAATCTCCAATATAGAATAGATTGACGGTACGTTTTCCTTCCGAATGAATCAAAACCTGAGAACAAAATTAAAAAAATACCTGGACATTGGAACCTGATTTATGGCCTCCCATTCCCCTGCTTAAATACAGATTCCTAAAGAAAACGAATGGGCCCCTCAAAGGCCACAGACAAGCCGCCTTACTTGAACCCTTCCTTCCTTTCACACTCCATTTTCATTATCAGCCAAGTCCAATCGCATATGCACAGTGCTACACGTGAACTCCCGCTGAAGTAACCCAGACGTATTAATTACGTAATCTACCAATTTGGAAAAAGAAAAAATGAGAGCTTTAAGCGTAACCATGCAGAAAAGAATGTCTTAGTTAAATAGTTGATGGAGATGAAGATTATTGTGTGGATTCAGATTTCCCACTTCGATTTCTTCGCTTCTGAAAGGTACGGGCTCATTTTGGCCTTACCCACATCGCTGTCACCAGCTCTTCCTAGATTGCGTGCTATCAAATTATATCACCATTATGTTTGACAAACAAATGCAAATGGTATGCTCTAAAAGTGTCTCAATTCTGTCACTTCTTTGACAAAATTCGATCACATTTGAGAAGAAATTAACCAAGGAAAGAATTCGAGTTTGGGCAAGTCTTTTCTTGTACTGAAGTTTTATTATGGATAGAGGCAGGCGTAATATACATTGGAACAACAGTGCTGCTGTGAAACGGTGTATTTGTATGATTGCAGCGATATGGATTCAATCTGTCAATGGCACAAACTTCGTATTTTCTAACTATTCTTCTGATCTGAAGAAGATTATGGGTATTAATCAGACTAGACTAAACAATTTGGCGGTGGCCTCTGATATGGGTAAATTCACAGGCTGGGTTTCTGGAGTTGTGTCAATGTTTCTCCCAACCTGGGCTGTTCTGGGCATTGCCATGAGCTTGGGAATGGTGGGCTATGGTCTTCAGTGGCTCATGTTAACTCAAATCATTAGTCCTTTGGCCTACTGGCAGGTTTTCTTCTCTCCTCCTCCTCTGTGTTTTTATTGCAAGAGTTATATAAAATTTTCCAGTAATTCGAATTTAATTGTATATTAATTTTTTTATTTATTTTGATGATAGATCACAAAGATAATCAAAATAGTAATATGAAATTTAATATAAAATCAAATTCAAAAATTTAATAACATGAATTGGAGAAAACTGATGTACCACATTGACACTAAGTTTTTAACCCACAAGTTGAATAGAAAAGATTAATTTCTTATTATGCTGTGCCACTCAATCATTTCCAGCATTTAAAATTAGTAAACTACTGTTTACGTGAAGCTTCGAGGCCTCTTGAACTTCTTTTTGTTCAGATTTTGTTTTTTTATGCCTCCCTTTCAATTAACGTAAGCATCTATGCATAACTTTAATTTAAACCCAGCTGGCAGCGATCGAAGTTAAAATGCAGGATTTTGGGTTTAGATTAATGCTTTTTATTACAAAAGATTTTCGTCAAGCTTACGTAAAGATTGTGGTCCCGTGACCAGTAACGACGTTTTGGGAAAAATAATTCAATAAGCTAGACTCCGGAGGCTCAACGTCCTTTTGCTCATTGTCAACCAAAACACCGACTTTTTTGCCATCCTGGCTATCAGATCCCCTGCTTGTCTGTAAAGTTAATATCTTTTTATCAATTGAGTGTCGAGTTTAAAAGAGAATTTTGTTCTGAGTAATATTTTTTCAGTTTGTGATGGATTTTGATGTGTATTAGTTTATATATATATAATACATCGAAAGTAATTTTTTTTAGATGTTTATGGTATCTTGTAATTTAAAGAAAATAGGTGTTTCGAGAAGGATTACTCTCAGCGTATTTTATATATATATAAGCTAGTAGAAGTAGCAGTCTCACATAATAGACATTTTACTAATTCTAATGTTTATGTATATAGCAGAAAAATAAAATCAAATCAAATTGTTAGGGCAACAATTAAATTTAATGTTGTAAAATAAAAAAATAATATATATATAATTATAAATTAATATCCTTTTACCAATTGAGGGTCGAGTTTAAAAGAGAATTTTGTTCCGAATAATTTTTTTCAGTTTGTGATGGTTTTTTATGAGTATTAGGTATGAGTGCAGGTATGCATGTTGTGTTTTATGGCTGGCAATAGCATCTGCTGGTTCAACACAGTAAGCTTCATGGCCGCCGTAGGCAACTTTCCCAGAAGTAGAGGAATTGCTTCTGGTTTAAGCACAAGCTATTCAGGGCTAAGTGCTGTTCTATACACCTGTCTTTCCTCACTGATATATCCAGGACATCCCTCATCTTACTTACTGTTGAGCTCTGTAGTTCCTGCAATAGTTGCCCTAATTTCAGCAATCCTGCTTCATTTTTCTCAGTTGAAAATAGCCAAGCTGGAAGAAGAAGGTGATAAGAGAAGCATGTTGGTATTCACTGTGATTGCCATTGCCACCGCCATGTATTCAATACTATATGAGTTCTTACCCCATGCAAATCGTGGGAGAGAAGGAATTTACATGTCTGTGTTGATTACACTCCTGCTTGCCCCTCTCTACGTACCCTTAAAGTTAGCCTTTGGTATGGATCCCCCAAAATCTAGAATAGTAACAGATTATAGTTCAAGCTCAAGACCGACTCAGGAAGAACACACCCAAAAAAGTGCAGATGGAGACAATTCCATCATCCATGAAACTTTTCAAGAAAATTCTATCAGTGTTGAAGAAGCCACAAACAACACAAATCAGGACATAGAACTGGAAGCCCAACAGAGGGCTCTGCACAGATCAAGTCCATCTCTGGGAGAGGAGCACAGCATCAAGCAGCTCTTATCAAGCACTGATTTCTGGTTATATTACTTGGTGTATTTCAGTGGAGGAACTGTGGGTTTGGTATATATAAACAACTTGGGTCAGATTTTGCAGTCCCTGGGATTTACCAAAACGCCAATTCTAGTGTCTCTGGTTTCCTCCTTTGGATTTTTTGGACGAATTGCTTCAGGCTTTCCTGATTACATCCAGGTATCCTTTAACTTTATATGCCATTATAGTCTATACCCATTAGTTAGCTGTAAACATTGGGAATCAAAACAAAAAAGGGAGTGATTGAAGATTTGGTTTATATAATACATTCTAATCGTAACCTTTTATTTATTTGTGTCATTCATTTAAAATTATAGATTCTACAAAAGAAATTTATATAAAAAAGTGTAATTTCAAATGAACTATTTAGAAGAATCGAGTCAAAATTTAGAATATGTTCTTTTATTGTTTTCAGATTTGATTGTATTTATTTTTTTTCTTGTATCAACATTACGAATGTAATTCGTAATGATCCATCATCAGACTGATTTGAACTCTCCATCATCTTCGACGTACTGATTCTTCCACGCCATTGTTGTTTATCCTTTCTAAATTCCAAACCATTCAAAATATGCTTTTGATCTTTTGAACTCCATTATAAACATTCTATGTTCTATTTAAAGTCCATTTATTTATAAATGCTGAGTGTGATTGTTCAACAATATATTCTGAAAAAATTGTTCACTTTTGACGTGAATCAGCACTGGACGACGTTGAAAAGCTACAGAAAGATGCCTCGGACGGCATGGATAGCAATATGGATGGTACCCATGGCAATATCATTCTTCATGATGGCTCTGCTCAATCCAAGCAACCCGGCAGTCCTTTATGTGAGCACCGCCATTGTTGGAAGCTGTTCAGGAGCCATAACCAGCATAGCCATTCCAGTTTCCTCGGAGCTGTTTGGGATGGAACGTTTTGCTGTGAATCACAACATTGTGGTGACGAACATCGCATTGGGCTCCATTCTTTTCGGAGAAATTGCAGGAATAATTTATGACAGTTCTGCAAAAGGGCGACATGTGTGCATCGGGAAACAGTGCTTCCATAAAACGTTTGTTCTGTGGGGATTCGTTTGTTCCATTGGAATAATTCTGTGCGTGATCTTGTGTGTTAGAACGCGTGAATTGTACGAATCTATCCACACACAGAGCCAAACTCACAATTGACAAAGTAATATAAAACTCAGAGATTCCAACTTCTCAACAGTTTTTTTTTTCTTTTTTTCGGAAAGCTATGGTTCCTGTCGGTTGCACAAACATTTAAGAATCTTTCTGATCGAACGAGCTAAAAAGCTTAAATATTGAAATTCCATCTCCGTGGTGGGACTCGGCGTAGAGACAACGAAAACTTTTGAACAAATCTTTCTTCTACATTTGTCATTATTTATTTGAGTACAACTGCCCAATATAGCCATTTAAGGCAATGGAATCGAAGGGATCGTGGAAGCAGGACAGAGATCCAATATTTTTTGAAGTTACTGTCAAATTTAATACAAATTTGAGTTTGTTTTTAAAAGTCTTTTTTGTTGCGGATGAGTTTTTAGGAATTGAAGTGCCTTTAAATGAGAAACGCATACATGGTGAGAACAATATTTTTCTCATCTTTAAAAGAATCTTCAACATGGGAATTGGATTTTATTCTAAAAAGAGAAATTGAGAGGGGAAATCAGAAAAGTTTGTATATGTATATATGTACACTTCCATTGGAGATATATGTGTTTAAATATTGTTTTCAATATTATTTTATGTGGTCTAATTAATTTTTAGGATTTATTAATTTAAAATATTGAGTTTGGAAAAGGAATGTGTATTAAATTTTAATTTTAGTTCAAATAAAATTTAATAAGTTTAGATTGAAATTAATAATGGAGATTAATACGATAAAATGATGGAGAGACAATAGGAAGTTTATTTAACTTTTGGGCTGATGGTGATTTTGAATTTATTGATTCATTGATACATTTTGATAGAAGATTGAAAATTGAGATACAGTAGAGATATATTGAGATTTGTGTTTTTTGGAATAGAATTACACATGTAACCTAGCCTTGGATTGGGTCACCTATACAACATGGTATTGGACAGGATAACGACATGGTGTGGTCTTGGATTAGGCCATTGACACAACCTTGGCTTAATAAATAATTAGCAAACCTTGTTTGTGACTTATGCAACCTCTTCAAATTTGATTGTCTATTTTTACATATATATTGAGCAATAAATTATGTTGAAAAGCATAGTATAGTGCAATAGAAGTAGAGGGAAGACTTTTGACCTTGTTGATAGCCATCAAACCCTTACATAAAAAATGAACCAAGTAGAGATTTTGAATAGAGGCATCCATCAAGCATATCATATTGTTAGAGGAAACACAGTAGCCTCTAAATTATAATGCATAAATTAAAAATTATATTAGTTATATAATATTTGTCATCAAATAATTTGTGTACTATAAAGAGTGACCAACAAATTGACGAGAAAAAATAATTAAAATTGGAACTTGTGACAAATTATAGAACATGATAAGTAAAGGAAACTGAGTAGAGAGTGCATGCCTAGGGTAAGTTATTAGTGTGTGAAATTTGGAAGTAAAAACATCTATCCCTTAGTTTTTCTCCTATTAAGAACAAGTATGAGCATATAGATATTGCAAATGAAACCATTTACTATGTTGATGTCATTTTTCTATGAGTTCATATTTAGCATGAATATTAACATTAATTTTACAATTAGATGTGCTAAGTATATATGAAAATAGATTAGGAAATGATTTCTTAAATCCATATTTGAGTAATTTCAACAATTATGAATTGTATAAGATTTGATTTATAGCTAGATTATAGTCAAAGTGATAGAATTTTAAACTTGTCACTTTTCTACATGAATTTCAAGTAGAGAGAAAAGACAGAGTAGATCTAAAGTAATTTGGTTATATTCAAGGTGGATTGAGGGAGTAAATATAGAGAATATTCATTTTGGTTCTGGATAACAATTGAATATATTTAAATCTTTTCTAGTATTTGGTATGAATTTTGTTAAATATTTTTGGTGTCATAAAATATACATGTTTAGTTAAGGGTAGTAGGACCCTAATATACCTTGAGTGAGCGTTATGATGGATTAATATGTTAGTGTACAATGGTTTTGAGTGCTAACCATTAGTTTAACTATATGCATAGGGATTTTGGCTATTATTTTGGTTCTACTATTGGGAACTTCTCATGATTTGTGTACTACATAAGACATTCCTTGGTAGTTTACAAGAACATTAGAATCAAATAGTACTTTAATAGAAATATCATGAACTCATGTGCAAGGATAATCCTATTGGAATAGTTTTAAATGCTAGAATAATATTTTTGTTATTCATGATCCACTATACAAGTTATTTTTTGTGGAGTTACTATAGAACCTACTTGATTGTCTTTCAACTTGGATCAAAATGCACAATACACAGTACTAGAGAGTTAGTTATATTAAGCAGATGTTAAATAGTCTAATGATATATGAAAATTGGATATAATGTGATGCTAACATTATATGCATTTTTTTTGGAGAGAGATTGAGAGCTCATTTGTAAGATTTTTATTTGAACTTATACTTAAACACATAAAATTTAGCACAAGCTCTTGACACCCTATCTACATAAATTCATTAACCTATTTGTAGTGTGGATAAGAAGATGCTCCAGATGTATGTTATTTCCCATACCTAATTAGTTAACATAAATATTTTTAGAAATGTTTAAATTCTTGGACATCATTTTTTAACAATTTTAGAGGAAGGCCCTTCCTCTCTATGATGGTTTTTTCTCTAGTACATAAACAAAGAACTTAGTATTAAATTGCCAATATGTCTTTTTGGGTAGAAAGTTTTGTTTTTTTGGACCAAAATAACATGAAAATGATTATGCTATTCCATACATTCCAAATGAATCGCGCATGCTTTTATACATTCATAAACATTTGTTTAAATGAATAACAACATAACTGTTTAGCTAAACAATTTAATAAATGACATTCACCAACACAAATTCCTCATATTTACAATGCATGTTTATTATTTCTCTTATTGTGTTTCATATAAAGTGGCTTATGTAGAACTTTCCAAGTTTATGTATAAAATTGTTTGGACTAATGCCAAGTATCTACACTATGTATTTTCTAAATATATTTTCATCTTGCAAAAATATAATGGAGGAATTTAAATCATTGATACTTGCATAGACATTAAAGCTCATAATTTTTTCTAATCACTTAAGACTCAAAAGTATAGAAATATCTTCTTAGACACTGCATCTTGCTTGGTTCACCTTTTCAATCAAAAATCTTGAAAGGAAGGTTTCCATTTGGTCATTCTTGTCACTTTTCCCAACCAAGATTGAGTTAAACTTTTGTTTCACATGAAAATCCATTAATATTGTCAAATTATTTCTTAAATAGATTAGTAATAGTTCTATATATAAATCTAATATAAATCATTACAAGCTTTCAAAATCTCCTATCATCAATAACTCTGGCTTACCTTAGCTAAAACTCCTAGATGAAAGTCTATAGGATCTTTAAAAAATTATTCACGTGATTATGGATTTGTTTTCTTTGAGAGATTGCACATCTTGGATATTCCTTTAGAACAAAATCAAGCTCCTTAATTTTTTAACTTCCTTCTATTCTTCATATTTTATATACTTTTTCTAATTGTATGATTCCAAATTTTGTATGATTGAAAGAAATAGGTGTAGAATTACAATACAACCTTTAAGAATTTTGATCTTGAGATTCTATATTATGGTTCTCAATGTTCATTTTTTGGATCGAGTTGATTCATATTAAATCAAATTCATATATCAGGCTAGAGACCCTAAATAACTCTACAATTGGTGGCCTATTACTTCATTGAATATTTCATGTAAATTTATTACCAATGTTTTAGATCTTAACCTTAGTCTTCTTTTTGCTCATCTTGCCACTCTTGGATAAACTAAGTTCATTTATTTTATGTTTATATTAAATAATGTATTTATTATTTGGGAGGGAATGGAATAGGCTTAAAAATCATAGCAATTTTCTAAAATTTTCAAGGTGTATGACTACATTGTGAGGTCTTTTTTAATTATTATACTTCAAGTAGTTGGGTTTGGTCCTCACTTTATCAGTTTATATGCAAATGTTTTCCCTACATTATGATCAATGGTTAATGATCTAAGAAATTGGATTTTTTTTCATCCATACATCAAGGTTTCTAACTATCTCTAGCATTTTATGTTTTGTGCTAGAATTCTTTGGCTATTTGTTAACTCATGTGCATTCGAAGACCTCAATTAGGAAGACTAACTTTCTCAATTCTCTCAAATAGATATCTAATATTTAGATTTTTTAGTGATTAATTCCTCACTTTGGTTGAAGATGAATACAATTGGGTGGAGTATCCAATTACAAAATACCTAATGCTACAGGCAATTGTTCCCTCCTAAGTTGATTTGGTTGCGTAATTTTGGTTGGAAATGGATAAATTATGGGGAAGTTCTTCATTTTCTTTAAATTTATTTTTCCATTCAAGCTTATCATGTTACCCTTTAGCAAGCTATTCTAGTCAAGATTGATAAACAATAAAATCCTAGATTACCGAGATTTTTTTCCTAGTAAAAAAATTAGACTCATCAAAATGTGTTGGTTGTTGCTTGAATGCTTACTATTCTTTGCTTCCTTAGTGCCCTCTAAACTCTCTTACTTAAAAGCATGAGATGTTAAGTGCATTCTTTAGGCCTCTAGTAATGGAAACCATATATTTTATCATGTTTATTACAAGTATTTTTGTCTTCCTAATTATGTCTATTATTTGGGACTGCTTTAAATATACTATCAAGAAATCTACCTTTATTCTAAATATATTCTTAAATCTCTTAAGGAAAATAAAATAGAAAAAATTCATTAGGCCCTGTATTAGTTTAGGTGTACCTTATGGATGTGCATCGTGGAAATATTTGGACCTCAACACCTTTCTCACCATGAGGGGTCCAATTCAGTTCAAGGCACTTTTTCTATTAAAAGAATTTGGAAAGCATACGAGATTGTCAAGATTTTGATTCTCTAGATAGGAATTGAATATATAATTATCTTTCAATCAACTGATAGTCTATTTGGAAAGCTCCTATTTTTATTTTCAAAATTTCCCTCTAGCCAATGTGCCATACATTCATGCCTTGAAATTTTTTAAATGAGATGCTAGAAATCTTCTAGATCTCATTCATGGAGATCTCAAGAATTTTCTTTCTTGGCCTAAGATCAAAATAAATTACATAGTATATATAAAAAAAAAAAGGAAGCCTTTTAGGCTATCATTGATGCCATTCTTCCTCAAATAGTCCACAAAATTAGTGTTAGGTCTTTCAAGCTTTGATAGAAAGACTCTAATTGGTATCTTGATATACCATTCAACAGTTATAATCCCTACAAGGGATATCTTTGGTTTTCTCTCCATCTTCATATGGTTGGGTAACTAAACCATTGTTAACAACTCCAATACTCTATAGAAACTTTTCATTATAAATTTTGAGCTATATAGTCTACTATCTTAAGCATAAATTCTCTTTCTCTATTGAGTTTTTTTTGCCCATTTTTCATTTAATACATTGGGGATTAATTATCCTTGTTGCCTATTATAAGGACAATTGAAAATAATAAAGTATATTTTTTTATTTTGCATTTGATCTCAAGATGCTTGAATTGGGCTAGTGATTTTCCCCCCATTAGTGTTCTTGTCACCCTTTCAAGTAGAACTATATTTGGCATGTTTGTGAAGTGAAAATATCTTTTAGTATATATATATTTTAAATTTTATGTTGATGTTCATTTCTGTCTTTAACACTATATCTGCAATTTCTCTAATATGCTCATGTAGAGTCAATTGCAAGCTAGTAGAGTTGCACTTGAGGTGACGATTTTGTAGGAGTTTTTGGGCCTCTTAGACAATACTTCTTATATTGTTGACCAAGTTTCACCTCCTTCTTTCTCTCCTCAATGACTCTAGTAAGGTTGTAGCCAATCTACTAAACAGAATTGAAGTTCTTAATAACACGAGTTTCTTGAGTCCAATAAAAAAGATAAAATATTGTCCATGGTTATTCCCTACCCTCATGGATTTATTTTTCTTCATCTCATAGGCATGGTGATTCTAATTGACCCAACTTTGATAAGTTTCCTTCATTAGAGCTGGCCATGTCTTTAGTGGGTGCTCAACACCTATGAATTTTTATCATTTAGAATTAATTCCATTTAAACTATAGGAATGTTTTCCTTACCACATAAAGTTTAAATATTGCACTACTGTATTTTAGATTAGTTGAAAGTTGAAGTAAACTTATTCATAAAAACAAATGAATGGGTCAAAACAGGAATCCAAAAAGTAGTTTATTGTCTTTCTCCCGGGGAAGAAATATTTCTCATTGTTGAAAAGCCTTGAAGGGCGGCTGAGATCAGTATGGTTATGTTTCTACATGCTTCATAAAAATATCAGTATCAAGGTAATATGTCAATTCTGGTTTTGGCTTTGTCTGTGGATAGATATATACAATTCACGGGTTCTCACGCAGAGGATCACACACAGTAGGACTCCAAAAGAACACACGCCTCCCCACGAGAGAAAAGTTTTCCCGTAACACCGTCTCCCCACGCACAGAAGCCGGCCTCCTGCTTCTATTCCTTGTTTGGATGAAGACTCGTCATAGACCATTCCTGCCATTTCACCAAAAAGAATGGAACCCAATGCAATGTTGGTTATAAGAATGTTGTGATTCACACCAAAATGCTCCAATCCAAAGAGCTCTGAAGAAACAGGAATGGCTATGGTGGTGATTGCTCCTGATGACAGTCCAACAATGGCCGTGCTCACATACAGAACAGCCATGCTTCTCGGATTAAGGAGAGCCATCATGAAGAATGCTACAGCCATGGGTACCATCCATATTCCCATCCATGCCGGTCGTGGTATAGGTTTCCAGTTTTTAGTCAATCTCCATTGCTGAATCACAGGAAAAAACAGCATACAATCATTAATATTGTGTAAAAGTTCAAACTTTAGCATATGAACTGAGTTGAAAAGAGAAAAAATCAAATCTTGGAAAGAATTGTTCATGAAAAATTTCAAACTTTAGCATATGTTGAGTTGAAAAGAGAAAAAATCAAATCTTGGAAAGAATTGTACATGAAAAATTTCAAACTTTAGCATATGAACTGAGTTGAAAAGAAAAAAAATCAAATCTTGGAGAGAATTGTACCTGAATATAGTCAGGAATGCCTGAAGCAATACGCCCAAAGAATCCAAAGGAGGAGACAAGAGACACTAGAATCAGGTTTTTGGTGTATCCTAAAGACTGCAGAATCTGACCCAAGTTGTTAATGTATACCAAACCCACTGTTCCTCCACAGAAATACACAAAGTAATACAGCCAGAAATCTAAGTTTGCCAAGAGATCCATGATGCCATGTTCCTCCCCAAGTGATGGAGCTGATTTCTTTTTAGCCTTCTGTTGGGTATCTATGTTTACAATTGTGTGGCTCTGTGTGGTTTTCTCTATTGCTTTGAAATTCTTCTCTGAGTTTTCTACATCTGTATTTTTGGTCCCATTTTCTCCTATTATTTCAAGAGATGTCCTTGGGCTTGGTCTTGGGCTTGGTCTTGGGCTTGAATTGTAATTGATCACTTTTTTAGTTTTAGTGGTATGGCCAAAGGCTAACTTTACTGGAATGCAGATAGGGACAAGAAGAAGCATAATCAAGACAATCATGTAAATACCTTGGCTCTCAGCATTTCTCAGGGGTAAGAATTCATAAAGTATGGAACAAACTGCAGTGGTAATGGCAATCAGAGTGAACAGTATCATGTTTCTCTTGTCTCCCTTTTCTTCTTCATTGGCCTTTTTAGACTCACAAACATGTAAAAGAAAGGCTGAAATGATGGCAACTATACTAGGCACTAGAAAGTTCAATAGTAAGTATGATGATGAGTTCCCTTTACTCATAATTGAAGAAAGGCAGGTGTAGATAACAGCACTGAGTCCGATATAACTTGTGCTCAAACCAGAAGCAATTCCTCTATTACTGGGAAAATTTTCTATGGCAGCCCTGAAACTCACTGTGTTGAACCAGCAGATGCTATTTCCAGCTAGGAAGCACAGCATGTACACCTGGATAAATTACCCAAAATAACAAACATATATCAATATAAACATTCACCTTAAAAATCAATCAAGCTAAACTTTTTCTTTCACTGAACTATGTTCTGTGAAGAATAAAAATATTAAAAAAAAGGAAGCTTTGAATTATATAATTATGTTTGCAGAAAAGTATAGAGGATCCATATCAGACCCGGACAAAAGTGTGACAGTTTTCTGAAATTCTTTTCAAACCAACTCTAGATTTGAGGGGAAAAAATGGGGTTTTTGAATTCTCTTTGACATTGTTGATATCCTGCATGTGGTGGCGACTCTAGCCTAACCTAGCAAAAAGTTTTATGCCTTAAAAAATGTAAATTGATGTTTGTATATTCCAATATAAATGAAAAATCTGACTAAAATCCTGTACTATGCTTTATCTCGATGCAAGGGACAACTGAGACAATTGGGTTGAATTCATTGTAATTAAGAAAAAAAAATCATAAATGAATGCTTCACAATTAACAGTAATCTGAGAAACCTAAATAAATTATCAGAAATTCTTGTTCATTCATTTAAGAGCTTGTGCAACCTGCACGATCAGGCTATCTAACGGATGGTATGAACTCCGAGACTGTTGGACAAAACAGCAGCCGTTAGATGGATTAATCTCTGGTGCCAACCTATGTTCAAACTTCAAAGTAAAATTTTCTCCTAGAAAACATAGAAAAACTCAAGAAAAATTTGCTGAGAAAAGAGATGAGCAAAAACCTGCCAGAACGCCAAAGGACGAATAATTTGAGTCATCATAAGCCACTGAACACCATATCCCACTGTTCCCAAGCTCATGGCAATGCCCAGAACAGCCCAAGTTGGGAGATGCATGCAACCCACTCCAGAAACCCATCCCATGATCTTCCCAAGATCTGAGGCCACAGCCAAACTGTTAAGCTTTATTTGGTTAATTCCCATGACTTTCTTCAGATCAGAGGAATAATCAGAGAATACTGAATTGGTGCCATTGATGGATTGTAGCCACACTGCTACAATGAAGCAAATCCACCTTTTCATGGCCACTGCGTTGTAGCAGTGCTCAATTTTCTTCCCACCCATGGTCTTTTTCTTCACAGGCAAGAATACAAATAAACCAAGAGCTCTTGCCTTCATTAGAATGCAGCCATAAGTCTTTTTATAGGCAACAAACATGCCAAAATTATTAATGGCCAGGAAAAATTGTCAAGGAAGATTTTCAGTCCACTCAATATCAGGATTCAACTATCGGTCTTGGATAATTTAAGTGACTTATATTTGCATAAATATGAGTAATTTACTTTAATGTATCTAAATTATGATTAAACAAATAATCCATACTGTACTCATCATACATCTTGCTTAAATGTTTTATATAAATTTGCATTAACAGTAAACTTGTATGTTCTGTGGACAACTTAAATAAGATCAATATTTTCACAAATCCATTAAATTTGACAGGCAAATCCAACAGAGTTTTGTTTTGATGGACTCTAATGCTTATTTCTTGTAACTCTCTTAGGATTTCGGGGCCCTCCAAAATCTGATTTTGCCCTTAATCAAAACTATGTCGGTCAAAAATATTTTCTGATAATAAAAACAACTTTCTTGCAAGAGTAAGATTTTTGGTTTCAAGGTTTCTTGGGTCAGCTCAGTCAATCTCAATTATTACTTTAGACAGCAATTTGGGTTGTGGATTTGATTCCTGATTTATATGTTAGATTGGCAAGGTGTCCATTATACAAAATTGGAAAAGTTATAGAAGACTTATCGTGTCAAATAACTAAACTCCAGATCACTGGACTAACCTACTGATTTCTTAAAAAAAACAACTATGATTTTCAGAATTAGCAAAACAGTGATGTTTTGGACGTAAGTTTAATGCATGTTTTACATTTTTAAACAGGAAAAAGTGTTTTTTTTCCTAAATAACCACTGTTTAATTCATAACCATAAATATGGATTTTGAAATGTTAAAAAGTAATCTATCATTAAAAGAAATTTAAATCATAAGTTAGTAATAGTTTATAATATTTGACGACTAGATCATGGGATTTCCCATTTTCCCGTGTTAGATCCAAATTTGTGTTTTATAATATATAATCGTAAATAAAATAAAGCCACAAATCTTAATAGCAGCTCCTTAAAGTATGAAAAATGCAGTGTGAAAAGAACCGACTGCCCACAAATAAAACTCTAATTTGAGAGCAATTGTGTATGTAAGACAGATCAATCATTTTCTTGGGCCTCACCATTCTACATATTCCTCCCACATATTTCTCTTACTAGGGGATTCCGGAGCCACATATACTATATTTTTAATTTCGAAATGTTTAATTTTTTAGTCAATGGTTGTGATCATTTATCTCTTTCTTAGTTCTTCATCAAATCAATGGTGCAAATGATTGAATGTGATATTTTTATAAATTCTAAAAATTAATTTGTGTTATTTGTGAAAATCTGATATCTATTTGAAGATCTATAATTGTACACTCGTATTGAATTAAATAGGGTGTAAAATGGTTGATTATTAAAATTATTCGAGGGGGGGAGTGGCGGGGGCATCAAGGGTAAAGGGAAAGGTTGGCACTATGCATATAAAGTTGCGTAATATTTATTCGCTGGCGGTTTCGTCCCATCCGTTGGAAGAGAAATAATAAGTTAGTCACCCTACGATTGAAATTTCATTATATCTTGTGATTGTAGAGGACAGTGACATTTATTCGTCTGTCGACCAATCAAAAACTGAAAGATTCCACGTTGGAATGCGATTCGTGATAAAGTGGCTTCGAATTCGTAAATGATTGTGTACACGTGGCCTCATGCTGGAATATTCCAAGAGAAATGGTCTGCATTTCACCATTCTTATTCGGCAATGGCTAAAAGTGGGAAAATTCGCACCTCGTTCCCCGTGCCGTTGCCGTGTCCGTTACCTTCCCCCGTCAGCCCAGTCTCCCGCCCGTACTTTTAGCCATTGCCGATACTTTTCTCCCCCATCGTTTTAATTCCGCTATTAATTCCGTGTTTTTCGTTGAAATAAACAGCCAAGTCTTACACCGTACCATTTCAGCCAATGCCGCGTTATTTCCTGGCTGTGGGGGATAGGAATGCCAAAAGACTCTTATTTTTCTTCTGTCTAAAACGTTAACCACGAGACTATAGTCATTGAAGTCGTCAAGTCAATGGATTGGACAGTAGCAGAAAATGCCCAGTAGCAGAAAATGCCACCACGAGCAAAGACTAGTCAGTCTTGAACTTTATGTACCATTTCCGTTATAGCAATGTCTAAGTACTGGTGTCTCTCATCAACATTCCCATTTCCAAGTTAAAGTCTTTGCTCATGGTGGCATTTTCTGCTAATGTCCAATCCATTGACTCAACGACTTCAATAACTATAGTCTTGTAAAATGCACAGTAGCAGAGACTTCAATGACTGTAGTCTCGTAAAATGCACAGTAGCAGAAAATGCACAGTTCAAGATTAAACATCTTCAAAGACTTGGCTGTTTATTTCAACGCAAAACGCGGAATTAATAGCGGAATTAAAACGATGGGGGAGAAAAGTATCGGCAATGGCTAAAAGTACGGGCGGGAGACTGGGCTGACGGGGGAAGGTAACGGACACGGCAACGGCACGGGGAACGAGGTGCGAATTTTCCCACTTTTAGCCATTGCCTTCTTATTCGTCATGATGTGGTCGGATAAAATATTAAAATAAATGTGATATTCCTGCAAATGCTTTTAAATAAGAAAATGACTGGTATTTTTGAGAAACGCTATATTAGGGCCAGGCCTGGGATTTGACGGTCACCCCTACCTGTCATTTCATTTTTATTACGTTTAATCATTTTAATATTTTTTATTTTACATTTTGTAAAAAAAACTGATTGTCAAAATTCATATAATAATTAATAAATCATATAAAAAATTTTAATTGTGATAAAAAAATATTAAATTTAAAAAGACTTATATGAAAATATCTCAAATGAACTAAGTTCATATGTTTATTTTAAAAAATATTTTAAATAAATATAAATATATAACTTTATATATATATATAATAAATTAGTAATATATGCAAAAATTGTATGTTATATTTTAAAAAGATTTTAAATTAATATAAATAGATAATAAACAAAATAGAAACATATATATTACATATATTAAATAATACTTAATAATTATATCTTAAAATTTAAAAATATTTATATTTTATCATTTAAGATATTGTAAACAATCATATTATGAAATAACATATATTTATATCATTAAATAAAATACTATATTAGCTGTAACATTTTTTTACAGTTTACCATCATCAAATTGCAGGGCCTGATTAGGGTTATTCGGTCTTGTTAAATCGATGAAGAAAGTTAATAACGTTTCTTCTTTTAATAAATATGAAGTTTAAATCCACTCTAGTAGATCCGCCAGTGAGTGAAATCAACGGCATGTGAATAAAGATGAATTCCCAAAATTTTCAGCCAACGCAACCGGAGAGATTAAGGATTTCTAAGTTTAAATGGTGGAAAATCGGATACTTTTTATGTATATTATTTTTGGTAATCTCTTTCTTTTTTCTATAATTGTGTTTCAGATATTTTTTTATATTTTATATTTTTTATAATTGTTTGAATGTTTTTTTGAATTGGGTTTGTGCTAATTTTTCCAATATGAAAGAAATATACTTTATAGTATAATTTTAGTTATAATAATGAGTTTTAATTTTTTTAATATAAATATAATAATATAAAAAATATTATATTAAAGATATTGAGGTGGGGTTTTTTAATTTAAAACAAAATTAATATTTGTTGTTCAAAATTTATATTTGTAAATAAATAAATAGTATATAAATAATTTTTTAATATTAAAAAATGAGGGATCAAAAGAGTTTATACAAAGATAAAGGGAGGCAACGTTTCAACAAGCAAACATAGCAGAACGAACCACTACATCACAGTAGGTATATAATCATCCAACAACAAGAGTCACAAAAGAAACAGAGTAGATAACCGTTCTTCGTGATAATATTGACAAAAAGGGTGATCAGCAAAGAAAGTTCTCCTATTGAAGAACCTCATCAAGATTTTCCACCCAGGGGGTCTAGCCTTGAGAACCCTCTATCCAGACCACCTTCTTCCGATCCAGGATCTAAGCAAACATCTCAAGCTTGTCAAAGTAGGGACCTCTATTGTCTTTGATATCCTTGATCAACTTCTTGAGCGCATCATCAAAGGTAGTCTGATTTTTCGCAATGCTAGCCCACTCAAAGCCATCTTTCATTTCATAAATGAACATAGTAGCATGTCCGTCTCTAAGGAACCGCATCAACTTTTCCCTTTCCAAATTCATAACACAACAGACTTGCGCAACAGTTTTAAAACGAATGAGTTTTCTAAAGAAACCAGTAAGAGACCCACCATTACCTTGAAACTTTTCCTCATTTCGGAATTTCCAGATAAACCAAAGGATGACAGAAGAAAGAATTTGCTAGAACATATTAGCATCATTTTTAAGCCCATGAATGAAACCAGTAATAATGTCAAGAGTACAAAAGTGCTCAATAAGAGATATTCCAAACATCAACCAAATTTCTCTGGCAAAGATACAGTAAAAAAAAAAATATGCCGCATAGTCTCAGGCATCCTACAAACAAAGCAAATGTCATAAGTAGCCAAGTGATTCCTAACATGTAGTCTATCTGTTAAGATATAGCTATGTTCGGATATAGTAATATATATGTGTGTGTGTGTGTGTGTGTATTAAGATCATTTGATAATTATATATGTTACAATGTAGTTATTATTAATAATCGATTATGAAGAGTCATGACCCTACGTAGCATAAGCCACATATGGTCATTGCTCTTCAAGACATGACTATTCAAAGGATATAAATGCATATCGATGGCTGGTGAAAAGATCAATCACAACGGTAATCTATTTCAGTACAGCCTCATATATATTCTCTATAGGATGGTCTTGATTTTACAACATGGTATCAGAGCCTAACCTATAGGAAAATATATGGCATGTCTCAAGATAAATAGTGAGCATTTAAGGCTGCGCCATAAACACAGTCAGCAAATAGATTTAGCATCGATATAATCTGAAGAATGGGCAGTCAAGTAAGATGGTGTTGATCCACCCATTAACAAGTGAAAGGACGCATAAGTAAGAGTCAATTGCACCATAGACAACATCCAGACAACACAGAGTATATCCTGATTAGGAAACAGCTCACAGGAAGAGAAGATTGCAAGCCGAAGGACTTTACATAAATAGTGAGAAGGAAAGGGACAATATAATATATATATGATTGGGAATCAAAAACTTCCTTTACGCAATTCAGAGGACATTTGATATTTCATCAATTGTGGATACTTAAATACAAAGTTGTCATTTCAGAGTAGTAGACCATGCGCTAAGAACATTTTGTATTTCTAGCTGTGGTGGAGGCAGAGGAATTCATGCCAGCTTTCCTATTTGGGAACAAAAACTCCCTTGTGGACATTTGCCTACAAATGTGAGACATCGTCCCATGGCAAATTATCATGTTAAGACAATTCACAAGAACAACTATTTGATATCAATAAGGAAAAGACATCGGATACAAGACTATCATAATCGGTCAAGCCATTATGCCAAATGATATTATGGACAGTGATTGAGTTAATCATCTGGAACATTACTGATTGGATTATATGCACAAAGTATATTAATTACAATAGTGATCATGATGCAGGAGCATCCTGGGTGTAAGAGCAATCTTGCATCACTCAAAAATATTTCTATTTTTGTATTCAATAAGGGCTATCTTGTGCAGAGTTGCTATTTATGGAAACTTGCTATTTTTAGTAAGTTGGTCTTACGATCTCAGAATGTTCTAATTTTACATGTGGAGGTTCATCTCAGTCATATCAGCTTGCCAGCAAAGTTTCATGGCTAGATCAAGTCTAGTTTTGAAGATATTGAAGATTTTCGATATTGGCAGCAGGGTATAGAAACTTTGAACTCAGTTTTGAAGGCTTTAGAGGCCCCGGATGAGGTCCAAAATTTGGGTGATGGGCACTTGCACTAGCCAAGCCTGTAGAGCGCTTCGTGGTGTTTCCGAAATGGGGTTATAATAACCAATTGGGTCAACTGGTGATGACTTATGGTCTTCGAAAGTTGGGCCACCTGAAATGGCAAAAAATAATTTTCTTCAAAATTTTTGTTCGAGTTTCAAAGGTTATCTTGAGCCGACTATGATGTAATAAAATGTAAAATAAAATAATTCTAAGTTTGGTCGGCCTTATTGGCTAAAATTCTGGAACCTTCCCAGGCGATGGAAAATTGCCTATATAAGGAAGGTTGTATTATTGTCTTAGGCAGTTCAGAATAGTTCGAGGTAGTAGATCTGGGTATTGATTCAAGGCTTTGTCCTACAGAATATTGTAAGGGAATGCCCATGTGGCTTTGCATATTGTAATTCTGAAAGTTTGTAATCCCACATTTTTGGAGATAATAAGAAGCCAATTTTCTGTTCTTGCATATTATTGTTGTTGTTTCTCTATTTATGTTATGTGCTTGTGGTATTCCCTTCATCAGATCAAAAGATCTATTGTTGTGCCATGAGATGGCAGCGAGTATGGTTGGTAATCATCAGTGATGGAAGTCCCATGGTGTGATACTATCGAAACCCAAACCAATGATAATTATTGATTATCATAAGGAAGCAGTTAACAATAGTGACTTTAATATGGAGAGGTGCGATATTAAGGATTAATTAATCCTTAACAAAGGATATGTCTATTATCCATAAGATGCAATCATTTGGTGCCTGGGATATTTAATAAAGATTGAAATTATTCAATCAAGGATTAGTTGAATTGGAGAATATAATATAAATCATATCCCTTCGTGGATTGCTCTGTTTAGAGCATTGCATTGCCTTGGCAATCATTGGTGCAAGTGCTATAAGGAATAGTTAGAGACGACATCATACTAAAGCATATTCACATAGATTATATCAGAGACTCCTTCCGTTGTTCAAAGCATATTAATATCAACATACCAGATACAACCTATACAATATACAGTGCACATTAATATTGTACCAGTTGACCTACACATTCACATGTGATCCATTGCATATCAAAGACAACATTACAAGTTATTTGAGCATACATTTATCTGCATGTCAGACACAGCCATCATATATTGTTGATATATTGTTATGCAATCTTTATCATTATAGAGCAGGATGAAAGATTAGAGTAAGCACCTTGATAAGTATCGATTGCAAGAAAGATTATCAGTCTAATTGGTATGAATGAACTAATCGACAATTTGTTCTAAGTTGAAGAAATCGATAAAGCAGTTGGGAATCACTTAATTACATCAATCTAATTAATATATCGATGATTAGTGGCAACACAAGTATAATCAATGTTGTTATGCTCCAAGTTGCCAGGGATTAGGATTTGTGGAGTGTGATTATATCAAATGTGCAAATGCCAATTTAACTTTGTGAAGAGACATGAATTAGATATGGTTATGCAGCGATTGTGTTAAGGATTATAACTGAAATTCCTTGAATAACAAACCAATTTCGATATCAATTTTGCATACAAGTTTGAAGAGGTGAAATTAGTAACTACTATGAAAGGTGATGAGTATAGAGGCATGAGACATCACCTTCCATTCAACATTACTAATTGCATGAGTCT
Organism: Chamaecyparis obtusa; assembly: GCA_027943335.1. Classification (NCBI taxonomy): domain Eukaryota; kingdom Viridiplantae; phylum Streptophyta; class Pinopsida; order Cupressales; family Cupressaceae; genus Chamaecyparis; species Chamaecyparis obtusa. The sequence goes on along the minus strand of BSBK01000524.1, from coordinate 414,056 downwards.
GAAATCAAAATCAAAGAACCCACCATAGTTGTAGAGATAAGCAGTTCAAAGTAGAAATAACACATATATATTGAAAGGTTATAATTCCATATTGGAGACAATACCATATCATTGTAAGCGATAGCATTATATTTCTATGTTAGGTACATTATAGACTTCAATTTGATTATCCCTTAATTTTGAGATACGATCAAAAGGGGACATTACAAGTGGGACAATAACCAAGATAATTAGATGCCGATAATGTATGAAGTCAACATATAATCGGTAGCTATCATAATGAGATGTGATTTGTAAAGAAGAAAATTAACATAAAGATCAAAATGAAACCAATATGTTATGAAGAAGGACGATGGGTATGAGTATCATCTTAATGGGCTCACCTTACAAAAGGAGATAGTTGAAAATATTTGAAAAGATAAGTATCTCATGTTTTATTAATCCATATGAGTTTGTAGTGTGTAATTCATTAAATTTTGTATTCTTTTATCATTTTTATATTCAAGATAGTTTAGCTTTATGAACTATTCGTAATCTATCTCTGACATCTTCAGAAAGGTCAAGAAGTTGGCAAAATTTAGCTTCTAAGGAAACAGATGTTTCAATCAACTTGGACAAACTCGATTATATTGATTGAGAGGGAGTTCACTATTGAAGGTAAAAAAATTCTAAGATTATAGTTGTGGGAACTCATGGATAGAATCACCGATGAGATGCACATGGATAGAATCCCTAATTAAGGCATTACATACATCATGAGACTACAACTCATTGAGATAAACATCATACTAGAGGTCTCTATTATCTTCCCTCACGTCCAAGAGGGAGTGTTAATGTTGTGGCCTTGGGAAAGATTAAAATGCATCTTATGCTAGCTGATGTAACCTTATGACTATTCAGATTATTCGTATTGGTTCCCTCAAGAAGGAAGGTATGAAGTGACATCTTGTAGTGACACTGAGTTGAGTATATAAACATGCTATGCCTTCGTGACAGAGGGAGAAGCTAAAGGATCTGCATCAGTGGACATTCGAGGATCTTGATTTAGAGGGAGTAGCCCATATTTTGTTGGTTCTCTAGTAATCAAGAAATTGTAGCAGAGAATTATGGTTATTACCATGTGAGAAGGCTATATGTCAGAGGGAGAATCTAGAAGATCAAATTAAGTTGGCACCCCAGGATCTTGGTCATACAAATTCAGAGGGAGTGTACCATGTCAAGATGGTGTATACTTTGTAAGCTCAGAATTCACCAAGACTATGAGACAGTGTGAACAAACAACCAATATTCTTACCAAATCCCTTGCTAGAAAGAAGATTGTGTACTTTCAGATAACCTTGGTATGTTGAGGAGTAAAGCCTTAGCTGAAAAGAAGGTTTCAACGTCAGTGATCCATCATTTTTGTATCTTAAATAATTCTTGTCTTTGATAGACAAGTCTAAGGTGGAAGTCTTGGTTTCCACTCCCTGGGATGAGCCATAGTGGATCCACCCTCTGAGAAGAGTCAAGGTGACTTTATGGGTCCATTCTTTCATTTTTGTTCAAAGAAGATAATGATCTTCTATGTAAATAATTAGGGTCACTATTTCAAGGTGATGATCTTGACAATAGTTAACCAAGCTTCAAGATTGACACCCAAACAGGGTTGTCCTGGATTGTGCTGAATATCTTGATGCTTATGTTATTACTGGATTGTGTAATAACTACTATATCATGATTGACACTCTAACAGGGTTGTCCTAGATTGTGCCGGATATCATGATATTGACAATAGTTAACCAAGCTTCAAGATTGACACTCAAACAGGGTTGTCTTGGACTGTGCCGGATATCTTGATGCTTATGTTATTACTAGATTGTGTAATAACTACTATATCATGATTGACACCCTAACAGGGTTGTCCTAGATTATGTTGGATATCATGATATTGATAACATAGTTAACCAAGCTTCAAGATTAATACCCGAATAGGGTTGTCCTAGATTATGCTGGATATCTTGATGCTTATGTTATTACTGGATTGTGTAATAACTACTATATCATGATTGACACCCTAACAGGGTTGTCCTTGATTATGTCAGATATCATGATATTGAGATAATAAGTATTGATCATGACTAATGACTTCTTTATGTTGTTCTAAATTGGTCAGGGTTCATAACAACACGTGAATCAAGATTAGACTAGATTAAGTTGTTGTCCCAAAATGTGCCAAAGGACATGATGATGAATTCAAAATTATTGATTAAATCCTCTCTTGCTAAGAGGGAGTGTTAAGATATAGCTACGTTCGGATATAGTAATATATATATATATATATATATATATATATATATATATATATATATATATATATATATATATATATATATATATATATATATATATATATATATATATATATATATATATATATATATATATATCATTTGATAATTATATATGTTACAATGTAGTTAATATTAATAATTGATTAGGAAGGGTCATGACCCTACATAGCATAAGCCACATATGGTCATTGCTCTTCAAGACATGACTATTCAAAGGATATAAATGCATATCGATGGCTGGTGAAAAGATCAATCACAACAGTAATCTATTTCAGTACAACCTCATATATATTCTCTATAGGATGGTCTTGATTTTACAACACTATCAAGCATGAGTTTCCACTTGAAGAACTTGATCTTAGGGGGGATGAGAGGAATCCAAAGTTTATCAAACATTTTCTGCCAGTCAGAGGAACTAGTGTCGACATACCAAAAAGAATTAATGTGATTAGTCACTGAGGTGTCATAGTTGAGAAGCTTATAAATATCCTTGACTTTGACTTTAGAGAGAAGGGAACCATCTTTCCAACGGAATGAAGGAAGTGAGAGTCAAGATCAGTGTTTTTAGGAAGGTTAAGGGAAACACAAGCATTTTTAATCATGTTGTAATCTCTCTTGTGAGATTTAGGAAGGCCAAAATTATTGCTAAGATTCTCCCAGCTGATAAGATTATTATGCTCCAAGATGTCCATAATACACTTAATGTCCTTATTTTACCATTACTTAGCATAGCAACCTTGGGTTAAGGGAAGGGGTTTATTATTATGGTAGAGGTTGGACACCATATCGATCTTTCCCCATGCAGGGTGTAGCTATAGTCAATATTAGAGTTGTCTATAAATCCACGCACATGCTCCTAGGCTTCCCATATGGACTTGAAGACCCAAGTGCCTTGGACAGACACAGAGAAATGACTAGCAACCAAATCACAGAATGGGATATCTTTCCAAGATGTGGCAGACTTAGGGACACCATTTTGGATGTTGTTTCTGACAAGAATCTTCCAGGGTTCTTGTCCTTCCAGAGCATGAAAAATCCATTTGGCAGCAAGGGACATTCCTTGCATCCTAAGATCCTTAAGACCCAGACCTCCAAGCTTTTTGTCAATGTGACACTAGCTCTATTTGACAACATGAGCCTTCCTTTTACCCTTGCCATCAGACCACAGGAAACTTCTGATGGACTTTTGGATTTCAAAGATTTAATAATTGCTAAACATCCAAGCAGAGGAGTAGTATATACTGTAGGAGGAGAGGATCTTCTGATAGACTTGGACCCTACCAAGAAGGGAGAGAACCCTATTGTTCCACTTATTGAGCTTTTTATCAATCCTTTCTTTGACCCAAAGCCACATATCCTTAAGGGAGGGAGAAATAGAGAAAGGGATACCAAGATATCTAACAATCTTGTTAGGTCCTCCCCATGAGTAGCCAAATTGTTGAAGCCAATATGGGGATTCCTCTTTCCACCCAAGCAAGGTAGATTTGGAGTTGGATATACGAGCACCCAAGGCTCTTCCAAAGATGTCAAGTTTTTGAGTGAGGCATTCAATGTTGTGTCTAGAAATCTCCAGGAAGAGCGAAGTATCATTAGAAAACTGAATGTTAAGTAATTCAGAATCGTCAGGAAGCTTAATACCATGAACTCTAGGAGATAGGGTATCATCTCTAAGGAGGTAGAATAAGGCATCTGAGGCAATAACAAATAGAGTAGGGGGGGGAGGGCATCCCTGTCTGATTGATCTAGTAAGCGGGATAGGATGAGAGAAGGTCCCATTAACCTCAATCAGGGAAGAAGCATCTTTAAGGAGGACTTGAACATACCTACATAATTCACTAGGGAAACCAAAGGCTTTAAGAATCATGAGGATGAAGTCCCACTCCACCCTATCGTAGGATTTCTCAAAATCAACAAGGAACATGGTAGCGTCTCGATTAGAGGACTTGGCCCATTCCATAGATTCCCAGCTAGTAACAAGATTTTCCAAGATATATCTGCCCTTAATGAACCTAGTTTGGGTAGAACAAATGAACTTGCAGGGAAAGATTTTTTCAAGGAGAGAGGCAAGGACTTTGGCTAGGATTTTATAGGAGACATTGAGGAGAGTAATTGGCCACCAATTTTTAATGAGGGCTTTATCTCCATCTTTAGGGATAAGTTTCACAATGCCCATATTAATGGACTCCCCTAGGGTGCCAGTTTCAAAAGCTTCTGAGTATAAATCATAAAGATCTTTAGTGACCTAGTCAATATTAGCTTTATAGAATTCAACAAGGAGCCCATCCAAACCAAGGGATTTATTGTCCTTGAGAGTATTAGAATAATAATATAATATTTATTACCAAATTCAATATATTTGACAATAGGACGATGAGATTCAAAAAAGGTGGGAAAGTGTAAAGAGGTCTCCTTGAGATTCAAAAGAGGTGGGAAAGTGTAAAGAGGTCTCCCTTCCTTCTATTAAGAAACTAAGGAGGGTTGATCCTAAATGGATAAAACCCTAAAGAGATTGATGGAAGCTAAATTTTGATAGAGCTTCTAAAAGGAATCCAGGAAGTGCTAGGGATGGGTCTATAGTGTGATACTATGAAGGTAAATATGTGTGGGCAGCTTCAAAATGTTTGGGAATAATGACTAATAATGAAGAAGAGTTTGAAGCATTGTTATTGGGTCTTCAACTATGTAAGATAAAAGGAATAACCAAGGTAAATATTGAAGGGGATTCCCAATCAATTATGTGAATGTAGTTATTGGGAAAGACACCCCCAATTGGAAACTAAAAGAGAAGTTGGAGATCATCCTCCAATTGTGTGCAGAGCTTTCAAAATACTCCATGTCACACATTTTAAAACAAGCTAATATGGTAGCAAACAAATTGGCTAATGAGGGGACCCTCCAGGATGAACATTGGCTAGTGAACTCAAACCTTGATAGATAGGATGGTTTAATAACTATTTGTATGAATGATAATGTTTCTAATTAGCCCTTTTTACATGTTTTGCAAGTCTCGCTACTTAGACCTAATGGATCTAACACAAACATGTAGAGGTATAAAGAAGTTGGATTCAAAAGATAGATAGCTTGGAAAGATAATTAAAAAGATATGTAGACTTGTCATGCATTAGTAATATTATGTTAAACATACAGAATAATGGTAACTCAATAAAAGTAAAAGTTTAAAATCAATGGGTAGAAGAGAAAGATACATGGAGGGATGACTTCATGAATGCAAAAGGTATGTATAAGCATAATAAACCAATGCACACACCATGTTATGGTGACCACTCACTTAAATTACTACTCATACAAGGAAATCGGATCCTAGATGAGATTCAAATAGAGCCATAGAGATTATAAGTGGCAGAGACACGCTAAAATAGGATGATTGCATTGGATTCGATTCTATCATCTGACTATGAGTTGGGGAATGACTCAAGAGACATGAAAAACAACATTGCATGTGCTTACACCAACCTTCATGAAGTATAAGCCTATATATTACAGTGTGCTACAATGGCCAAAGCTAAGATTGAGAAGAGTGTGTGCTTTGAAAGAAACAAAATGGTGTTTATTTTTGGAGCCAATTGTTGTTGTGATGTGGAAAGTCCATAGGAGAGTCTTGAAGGGCAATGATCCATGATGTCATGTAGTATATAAGCTCTTTACTCCTTTGATGAAAATGTTGGGATCCATATAAAAAGTAAGAGAAATAGGAATCGGAATGGTAAGAGGTTATAATTGGTCTACGATTTCAGATGCATTGGGAGAGATTGATGCAAACACTATATCTGGATTTCTCAGTTATGTTTTCAAATTGGATGAAGAAGGAAAGGAGTAAAGGATGAAAGAGGGCTAGGAGATCTTTAGGAACTACACAAAAAATGATAACTTTGCTTCTATCAATGTACTCTAGGTAGCTAACCTAGATATCCTTTCTGACTTAGATATGGAACATATCTAGGATGTTGGTGCAGGAATGAGTTTCCTTATGCACATCTAATCATAATGAAATCTTGTTCTTTTTGAATAAAGGGAAATACCCTCATCTCGATAGGACTTGCCTATAAAAAAAAACTAATAATAATTTATAATATTTATTAATTATAAATTTAGAATTATATTTATAATATTCCAAATTGAAACATTATTAACATATAAAAAGCATGAGTGGGTTTTGAATAAAAAATAAATGGGTGGGAGCAAGTGTGGAAGTAGTAGGCTCTCTAGAGCCAAGCAAGAGCTTGAGGTTTTCAACTACTCAGAGTTTGAAGCTTGGATTTTTTGGCCTCTTTTGTGATCCCACAAAGCCTCAACTTTTATGCCCTAATTCTGAAGCTGACCATTAAGGGTTTAGCCACAGTGTGTTGGGAGCTCTTTTTTCCCACTAAGATTTGGCATTTTTCCCTACTTCTTAAACAAGGCATCAAGAATTTTTTTGTGGTGTGTTGGGTTCTCTTTTCCATCCATTGTCCTTTGTCAACAACACTCTCAAGGTTGTGAGTGTAGGGGGTTTGGTACAAAGGTCTTTTTCTTGTTGCGGGTGTGTGTAACAAAATGTGTGCTAAATAGATTATTAAAAGACTAAGCTAAGAATCTAGCTACACAAATTGAAAGAAAACACTCAAGATTGGGAGATAAAAAGAAACTATTTAAAATAACTAAGAAAGAAAATTAAATGCAAACTTGAGCCTCTTTTGATGAGGACATTCCCTTGATCTTTCAATTTGGTATGTATGCTCACAAGTTGGCCTTCAATGATGCTCAACAAGCTCCATGATGATGTAAGTAAATATGATCATAAATGCAAGATGATGATGAGATTATAGATTTATTTGATATGATCATGGTGAAAAATGCATACAATCAAGATAAGATGAGTGCAATATGGATGCTAAAAGACTAAAAATGGATGCAATTATGGAAGCCAAATGATTAAAATGAGCTATAAATTCCAAAGACAAATTGACATTATGTAATTACTATGCATGAAAGTGGATGATTTGTAAAGTAAAATAGGGGGATTAAATAGGAATTGGGTGCAAAGTGAAGATCCATTAAAATGAAGTGGCATTCAAGAATGTGACAAGTGGTGGGGATGATAGGTGTCCATTTTGGAGAGATGCCACAAAAAATGGAGGTTATTTTCCTATTTAATAAAGATAGGAATGTGCACATATTTGGAGGAGGTTAGGATAAGATTGGTTAGAGGGAGGTTTGAATGGATAAGGTTGGTTTGAACCTTGGGTTAGTTAGTGGGTTAGGGGTTCGATGGACGTTAAGGGGATAAGGTTGGTTAGGACCTTAGGGTTAGTTAGTGGGTTAGATTAAAGTGGGGTTAAAGTTAGGAGTCATGTGACAAAAATGAATTAGTTATTTAAATTAATTTATTATTAGAGAAAAGAGGAAAAGGGCAAAAGTGAATTAAATAAAAAACAAATTATTTATTTCATTTAACAGAGGAATGATGGGAATTAATTAATTAAATGGATTATGGTTTTCCATTAATTAATTAAAAGGTCATCACTTAATTAATTAGATCAATTGAGCTAAGGGATGACATTAATTAATTAAATAATGTTTCATTATTTAATTAACAAATGTAACTAAGCTAACTAAATTTAATTAATGTAATTAATCAATTTTAGGTGTCTACAATAGGAAAGCTTGTGTTCCTAGTGACTCCAAGACTCATTTCTTCCTTGTTAGTATTCTTTCAGATGATATTGGTAGAGTTTCTAGTGGGGTGACTTTTTTTATGGCTTGAAGGTGTTAGAGTAAAGATCAGCCACATTCTATGCTTGGGGTGAAGGAAGTTGTCCTTGGGGGGTCTCATTGAGGCCTACCTTCCTTTCTTTTTTTTCGATTTCCGCATCTTTCTATCTCTTTTTCGAGGAGGGTTTTTCCCATGTGGTTTTCCCTGTTTCTCTGTTTCATAGAGATTTAGTTGTGATTGGGTACCTCATCAGGCCATGTTGATGAGACCCAAATTTGCATTCAGCATTGTAGTTCCTTTACTTCTTTCTTGCATTGTTTCTACATTGTTGCTCATCTTAAGAGGGGGTGTTAGAGAAAAGAATTAATTTAATTACATTGATTAAATTAACTTTGCTACCTCTTAAGATTTTACTTTATGCACTTGTATTAGTCATTTAATAATTAAATCTAATTATTAAATGTCTATTTACCTATTAGGGTTTCCCATTAGGTTTTTCGATCTCCTTCTATAAGGATTGATCCATTGTATATTTGTATTCATTCTTTTGGCTGATAATAATAAACTTTCATATTGTCAGAGAAAAACCCTTGTTTGTTTCCTATAGATTTCTTCCTTGTGACAAGTTTTTGCATGCAGGTTTCTTGGGCTTAATAGATTTTTTTTTTCATCAAATCTTACATAAGTTTTTTTGTTTATGTTGAGGATGAGGGTGAGTTCTTCTCTTCTTGGAGCTCTTGTCTGTGTGATTTTGTTTTTGAAGGTTTATTGGTGTGAAGGCTGTGTATGGACTCTTCTTCTAGTGTGTGGAAGGGACTATGTCTTTTGTTCCCATCTTTGTGAAAGGTATGGATAGGAATAAGGTTGAATGCTTATTCTAGGGTTTCTCTATGCATTTGGTGACCTTTTCTTGTAGATCTGTCTTGGTATTTGAACTGATTTTGTTGTAGTTCTGATTGGCTTGAATTTCTTTTTAATGATTCTATATTGGTGTTGTTTCCTTTCTAAGCTATTGTGTGATGTCTTTGATGTATTTTCCCTCTTGTTTTTATGGTGTGGGTTTATGAAAAATAATTTTTTGTTTGGTGTTGCTACTTTTCTAGCTAGAGGTGTGAAGTTTGTTGAAGTGGCTAGTGTTTAGTTCTATGAGGACATGTCTTGTTTTGGTGGGTTCTTTATTTATCGATTATTTTTTGTTTCAACCTAGTCTTCTTTTGTGGCCTTTGTAGAATGGATTTTCTTCATGTTATTATGTTGAATGGTATTTGATTAGGTTTCTCACTTGCAGTTTGCACTCTAGCCTTTTCTTGGTAGTGGTTGCCTCCTTTCCTTTGGAGGTTTTCAAGGACCTACTACTCTCTTGGATGGAAATCTATTTCTTGGCTTTTTCTGTTATTAGTAGTCCTTCCTCCTCCTCCTTTAGAGATAGAGATTTTTGGGGTCAATGTTACAATTGAGGAGGTTCATGATATTTATTATGCTCATAGTTTCCCTATAGATTCAATCTAGGTTGCCTTGTCTATAGTAGCTTATTCTCAATTGGGTTTGGACTTCTTTCTTGCCTCTTTCCTTTCTAAAAACTTAGATGTTTTTAATGGTTTTATTTGAAAAATGTTGAAGGATTCCTCTCAAAACCAATGGGCTTTAGGTTGGAGGATGTCTTTCAAAACCTCTTTGCCTTCTTTTGTAAAAGGTTTACAAGTGCCTTTCGAAACTCTACTTCCTTGTTTGATATTTTCTCCAATGCAAGGAGTTTTTTTAAGAAGTTGGTTTGGGGTTTCTTCCTAAACCCCTTTGTTTTGATTAGATGATCCTTTGTTGGTTTAGGACCCTTTTTCTCACCGGTTAGTTGCTCTAGTCAAAATCCTCTCTTTCTAAAAAAAGGTTTCCCCCTTTTTTGGTCTCGGTGGTCTTACTTCTTGTGACTTCCTCCCTCCTGTCTATGTATGTGGCTACTTTTTGTAAAGGACTTGGGCCCTCTCTCAATTTATCTAATCAAAACATATTAAAAACTATATATAATAATTAAATGTAAAATATAGAGCATTATTATATTTATTAATTACTTGAAATCATAAATTTATATATATTAATATTTAAAAATATTAATATGATGTATATTTTAAATGTTATAGTATATAATCTTATTATTTATTATTATATAATACAAAATTAAACAAAACATGATTGGGTTATTTAAAACTTTAAAAAATTAAGTTTGCATCAAAACCCTCATTTCAATCTAAGCTTTGTGGACTTGGAACAGTGGGAGGAGGCCAAAAATGAGAAGAACCTAATCAGGTTTCACAAAACTTTGCATTTTTTAGCATTTCCAACTAGTCTTCACAATGTTGCATTATCAAAAAGGTAAGAAATGCATTTTTATTATTTTTGTTTCAAATTATATTATAATAGGGTTTTTTTGGTTGATTTTTTTATTAATTTCATGTTAGATTCTCAAAACATTTCCAGACAAAAAAAATACAAAAACAACATGTTCTTGAACAAAAATCACCACCAGACCCTCAAAACACTACCCCTCAACAACAAGAAAACCCTCAAAATGCTACCCCTCAACAAGAAAACACTCAAAATGTTGCCCCTCAACAACAAGAACAACCTCAAAACCCTTTGTCTCCTCCAATAGAACCTATACAAGCCACACGGGAGGGTCTTATAAATTTCCTATCACATAATACTTCCCAAAAATTTTAGATAGTGAATAGGTTGAGGTCCTCCAATCATGAACATCATTCATCCCTTGTCACATCCTTAGAATCAATGGCCAATGGTGCCAAGGAGGTATCTAGACATGTTACTAAATGGTGCACATATAGGGATAGATGTAACACATTCTATTCTGATGGGTTGTCAAATGATGAGGTGAAAATAAAAATCCATAAGTAAAGGTGATATATGTTCTCTTTTTACCAAACCTAAAACTAATGAGACCTTAGCTCAAGATTCAGAGAAGTTTCCTTTACATTGGTCTAATCACACTAGGTTGCAAAATAATTTTTGGGATAGGTGTTATATGGTCTTTGACGAACCACCTTGTAACAATTATGAGGTACCTTTGTATTTTTTGAGAAATTTATATTGTGATTTTATCCTTGGATTAAAGTTGAACTACTTTGACATGCAAGAGTTATATGGTAGAGTGAGAGACTCTAGCTAGGATAGACCAGGGGCTCAGAGGGTGGTAGACCCCCAAAATAGGGCTTCTCTAGGTGCTAAACCCACAGTTCACATCATGCTCCCAGTAGCCTTGAAGGACTCTATGTAGTTACAAACTCTTTAGTAAGCTACATCATTGACTGATGGCATTGTTCAACATGGCACATAGTTAGTGCAACCTCTCAAACTAGAGGATGATTCAACACCTGCACCACTTGCCTCATCATTGAATGCACCATTTTTCTCATCCCACTCCATTGATCATATGTGTCCTAGCTACTAGAATATATGTTACATGGGGTAGATACTGATGTGAATGGGGATGGTTCCACATCCCATTTGTGTACACATTGCAGGAGTAGATCTCATGCTACCACCATAGAGGATATTTCCCTCACAAATGACTTGATGACATTTTTTGGTAGAGAGAGGATACAAGTGTGTTTATTTATGTTTATAACATATTGTTTATTAATCACTTAAAACTTATAAATGTAAATAGATTTTTATTTTTAGAGAAATTTAAACTGATATATGACTAATATGCATTACAGGGTGCGGGTGCTAGTGTGAGTATACCACATCATATTCCTTCCACTCCATGCACACCTATAGCTTTAACACATGAGGTAAAAGATATTAATATGTTAAAAATAGAATAATACCTTGATTTCAAAATATTTTTTTATAATATATAGTAAATCTCTAATGTATATTTATTTGGTGAACATTTATATGGGTTGTCAGGAGATCAGATGTCCCAAGTTGATGATGTCATGCTTTCAGCCATTCATTTATGCTTAGAAAGCTTTAAGATATCATATTTTGCATAGCTCTTATTTATAATTTTTATTGAACCCATGTGGTTCATTTAAATTTAGGTTTTTTTGACTTATATTTAATATTATATATTCATATCTCTTATGTTAATTTTGTTTCCCTTAGGTTACCCCACCTGGGTCCGTGATATCTCATGTGTGAAAGGCATCCTTCAACACATCAAAATGGATAAATAAATCTTTAGACACCTAAATGCCAAAAGGTAATTGAGCACAATTTAAGTTTATTTGTTGAAATTTATTATGATTAAACATGTACATGTAGATTGATTTAAAGTTTTTTTTGTCTCTTATGTATACAAAAATAATTGGGGCTTATAGAATTGATGAATGCACCTGATGTAGAAGAGGTTCAGTAGAGGGAAGAGGTTGTATGTGTTAAAAACCTACCTATGTCGAACAAGCTAAAATGTGCAAATGTTAGAGGGTTAGCATCTAAAATATATCAAAACATGTTATAAACTTGCAAGAAACATAAATTTTTCACCACAACCTTCGATGAGACAAACAAGGGCACCCAATTCCTTTTTGATTGCTCCTAGATATATTTGTGGGTGTGCTCTCCAAACACAATATGAAATTCCACTATATGTGCAAGCTTACCTTAAAGTGGGTGATTCTACAATGCAAGCTAATAGAGGTTGAATAGCTTGCAAATTGGTATGAGGAACTAGCCACAATCATTCCACAATGATTTTGATCAAATGAAACTAGCTATGAGAGTGCAAGCTATGAAACTAACATGGACTCATACTAATGTAAGCTAAAATTTTATGAGATTCAAGCTATGAAAAAAACTAACAATTAGTATTGATAATGCTTCTAAAATTCTCAAACTCAAACTAACATTATAATACTACATGTAAATGATGGATGATTTTCTCTTGACAAGTCTCCTATTTATAGTATTTTGGAGCAACTTGAGGGCCTTGGGTAAGGTGGAACCTATGTGCTAAAATGTTGTCACACTTCTATGAATCCTTACATGCAAGAAAACTCAAGAATGAGCCCTCACAAATCGATCCATAGCTCTCTATGCATGGAGTTGCAAGATTTGTAAAATTTCTCTCAGCTAGAGCTATAAACTCATGACCTTGCTAGTCAACCACACAATGAGAGATTCCAAATGAATGCAATGCTATGCAAATCTATATGAGAATGCAAATTAATCTTATGAGAATGAAGATGCAATTAAGCTATGAAAATGGAAATGAAAGAGTTACAAACCCTCTAATTAAACTATGTGAGATTAATCTAAAACATGAAATGAAATGATACCATGATAATGCAACTATGATGCAAGCTAGGATGTGATGTAGATGCAAGATGAATGCCAATGATGCTCCAAATCTTCAAAACTTGATGCAAGAATATCTCCAAAAGCTTCAATGACTTAGAAAACCTGTAGCATAATAATTCAAGTATGTATTGTGTGTGCAAATGAGGAAGAGAGCTCTTCTTTTATAAGAGGTGAAAAATCAATGGACCATGGAGATTAAGAGGCAAAAGATTTAATCAACAATGGAGAAAAAAAGAAGCTTGATCCTTGTGCACAAATATCCTCCAATAAGAAAATTAGAAGCATTTACTTTATGTTGAGCATTTACTTTATGTCCATGTGAGACAAAAAATGCTTTTCTTTTATTTTTTATTTTATTTTTCTTTATAAATAAGAATTAAATACTTTATTTGTGCAACAAGGATAAGAAGAAAAGTGGAGATTTTTTATTTAAATAAAAGGGGAGGAAATTCTTTTTAATTAAATAAAGGCTTAGAATAAAGTGATTTTATTATTTAATTAAAAGGGATTTATTCTCTTAATTAAATAAGATTTTTATTTTTATTTTCTTTTAAATTAAATAAGGCTTAAACTTTAAGAAATATTGAATTGATTATGATTTGATCAAGGAAATTGATATATTTGAAAAATGTTGATTTTTGAAAATATTGATTCAGGGATTTGATAAATTGCAAGAAATAGGGGCCCAAAGTCTAGGCAACCATTTTAGGGTGCATACATTTGCCCCTCTTTGACTAATGTGTGATTGATCTGGGAACACATGCAGTCAAAGAAGAATTGAAATGTGAGATCAATTTGGGATCACAAAACAACCCAGATGTGTGTTCATTTTGGGAACACATCAAGACAAGCATAAGCAAAAGCTAAAAGACAAGACCAACACTGTCGCTGCTAGGTGCAAATCAAGCCTTAGACAAAACTATCACCGTCGCTGCTAGGCAATAATCAAGTCTAAAAAATAAGAGATAAAAATTGAAAGACAAAATCACCACCATCGCTGCTAGGTGATAATCAAGTCTAAGAATAAGAATCTCAAGCTGAGCTGAATGATAAAGCTGAATCAAAGATTAAAGCTAATAGGTACTACCCCCTCGAAATCGAAATCGAAATCAGGTAGAGGAGAACAAAAAACTGATAAACTTGATCAAGTCACAATAAATCATAATCGAAGGATGGAGCATGATAGGATAACCATCAAATAGTGAAGATATGCCCTAGGTTGACGAGGTTTGACTGGGAAAGATATAGGATAAAGATTAAGTCAAACCTTAGAGAGAGGAAGCGAAAGGGGTGAATGAAAGACTAGAAGTTTGAAAGACATGGAAAGGAAGAAATTCCATCGAAAATTAAAGAATTGTGCCTCAAATGGTCAGTCAACGCAACTCAGATTTTGGTTTCAAATCTGAAATGGATAGAAAATGATGTGACATGAAAGACTAGAAATGAAAGATATGATCAAGAAGAATCAGAAAATGAGCACAGTTGACCAACTAGTCCGTAGATGATAAAAAGGAGAGCTCTCTCCATATGCAAGATGCAAAAACTAAACTATGATGAACCTAAAAATGCAAGATACTATGAAAGTGGTTGACTTGCAAGGTCACAATGCTTATAGACATCTAATTATCATCATCAAGCATTATTGGTAGCATCGCAAGATCATACAATGCACACTAGCATAACTATGTGGATATGAATATGATCTTTATCAGATAGAAATAAAATATGTTCTCATACCCTCAGTCTTCTAGCCATGCATCACCGAAAACTTCTCAGGGAGAGACCACTCATCAAAGAAATTCTCATAGACAGCACACAAAGAAAAATAAAGTCAACATATCTCAACGAGTTGATTGTTTAAGTGCATGTGTGTTGGTCATAGAATCAAACTTTGAGTATCACATTTGCAAATGAGCAACGTCGCATCATACTAGACTGTTGGGTAAGACATTTGATAAGTATTAAGAAACACTCGACACAAGGGTAGTGTTGAAAAACACTGTTGGGGTGGTGTTGAAAAACACCTGTTGTGAAATGCCCCAAGAGAAAAATGCACCTAAAGGACCAATGCTAACAGTTATGCCCCCTAGACAAAGATAAAGACCAATTCCAGACCAAATCAAATAAGGTCAAGGCATGATGGAGAAAGGCTAAGTGTCGAGGACGCATGCTAACAAATAGGGGTGCAAAGGCCTCAAGTAGCACTTGTTTCCAAGTTTTCACCACTTGGATTTATTGCAATTTTATTTTTTTTTATTTTTTTTTTGTATTTTTGCTACCAAGGCGCCTGCTCCAAATTTTCACCAAGGCACTTTTTCTTTTTTTTGAATTTTTGAATTTTTTGATTTTTGTATTTTTTTCAGGACTTTTTATGCTTTTTAGGATTTTTTCAGCATCATATATGATTTTTTTGGTATTTTTTCAGAATCATAAAATATGTACAAAGGACGCCCCCAGACAGAATGGGCATCAAACTTCCAAGCAAAATCACATCATGTAGTCCCAATGTCTAGCAAGGTGGAAAATAAGATGGATAAGCAAGCTGGTGGAAGAGATGGAAGACATGAGAATGAAGGAGAATGAAGGGAAGAAATCCTCAAAGTCAAACTCCTCAAGAGTACCCAAGCTAGGGAAAAATTATCATGTAAAGCATATTTGGATAAACAATGAAAAGCTAGCATAGGATAAGTCACAAAAGCGCACTACAAAAGAAGGGAGGATGCAGTCCAAAGGAGTAGACATGTCAAGAGGCTTCATAGCATCGTGTTTACTCTTTTTTTTTTTAGATCAAGACCAAAGGGGAAAATGATAGTGAAAGACTAGAATGAATGAAGGAAAATGAATATGAAGGCTAAACATGAAAGGAATGAAAGCAAGACCATCATAAGATAGCTCACAAGATAGCCAAATGTTCGTGTATAGTTCAACATTGTCAAGATCAAAGATGGAATGAAATGGATGAAACATGTAGAAGAACTACGCATGATGCCTAATTACTAGGTTTTCATCATGGTACTTATCCAAGGCGCCACAAGGGAGTGGTTTTCACCATAAGATGAATTTATTTCTCTTTATTTTTGCTACCAAGGCGCCTGTTTCCAAGTTTTTACCATGACACATTTTTAATTTTTTCTTCATCTTTTTTTTGTTTGTTTTCATTTTTGAATTTTTTCTATTTTTTTTAATTTTTTCTATTTTTGGAAGAAAGCAAGCTTTTTAGATAATGCTCCTTGAAAGGATAAATCATGATATACCAAAGATTCAAAATGATATGCTGAAAGATGCTAAAGGGAAAGGAAGACAAAAGAGAAAAATGGAGGATAAGGTTTTATGTAAAGCAAGTGAGGTTGGAAGATAGGAGGAATATGCAAATGAGGAAAAATGATAAAAGGTAGGAGGATAATGAATGGAAAGATTGTGAAAGGGTAGATGGAAGGGAAGGAAATATCAACGTCAACACACACCTTGAAGGGTGGCGAGAGAATGGAGGAAATGTGAATGAAGGAATACGAGAAGGGATATGGTGAATATTTAGCAGAGATTGCGGTTTGGGCACATGGAATGGAAGAATGTTTTTGGAAGAAGATGAAGTGGAAGCCTTTGGAAGCTTGAATGTCAACTTCACTTTTTTCTCAACATTAGACTCTTTCAAGAGAGACTTTGGAATCCATATAGCTTTAGGCTTTTTATTTCCTTTGGATGATTTAGAGATAATATCTTCAATGATGGATTTTGGAACCCATACTTGTCTTGTAGTTTTCTTCTTAGATATCTCTTTTGACTTTATGTTTCCATGTCGATTAGAGGAGACATGGTGATCTTTTTTTGATGGATTCTTGTATTGCTTCTTTTTCTTGTATTGAACATTTAGGTTACTTCCAAAAGACTTGGGACTTGTGGAAGAAAAAGGAGGATATGACTAGTTTATATGGGTGGGTGGATGAAAATGATTCAAGGGTATGCATCTATGTTGATCTTGAAGGAAGATAGGAGATGGAGGGACATAAGGACCCAAGATAGATGACAAATTAGGAGAATTAGGAGGGGAAAGTGAAGGGACATAAGGACCCAAGATGGAAGGAAGACATGAAGCCCTTAGTATTGGTGGAGGAGGTCCAAGGATAGATGTGGAAGATGCAAAAGGATAATCAATAAGTTCATCAGCATCTATATCACAACCAAGGATATCAACATCTTTAGAGTGAGCATTAGAATTTTCAACAGTATCATGCACATCTTGAATAGGAGCAACTTCGTTGATAGGATCATTCAAAGCTTGCGAAGATTTAGGAAGAGTAGAAAGTGGAAGTGAGCATGGAGCGGTAGAATAAGAAGGTGGAAGACTTTGATCTTGACAAGGATCTTTGGATACCATAAGCGCATCATTTTTTTCTTTATTTTCAATAGGCTTAACATTGGAAGTAACAACACCATTTTTAATAACCTTAATGGAAGTATCATCTTTGGAAAGCACAAGTGTGGTAAGGTTATTTTGATTATCAATAAGCTCAACGGTGTAAGTAGTAGCTTGATCTTGCTTAGGAGATGGTGGAATAAATGCGGAAGAGTGTAGAGGATCAAAAGAACCATGAAATGGAGAAGATACATCATGAAGAGAATTGGATGATATGGAGGGTTCCTGATCTTGATCTTTTTTTATGTTCTTTTCTTTATCATTTTTAGAATCCTCTTGACATGGAGCCACTTCTAAGGACAAGGAAGCAGGTTGGAATTGTATGGAAGACTTTGGAAGAGATAGTGAAGAATTAGCTGAAGTAGGTAGTATAGCAAACGAAGGCTTAAGATCTTTTAGTTTAGCATCATTAGAAGTATTTGTTGCAAAGTGAAGGTTAGCTTGAGTTTTTTTAAGAGGTAGCCCTTGAGGATAACTATAGGGACCTGCATGGAAAGCCTTAGGATCTTTGTTGGATGAAGGATTTGTGATAGATTTGGAAGACTCGGAAGCTTTAGGAAATGTAGGGGCATTGGAGGAAGTAGAGGATGGAAGGGAACCATCACAAGACAAGGGTTCAACATTAACATGATCTTGCTTGAGAGTGTCATTTTTATTTTCAACATGAATGTTCTTAGAGGAAGGATTCTTATAATATTTATGTTTCAAATTAGCACGGTGCATTTTATATTCCTCAACAGTAGTAGCTGGATTATAATCAAGGTATTGTTCACAAAACTTATCAAAGTTTCTTTCAAAATCTGAATCATACGGATCACCATCACAATCTTTCCAATATGAAGACCCATTTCCAGTAAGCACAAGGACATGACTAGGAGGACTCTTAGGAATAGAGGTGTCATAGGTATCACTACATTGTCCATCATCATAGTCATCATAGTCATCATAGGTGGGTGTGTCACTCTTTGTGGAAAAGACATCACAAGGACTATCACGTTGCTCTTTATGGTGTGTCTTCTGAAGAGAAGTAAGACTCTTGGGAGAAGTAGAAGAAGAACGAGATTGTGAAGAAGAGGAAGGTGAAGACCCAGTGGAAGAAGAATACTTGGATGATGAGGAATTTGAATAATGTTTAGAAGAGTCATGGTAAGATTTGGAAGATGAAGAATGAGAAAACTTAGATGATGAAGAATGTTTAGAAGGAGGTTGTGATATGATCATGTCTATGATCCTAGCAAAGACATCTGATTTAATCATCTTTTCTTTTATTTTTGCCATAAGTTTATCACCCATGAGATATTTGGAAGGACTATTGGAGGACTAAAGATACTCTTCAAATTGAGCAATGAGTTCAAGATCATCTATTCTCAAGAGAGGTTCCTTAATAAGATAGTTAAAATTCATGGTTCTAGAAGAGGAGGAATCAATCATGGAAAAAATGAATAGATGAATAGAAGAAGGTAGACTAGATAGTAAGAGAAAAAGAATCAAGAAGAAGAAGAAGAATTTCCCATGGGAATAGAAGACTTTAGAACATGGGAAATGGAGAAGAAAGAAGAAGACTAAGAGTCATCTTGTGCAATTGATACTATAACGTTCATTGAGATGACAGCACCTATGATCTGAGATTTGGACTGACCAAGGAAGACCAAGCTTCTAAGGAGAACTCACTACAGCAAGACGGAACTCAGTTTCAATATTCCAAATAGATCTTTCAAAAGATTTCGCAATGATGATCAAGCACATAGAATAGCAACCAAGGAGTTCAAGAAAATAGTCTTCAAGCAATGAGCAAGGGACAAAGCAACCTTGCACATAAATAGAGATAGTGACTTAGTATGCTACTCCTTAAATATTCTACTTGTGTATGTTCTTGACACTGTTTTAGCAGGCACATAGAACACAACAACACCTTAACAAGTTATCTACAAGGATATACATGGCTTTCTAAAAGGAGTCCTCGATATACACAAGGTATGTGAGGCCCAAATCCGTAGATGAGAAGAATCCAAAATCACATAGCCGGGGGGAGACGGTAACCCAAATCTCCTCCTTCACTTCTCAAAGGTATAAAGTTCTTTGAGGCTTAGCCAAGAGTGATATCAAACTCAATTCCCAAGAGAGGTGTCTTTGGATTCACCTCCTGATATTTATACTCTGTCAAAACACAGGAGTTAAGGTCATCCCTTGAGGTGGTGTGTCCCCAAGCAGGCCTTCTAAAAATAAAAACTAAGTAACAAAAGTATTTAGAGCACTAAAGGTGGAACACTTAACTCTTCAAGTAAATACGAAGTGAGTCCAAAAGTGGAACATTTAACCCTTTAAGATAATGTGAAGTGAGTCCAAAAGTGGAACATTTAACCCTTCAAGAGAATGTGAAGTGAGTCCAAAAAAGTGGAACACTTAACCCTTCACACAAACTCAAAGTGAGTCCAAAAGTGGAACATTTAACTCTTCACACCAACTCAAAGTGATTCCAAAAGTGGAACATTTAACTTCTCACATCAACTCAAAGTGAGTCCACACCTTAGAAAACAAGTGAGTTCCAAAAAGCACAAAATGGTTGCCTAGTGGAGCAATTAACGCTTCTTTCTTGTAGACCCCTCCCTTTTAATGTGGCGCTGATCTTGCAACCACGGGGCCGAAATGAGGGGCCGATGGATTAGCGAGTCCAATAACCCAAGATAGCAATCTAGATCAATCACAAGTAATCTAAAGTTGCTTATCAATACTACTCACAAATGACAAAGGGTTGAATCAATGGAATATTTAACTTTCCAAGCAAACATAGAGTGAGTCCACAAAGTGGTGCATTTAACTCCCTATGTAAACAAGGAATGAATCCATGCCCTCAATCACTCAATGAGATATTTGATATTGAAACCAAGAATTACTTAAGGTTTAAACACAAGCATTCACTTACACAAACTTGTATGGAAGCAAATCTATGTTCATTCATTTCCCATTAAGAGCATCAATTGAAATGTGTTCTATGAAAGCATGTAAACACTCAAGCCAAACACATGAGAGGTTCAATTTTAATCCCAAGATCCAAATGTTGTAGAGTTGTAACAAAATACCTCAAGTCCAATGCAACGCGCTTAGTAGATTTCACCCTTTTTTTGTTTGTTTTAAGCATTTTTCATGAAAGCAAGCCATGCACCTCTGAAAATTCTAAAAAAATTTTTGGAGCTTCTCTGATATGTCGCCAACCTGCAAAAAAATTTTTAGACCAAAATACCAAGCCGTTTTGGGAGATATGATCAAATCTTTCAAATCTAGGGTTTTTAATCTCCAAACAAATCTGCACAAGGGTTAGCTCCAAAAATAATCAAAACCAGCATGTAAAAAGTAGGTTGCCCCACGGTGGGTGCCAAAAATGTGTGCTAAAATATTGTCACACTTCTATGAATCCTTACATGCAAGAAAACTCAAGAATGAGCCCTCACAAATCGATCCATAGCTCTTTATGCATGGAGTTGCAAGATTTGTAAAATTGCTCTCAGCTAGAGCTATAAACTCATGACCTTGCTAGTCAACCACACAATGAGAGATTCCAAATAAATGCAATGCTATGCAAATATATATGAGAATGCAAATTAATCTTATGAGAATGAAGATGCAATTAAGCTATGAAAATGGAAATGAAAGAGTTACAAACCCTCTAATTAAACTATGTGAGATTAATCTAAAACATGAAAGGAAATGATACCATGATAATGCAACTATGATGCAAGCTAGGATGTGATGTAGATGCAAGATGAATGCCAATGATGCTCCAAATCTTCAAAACTTGATGCAAGAATATCTCCAAAAGCTTCAATGACTTAGAAAACCTGTAGCATAATAATTCAAGTATGTATTGTGTGTGCAAATGAGGAAGAGAGCTCTTCTTTTAGAGGAGGTGAAAAATCAATGGACCATGGAGATTAAGAGGCAAAAGATTTAATCAACGATGGAGAAAAAAAGAAGCTTGATCCTTGTGCACAAATATGCTCCAATAAGAAAATTAGAAGCATTTACTTTATGTTGAGCATTTACTTTATGTCCATGTGAGACAAAAAGTGCTTTTCTTTTATTTTTTATTTTATTTTTCTTTATAAATAAGAATTAAATGCTTTATTTGTGCAACAAGGATAAGAAGAAAAGTGGAGATTTTTTATTTAAATAAAAGGGGAGGAAATTCTTTTTAATTAAATAAAGGCTTAGAATAAAGTGATTTTATTATTTAATTAAAAGAGATTTTTAATTAATTAAAAGGGATTTATTCTCTTAATTAAATAAGATTTTTATTTTTATTTTCTTTTAAATTAAATAAGGCTCAAACTTTAGGAAATATTGAATTGATTATGATTTGATCAAGGAAATTGATACATTTGAAAAATGTTGATTTTTGAAAATATTGATTCAGGGATTTGATAAATTGCAAGAAATACGGGCCCAAAGTCTAGCGACCATTTTAGGGTGCATACAGAACCTATGTGGCATCCACATAGGATCCATATAGGAGACATAGGGGCTGAAGGACAAGCCATGCAAAAAGTCAACCTTGAGAAAAGATGGGCATTTAAGGTTTAAAGGCTCAAGATTCCTCACACGTGTGAGAAACATTAGGGAAATCAGGAGTGGGGGACAAGAGCATAAAAATATAGTTGGAGAGTTTAAGGAAGTTTGGTAGCTTCCTTGGGATGATTTTCTCACACGTGTGAGCAACCAATTAGTGCTAAATAGCTTAGGAATCCTAAGGATTAGTGAGCTAATCAAGGATTAGCCCAAGTGGGTAGGTTTGGTGTGTGAAGGAATGGTTGCAGACTAGGTTTTAGGTGGGGTTTAGGATTAATTAAAATTAGATTTTAATTAATCCATGTTTTAGAAGAATATTAGGATGTGTAGGGTTTAAATAAATATAAATTTATTCAAAAGGGGATTTACAGAGGGACATGCATTAAAATAGATTTAATACATCAGAAAGGAGGAGATTTAAATTAAATTTAAATACCTTAGGTAATGAACCCAACTTAATTAAATAAATTTAATTAAATGGGTAGAGGAATATAACAGATATAATTAATTAATTAACTATAGTGTTAACGAGATAATATTAATTAAAGCAAATTAAATTAATAAGTGGAAAAGGACATTTTTAGATGTTTATATTTTTCCCCTCTTTGATGTGGTGTCAAATACGGTATCACATCAAAGAAAATAAAATAAGATGTCCCAAAGAGAATTAGGTACCTAGGAGTCGTGTCAAAGTGACAATGGTAAGAGAGTGTGCCCCCTTGGGAAAATTGTGCAAAAACTAAATTTTGGGTAATTTTCTTGAAAAAAGGAAAAAGAGAGGAAAAAGAATGAAGAAAGGTGAAGAAAAGGGGAAATTGGTTGGCATGGTGAGACACTTCCTAGGGGGTTCGGGGTAGACCTAGGGTAGATTGAGAAGATGATGCCCCAATTGGGATGGGGGAAATAAAGAATAAATAGGAGCCTCATCACAATTTATTTTTCTATTTAGTGCAATAGATCCAATTCCTTTTACCAAGAAAGGAGAGTTATTACCAAACCTTACCAATCCACCATCACATTCTTCCAACTTAGTGAACTTACTCTAGTCATCATTCATGTGATATGTACAGGTAAACATTGGGAGATGGGGGCCAATTCCGCGGAAGTCCGTGGGGTTGGAAAATCCTCAAACGAAATGGGTGCCCAATTTTTAAAAATTGGGCACCTGTTTAGGTTCGGGTGCCCGATACTTTTTCAAAAATCGGGCGCTTGTTTTCAAAATCGGGCGCTCATTTAGGATCGGGCACCCAAAGCAAAAAGAGTGCCCGATTTGTTCAAAACGGGTGCCCGTTTTGAAAATGTATATATTTTTCTTTTTAAACAAAAAACTTGTCATTTTCATCAGTGCGAAAATAGGTTCCTATTTTGGAGAGCTTGGGTGCCCGATTTAGTTGCCCTTTCCGACCCCATTTGCCATTTTTTTTGTCTCTTAGGTATGTACTATTCTTTTTTATTTATTTTTAATGATTTTTGTCATTAGAAAATATAGTTTCAGTTGTTTTTAATTTAAAAATGTATAGTTTAATATTATTTTCAGCATTATTGCATTTAAATTTAATTATATTTTATCGTTCTTGCTTGTAATTTTTTTAATTTCAATTTAATTTCTAAATTACCGTACTAGTGTAGAAAAATGATAAAATTTTTAGGTATATGTGCATTTCATACATTAGAAAACCCTACATAGAAAAACAAAACCCTAGGTAACAAAACAAAAACGTAAACCTACATACAAAACTAATTTACAAAACCCTAAACTTAGAAAATCAAAATATAAATTTAGAAAATGAAAACATAAATTTAGTTCTTGAACCACAACATAAACTTAAAAATGTGCTCTCTCTCTCTCTCTCTCTCTCTCCCCCCTCTCTCTCTCTCTCCTCTTTCTCTCTCTCTCCTCTCTCTCCTCTCTCTCTCCCTCTACTCTCTCTCTCTCCTCTCTCTCTCTCTCTCTCTCTCTCTCTCTCTCTCTCCCTTATATATAGAAAACCAAAATATAAATTTAGTTCAAATCTTGAAACATATTAAAAGTTTAGATTGTTTTTTAAATTATTGTCTCTCTCTATATCTCTCTTTATTATTTTAGAAAATCAAAATTTATAAGTTAAATTAGAAAACTAAAATATAAATGTAGTTCAAATTTCTTGAAACATAAACTTAGATTGTTTTTTAAATTATTCTCTCTCTCTCTCTCTCTCTCTCTCTCTCTCTCTCTCTCTCTCTCTCTCTCTCTCTCTCTCTCTCTTTTATATTTAGAAAACCAAAATATAAATTTAGTTCAAATCTTGAAACATATTAAAAGTTTAGATTGTTTTTTAAATTATTGTCTCTCTCTAGATCTCTCTTTATTATTTTAGAAAATCAAAATTTATAAGTTAAATTAGAAAACTAAAATATAAATGTAGTTCAAATTTCTTGAAACATAAACTTAGATTTTTTTAAAATTATTATCTCTCTCTCTCCTCTCTCTCTCTCTCTCTCTCTCTCTCTCTCTCTCTCTCTCTCTCTCTTACTGTTAAAGTATGCTAATTGTAAATTATTCATGTTTTTATTTGCATGCAGATTTACTTGATATGGATGATTTTCAGATAGATGATCTTATAGGTCAGGATGCACCACCACCACCTCCTCCTCCACCTCCCCCTCCCCCTCCACCTCCACCCAGAGAACTTAGAGATAATATCAGGCACAATGTTGAGCAGATTTTGGCAGACATAAATATTATTAGGAATGATCCATATCTGTCTGTCCACCTACCACACCTTGTAGATAGCATGCAAGGCATAGTAGATTCCATACATACATTAGACTACGAGATTGATAGTTTTGAGTCGTGGAGAGAGAATATGCGTGTATATTATTCTGATGGCCTCTCTTATAAAGAGATTAATAAGTTAAAAATTACAAAACATGATATGGCACGCTATTTTGAGAACCCTAAAATGGGTGAGCAGATACTTGGTAGGAAACCACGTATCTCGATTAGATGGTGTAGACACCCTGCCATAGCGGCACATTTTTGGGAGTGGTGGTGGATGGTTTTTGACGCTCCACCACACACTAATCATGAGGTCCCACTTTATTTTTTGAAGAAATTGTGGGCTGAGTTTGAATTGGGTAAGAAACCCAATTATTTTGACATGAGAGCATTTCAGGGGGTTGGCCGGGGCATGCCACAAGATAGGCCAGGGGCCAAATTGAGTGACAAAACTAGAAACCATGTGCACACTGAGCCCCTTATTCCTCTCCCATCTCCTATACTTCCTCAACCCATCTATCATCGAGCAATGCAATCATCTCTTGGGTCTTTGAGTGCCCTTACAGGTAATTTGTTACAGCACATGACCCAAGCGAGGACTGCCCCCATCATGGCACATGTTTGCACCAGTTGTGGGGGTATATGTAGGGGTCCCTAGCTTGATCCTGATGCTGTCGATGCTGCCCATGGTGCATATGTTGATGATGCTGGTGGCGCGCATGGTGGATACACCGATGATGATGTTGATGGCACACATGGTGGATATGCCGATGATGATGATGGCTCACATGGTGATGTCGGATATGATATATCATCATATGTTGATTTTCTTAATGCAGATGATGAGCATCCCACATAGGTAAATTTAATTTTAATTTAAATATATAGTGCAATAAATTAAATTTCTTATTTATATACAATTCTGACCCATAATACATGTGGATTTTTTGGTGAACAGAGGAGGGTTGACCCTCCAATATTCATTAGCTGTCATCATATGACATTGAAACCTCGACATCTTGGTGCTCCATTCATAGTATGCACTTTGATCTTGATACATTTAAACTTTTAAAAAAATAAACTTTAATTGATAATGTGTTTGACGTATTTTTCTGATTTTGTAGGGTCTGTCATGTACCACTCAGTTTGACAATCCTTCATCCTCTACCCCACCAGTCACTGAGAGTCAGCCACATATACCTGACTCATCGGTGACATTAGCTATGTGTCACACAGAGGTAATGTGTACACATGTTTTTATTTCATATTTATATATAATCAAGTTATATATATACTTTATAATTTATGTGTATATATGTACTATAAGTTTATTTAATTCATGCTTTAAATATATATATTGTTCAGGTCGACACCACCATGACTCTTGGCATGGCTACAGGATTAAGCCAAATGCATCCATCGACACTATCCTTTGAGGTGATAATTAATTTATGTAAATTTTCAATGTCCTGTGTGTATCTAGATATTTTTTAATGTCCTATGTGTATCTAGATCTTAGATGATTAATTTAAGTTATTTTTAATTTGTACTTTAACTGTTTTTACAGGATTTGGCTTCATCCACTTTTCATGTAGTTGAGGATGAGGGTACTCGAGACCACACAGAGCAGGATGGGGGTACTCAGGACCAGACAGAGCAGGATGAGGGCAGTCAGGACTAGACAGATCATGTTGATGCATCACAG
The DNA here is from genome assembly GCA_027943335.1 of Chamaecyparis obtusa. Taxonomy (NCBI): domain Eukaryota; kingdom Viridiplantae; phylum Streptophyta; class Pinopsida; order Cupressales; family Cupressaceae; genus Chamaecyparis; species Chamaecyparis obtusa. The sequence continues at coordinate 387,257 of BSBK01000524.1, read as the reverse complement.
TCCTCTCCACGTGGAGTGAAGAGGACTGTAGATTAACTAGATGAGTAGAGACTTTAGATTATGATGGTCCTATTTAGACAGGACTTATTTTATGCTGACTATTTGGACTTGTTCATGTTATTTTTTCTGATTATTTGGACTTGTTTAGACTTGTTTCGACTTGTTCTGACTATTTGGACTTGTTTAGACTTGTTTCGACTTGTTCTGACTATTTGGGCTTGTTTAGACTTGTTCATATTATGTTTACTTGTTGTTAGATTAGGACTTGCATTATATATTAGTCTACTTGTTATCATATATTCTACTTGGACTTATTTTTAGAGTATGACTTTGTTTTGTGATATTTATGATGGACATTTCAGGACTTGTTATGTTATTTATCTTAATCATGAGTGGTTATATAATTTATCAATTTATCTTAATCAAGACTTGTTAAGTAATTTATCAGTTTAAATCCTTTAAAAAACTTCTATCTAACAATGAGTTGATATGATGGACATTATGATACATGTAAATTATTTCAAGACAATGTTATGTTATTTATCTTAATCATGAGTTGTTATGTAATTTATCAATTTATCTTAATCAGGACTTGTTATGTTATTTATCAATTTATCTTAATCAAGACTTGTTAAGTAATTTATCAATTTAAATCCTTGAAAAACATCTATCTAACAATGAGTTGATATGATGGACATTATGATACATGTAAATTATTTCAAGACAATGTTATGTTATTTATCTTAATCATGAGTTGTTATGTAATTTATCAATTTATCTTAATCAGGACTTGTTATGTAATTTATCAATTTATCCTTAAAAAAATAGCTAGATCTAACAATGAGTTGATATTCAATGGACATTATTCAATACATGTAAATTATTTCAGGACTTGTAATATGTTATTTATCTTAATCATGAGTTGTTATGTGTAATTGATCTAAGTACAATATCTAGATACATGTTACAAGTAATATGAACACTTTGATTAACTATAAAAAAAATCATCTAGATCTAACAATGACATCTATTAATACATGTAATTGACAAGAACAATATGGATGTTACAAACTTAATAACTAAATTAAGTAATGAGATCTATTAAGTGAACATAATCTAGAACCAATGTGCATAGTTTAATATCTACAACAAAATTAGGTGAATACAAAGTTATGAATTTACAACAAGAGTGCATTGTACTACATAAATAGTTCATGTAGATATGTTCTTCTAGGTCCATCCTGCATCACAAAAATAAACATGTTGAAATTATGTTAGAATTTATAAAAATTCATTTAAAGTTAAATTTAATTTTAATTTCAAATCTATATCTATAAATTATAAATTATGTCACTTGAAAGAAGACATATAGAAAACATATATATAAAAATATGACAATTGAACAAAAACTTACATCACATAAAATTGATTCAACCTACTGTACCATCAACATCCTCTATTTTCTACAATGCAGATCTATGTTCTTCTTGACAATCTGCATCATAAAAATAAACAAGTTAAAATGTTAGAATTTTTGTACTCAAGTTCATTTATTAAAGTTAATTTTAATTTGAAAGTTAATAAGACAATTGAATAAAAACTTACATGTATAAATTTCATTCAACCTAATGTACCATCAACATCCTCTCTTTTCTGCAATGTGTCTATGATTGCCTCATGCTCTTCCATTGAAAGTGTCCATAAAATCTTATTAGCAGGTCTCCCTTTGTATCTTTCCAATTTGATATTTGTTGCCACTACCAAATGGGAATAGTGTATAATCTTCTTTTCTAATTGGTAGTCTTCAAAAGCTGGTAAACCATTCCTTCTTGTTAGGTATTTGCATAGCCATGTACCAACTACCACAGTAGACCCAATTGGATACTGAAAATTATCATCATCTACTTGATGACATATCAATTTTTTCTTGGGTTCTACACATTGAGCTAACCAATACTCTGTCTGCTCTTCATTATCCTCAGGTGCAACAACAACATACACATGTCCTGCAAAACAAAATTTTAAGTACATGTGCACTGTAAATAAAACTTGTTTAAAAGTTTATAATTCAAATATATATAATCATAAATTCCTCTACATACAAATGTAACTAATGTATAATTTAAAGTTTTACATTAAATTGTATTAAATTACCAGGTTGTATGAGATCTGAAACACGATCATAATCTTCTGATGCAAAGGCATGATCCAGGTCTTCATTTATTATAACATCTTCATCTTGTCTCTCACTAGGTGTTAAGGATTTTTGTTTCCATTCTTCAACTCATTCTGTATTCTCACATTCTTCCCATTCACCTGTAACACAAAATTGACAAAAACATGCAAGCTCCCTAGTCCATATAGTCCAAGTGTTCGAATTAGAACTCCTAAATGAATGCCATTTAGCCGATCTGCTGATTGTATTACAATCATATCTTGAAAGGATATCCTTCTCTTCAACTAGCTAGAAAAAACATCTGATTGTAGAGTTCTGACTTGATCCTGTAGACAAACTTGTTTTACACCATTCAACAATTGCACATGCATCTTTAAATTTTGATTTTTCCTCAAATTTGAGTTGCTCTCTACAAAGGGCTCTCTTAACACATGCACCGGCACCATCATGCTCTCCCTTCCCGTGTCCAACCTCAAAAAAACTCCAGATATGCTGGATATTTGTTTTCTTGTGCGTCCTACTCAACCAATAAAACATTCTAGCATTCTTGAATTGTCTTGTGCAATTATCTGACCATATTAGATGTTGTGTTATATGAATTTCTCTCTCCATTAAATTTTCATAAAAGGTATTAAAGCAATATTGGACAAACTCTGATGAGTGTAACTTATTATCACTCATATAGAAATGACACTCTCTCAATATTTTCTGATCCTCTTCTATACTATCGAGTGCATGTCTATAGACAATATGAACAAAAATTGTCACTTGCACTAAATTATAATATTGTGGTTGGATCTCATCTTGTGGTGCAAGTGTGTAGTTTTCTACAAAGTCAACAACTGACAGTATACTACCAATTGGAAATGTATTCTTGCATATCCGAAATTGTCCATCAAGCCATCTAGAATTGTGAGAGTGTTTCACATATTTAGGTATGACCTTACTCTTGAATTCATTCATAAAAGCATTAACACTAAGTTTTTCAGTTATTAGGTCGCACCATTTTCCAACTTTTCCATCCCTCAATGGATACTCAATAGTTTTAAATCTTTGTACATCAACTAATTGTTGTCCAAAATCAAATGAAATATTCTCATGCAAACATTCATCTAATAATGTAAGATTGCCACATAAATCACATACACCAGAAACACATGCATTCAGAAGATAAAATTGCTCATTAGGTGGGTTACAAAATAAATTTGATATAAACTCTTTTACAGTTTCAGGTGGTATATTTATACCACATTCCTGCAACATTTCATTAGTATGCATAGTAGAATGTATAGATCGAAAAACATCATAATGATAACAAAATTGAACATGAGTTTTACAACAACAGGTGATTCTTTCTTTGTTAATCCTTACATACCATGGTTTACATTTTTCAAAAGATCTTTGACTAATACTAATAGTTAACACCTTATCATCCAAAAAAAATTTATACAATTCTGTTTGAGTCATATCTAAAAGGTGTTTTGGATGTGGATCATGAACTTTTGAACCGACTCTTAATTTAAGAACATCTCTTGCATTAGGGGACACTCTTGTATTATCGTGCCAAAATTTTTCAATCAAAGTTTTGACTTCACCAGTAAGTTTCATGTCAGACCTTGGGAGTCTACCACTGAAGGTCCATAAATGGTTTGCCGGATCACTCTCAAAGTTAACTCTTCTCTTTATAGCTCTTGCTAAAGTTTTACAATTAATATTAAGATATCCACTTATGTTTGAAATCATTCTTTTATCAGTAGTAGTTTTGTTTACTAAAGTTGTTGTTATTGCTCGTCGTGCCGCATTACTATCTTTAGAATGACTTTTCTTTCCAATTATGTCAAAGGCACTAGCAACAGTTGATACAACTTGTTTTAGAGACTCATCCTTCTTCTTTTCACATGAATGCCTAATGTCTTCATTACTTTTCGCATTTTAGACATTTTAATTAATTGTAACATTAATTGACATTGAAACCCAAATTTCTTATTATAAAAAAATTGTCTAAACAATCTACTCGCATGTGTCCTAATCTGTCTCAATGAAACCAAACCACGCAGATTGTCTAACACATCAGTTTTTAATTGAAATTGTTCATTTATTTCATTATCATTTAAATGAGTTTCTTTTTCAATCGGTGTTTCTATGTCTACATTTTCATTGTTGATTTCAATCTGAATTGGTGTTTCATTTTCAGTTTCAATTGGGGTTTGACTTTTAGTTCCTTTATCATTATGATAAACATTACTAATTTCTGAAATTAAACATGTTAATGTATTTTCAGGAATAAAATTTAAATCATTTCTATTGTAACCCGCTTTTAGCAAATCATTAATATCTTTATCAGAATAAGTTGTAATAGTTGGATTCGAAGACATACCCGTATCCAATACTGGATTCAAAGATGCACCTGATTTTGCTTCTTCAACCTCTACATCCATTATGATGTCTTCATTATCCTCCTTTTTTGAAACAATTGTTGAACTCGATGCTCCAACATTATTTGCATTTCGAAGTCTCTCTCTTCTTTCTCGTTGTCATTTTGCCCCCTCTCTATTTTGTGCAATCTCCTCGGGTGTCAGAACCTTCATTGACCTCTTTCTATGTCGGTTTGATCCCATTTTTGCACCAAAATTTGAATTCAAACAATCTTTTATGAATGTGAGATCCAATGTAAGTCAAAAAAAAGGAATGATGGCAGAAATATTATGTTTGTTTGCTGCAAATCGATAGAATACAACATCAAAAGTTGCCAATGATTAGATCAGGCCCACAGTCTGGGTTTTTTTTGCTGCAATGGTTATTTAAGAAATGGGTGCCCGTTCTTAATTTACAAAAGGGGCGCCCATTTTTTGAATCTAATAACGGGCACCCATTTTTTGAATTTAAATAACGGGCACCCGATTTGTAAATCTATAGGCGGGAATCTTACCTCCTACCTTGGGTTTTGGTTTGGGACAGGCTTGGTGGGACCAAGCCTATGCTTCAACCTACAAAAAAATGGCTAAGGCATTACATAGAAAAATTTCCGCCTTGCCATAATTTTTAGAACAACTTCCTAGATGAATTTTTTTATAAAATGAAAACCCATTTTAGCTCTTATTGTGCAGATTATAAAAATATAAATTTTATAGTGATATGATAAAATTTAATATTTATACAATATTTATTAAGCCAAAGTGGTACCTAAGCTTGAAATACCAAGGTTAACTAAAACTTTAATAACTTTTTTAATTTTTGGTTTTTTGAAAAATGAGTTATATGTGACCAAACTAGATGGAATTATTTTCAATTTTAAAAAAAAAAAATTGAAAAAAGGTGAAGTTATCATCAAATTATGGTGTCCATACACTAGAGGTTTCAAAAATGTACTTTATAGTCAATTAAAAATTAATAAAATAAAAATATTCAATAAAAAAATAAGAAAAAATATCATGACCAATCTTCAGTGTTTTAGGTACCTTTTCCAAAAAGGATTCCCCAAAATACATTCATTTACTTCAAAAAAGGGTGTCCGTACACGCATAAGGTGTGGTCCTGAAACAAGCATTTTGAAAAAGTGGTTTTTAGACATGCATACTAAAATTCAATTTATACCATGTGGGTATTAAAAAAAATTACATATTTGAAAACTAGATTCCGAGCACTAAATTTGATATTATTGAAGTTTTTCAAGATTCAATCTTTAAGTGCTTCAAATTTGGACATTAATTGACAAAAATTTTGAAAAATAGGAAAAACACTTCCACTTTTTGGCCAAAAGTGGGACTCAACTTCTTGCAGCCACCCGTACATCCATTGTCTATTACCCAATCTTCACTACGATCAATGCTATAAATCAAATCTTTTTCATTACCTATAGGAGGATTTTCCTTAATAGTCACAAAAGTGAACACATCTTCCTCATTATCCTCAAATTTTTCATCGATAACTCCTTCATCTGAAGAAAATAAATAAGTCTTATTGTTCTTGTCCTTGAATCTCTTAGGCTTATCCTTATTATCACCATCAGGACACCTAGTAGTAATGTGTCCAATACTGTTACATGAAAAACATTTGAAAGGTAGATTACCCTTGTACTTGTCGGTTCCTCTAGGTAGCCTCCTAGAAAATAATGCTTCCAACTCATCCTATCTATTTTTCTTAGACAAGATAGAATCCTAATCATTAGAGTAATCTGACATAAAGTAAAATCCATGGCTAACTTCCTTTCCTTTCCTTGTAGGTGTAAGAGACATAGATGCCTTGAATGCAGCTTCAACCCTTGGAATACTATTATCATAATTGCTAAGCTCAAAACTAGTCAAATTTCCAATTAATGCATAAAGAGTGATAGCTGCAGTTCCTAGAGATATTAACTCCTAAATAGCATAAACCCTAATGGCATAAAGAGGTAACAAGGTTCTCAATACTTTACTTACCACATCATCTTCTACAATAGCTCCACCAACACTTTTGATAGCAGAAACCACTTCTTTGATTGTTTGACTATACTTCTCCATGTCTTCACCTTCAACCACCCTCATGTCATCAAATTTTCCTTACAGGATGTCAACCTTAACTTTTTGCACATGTTTGTCTCCACCATACACTAGCTTCAATTTTTCCCACACATCGTATGTGGTTTCAAGATCTTGGATATCAACAAACTCTACATCAGATAATGTACTTCCATTGGCTTCCATAGATGTAGTATTCTCCTGTTGTTCCCTTAGTTGATCTACATTGAGAGGACTGATTGGAATAACATATTGGTTAACAAAATGATTCCAATCCTGGTTACCCATACCTTTTTGATAAAGTTTCATTCTACCACTCAACACTGAGTAGTTCTCCCTTGTGAACTTAGGACCTTCCTTTCTCATCATTCTCAGATCTCGACCTCAAGCTGATAAGCTTCTCCAAAAAGAAGACCAAATCTCTAACTAGACGTGATTGTTTGTCTTGATCACTGATGAAAGATATTGATAGACTTGATCGATAGAATTTGATTTACAGACTTTGAATGATGTGCAATACCATGCCCCCTTCGGGATTAAAATTGAAATCTGACAAGAAAAGTCAGCGTTGATAGTTTAGAAGCATGTTAATTGATCTGAGAAGTGGTTATTTACATCCGAGAATGCATTCTGCATCGTTGGAAGGTCCCAAAAGACCAAGTTTGACTAGGTTTGACCATGAGTTGACCATGGTTGACCAAGTTGAAATTTTGATAGTTTGATGTAAGATAATCAGTTAAGTTGAATACTAGATTTCTGTGATGATTGAAGGTCGAATATGCAAGTAGTTAATAATATGAATGATCTCAGATTTGAATTTTGATCCCGAAAAAGGATTCTACTTGCTATTTCATTGGAGGAACCTTCGTGTGAGATTCAGCTCTTGTTAGACTTGAAGATGCGATTTGAAAAATCATTTAAGCATTGAAGTTCATTTAATCATTGTGAGATCATGTAAACATGCAAAATGCAATGAGACATGCAAAATGAAATGCAACCTAAGACCTAGGACCTAGTCACTGATCATGTGTCGATTTGTTATCATCATTGAACTTTTAGGTAACCGGATAAATCAATACAATGCCCACTAGCCATGAAACCATAGACATATGAATATCGATTTGTATGCGCAAGAATCAATACAACACCCACTGGACAACAACCATGGATATATGAATATTGACTTTATTTTCAAAATGTTGGATTAAATATAAGCATCAAGGCACAAATGCCAGGATGACCTGAATATCATGTCCATTTTGATATAGCAATTTGTACAAGCATCAAAACATAAACGTCGTGATGACCTGAATACGCCTTGCATTGCAAACACATCAAACAGTCAAGAGATCATTCTAAATCCAATGTGAATTACCCGTAGTGACCCTTTATCGTTCACATCCTTAGGCAAGATTGCGTTCCACAGTAGGAGAAAGAACTTACTCAAAAAGACAATAGTTAGATCAAACTTCCTTGAATTTTTCAGGTATCAATGGTCGAGGTATGCATGGCCATCCAATTCGAGATAGAGGCTCTTACAGTCGGACACCATTTCAATCCAAAATTTCCAAAGCTGTTAGATTTTCACATACAAGCAGAAGACAAAGAAAAGATTATGCCCCCAGTCATCACTCTCTAAATCCTGTAAAGGACATCATTGAAGAGCTCGAAGGGACACAATATGCAAAAATCTCAATGCGAATCATTAAGCATACAAGGAGATAAAAGCATGAAAAGCACAGATTGTTTTTAGTTGAGTTTTGATGTTTGATTGTTGTTGATGCAAAATCCTTTCTGGAGACGAGACTGACTGACTGACTCAACTTGAAGCTTCAAAGGACTCTGAGTGGATATGACATGTCTAAGATACATGGGAGACCATAGGATATGACATTGATTGCCCCCAAATTTGAACATTGATAGGATACAGACGCTTGAGCTGATTGGTGTACAGACCGACTTATTGAAACCAGGATATGCAGAAACAAACCGGGAGATATGTACAAACTAAAGCAAGACTGAAAGCTGGGAAAGACCAAGATTGTGCTGATAGATGGAGCATTTTGGAACAAGTGGTGCCCGTTTGCCGAGTTTTCACCATCTTGGTAGAGATTCTATTGTTGCTACCAAGGTGCCTGTTTCCAGGTTTTCACCAAGGCACTTTTTTTTTTCTTTTTCTATTTTTTTGTATTTTTCATTTTTTCAATTTTTTTGTACTTTTGATATTTTTTGATTTTTTTTGTTGTACTTTTGATTTTTTTTGTGAATCATCAAGGCGCCTATTGCTAGGTTTTCACCAAGATGTTCATTTTTTAGGACTTTTTCCGATTTTTAAGATTTTTTCAGGACATTTACCAAGCACTGAATGCCTTAGGCATAGAATTTCTTCAGATGGAGAACGTTGATTGGTTCTCGGAGCTGTTCTCCTTCAGTGGTTGAGAGTTGATAGACACCAGAGCCAAAAGTAGCAGTGATAACAAAGGGACCCAACCAATTGGGTTCAAACTTCCCCTTGCATTCTCGATGTGATTGATTTTTAGGATTTTCTCTCAACACTAGATCGCCAACCTGAAATTCTCTATGTCTGACTTTCTTGTTGTAGCCTCTAGACATTCTCTTTTGATATACTCTGAGATGATCATACGCTGCTTGTCTGCGCTCATCTAGTAGTTCAAGTTCTTGTAACCTCGACACTCTGTAGTCTTCATCAGTGACAAGTCCATGCATTCTAATCCTGAGTGATGGGATTTCAACCTCAATAGGCAGTACCGCTTCAGACCCATAAACTAAAGCGAAAGGTGTAGCCCCTGTAGGCGTTCTGATACTAGTTCTGTATGCCCAGAGAGCTGGATTGATCATCAGATGCCAGTCTCTTCCTGTTTTATTCACTGTTCTGTGCAAGATCTTCAGGAGATTTTTGTTTGAAGCCTCAGCTTGTCCGTTCCCTTGAGGATAATAGATAGATGACCAATGTTGAGTAATTTTGAACTTGGCACATAAGTCATCTAGGTCCTTGTTTTTGAATTGTCCCCCGTTATCTGTGATTATAGAGTGAGGGATCCCATATCTGCAAATGATGTAATTCAGGATGAACATAGAGATCTGTTTCCCCGTTGCTTGTGTTAGAGGAACTGCTTCTACCCATTTTGTAAAATAATCTATAGCTGTGATTATATGGGTATGTCCATTAGAAGAGTGCGGATGGATAGCACCTATGAGATCAAATGCCCATTGTTGAAAAGGCCATTGTGTAGTAAAAGGAATCAGATCTCTCCCTGGAGCATGAATCAAGTTGCCATGTACTTGACACTGTTGATAGTTTTTAGCAAATTTAATAGCTTCTTTTTCCATTTCAGGCCAATAATACCCAGCCCTAATAAGTTTTCGAGCTAACGTTAACCCGTTCGAGTGTGACCCACATATACCCTCGTGGACTTCCTCTAATGCACGTTGAGACTCTTCTCGTTCTAAACATCTAAGCAGTGTACCATCTAGACCTCGTTTGTACAGATCATTACCAATGATGACATATCGGGATGCGAATCGGATAAGGTTTCATTTCTCAAAACGGTTAAAGGACTCAGGGATGATTTGGTCGTGGAGATAGGAGAACAAATTTTTGTAGCGAGATGAGTCATAACTTACAACAGTGCAGATCATGCGGGTTTCAGGGGAGTCATATGCAGGATAGGATAGGGCTTCCACCAGGAACTCGTAGCGTAGTTCATGTTCAGGCTGTTGTAAAAGAGTAGATAATGTTGCCATTGCATCAGCAGCCTTATTCTCCATTCTGGGTATTTGCTCAAATGTGATAGAGATGAAGTATTTCTTTAGATCATCGACCATTCTCTTGTAAGGAATGAGCTTTTCATCTTTGGTTTGGTACACATCATTGACTTGGTGGATGACTAGTTGTGAGTCTCCATGAATGTGCATCTCTGTAACTCTCCACTGTATTGCCATTTTCATACCATTGAGAAGTGCCTCATATTCAGCAATATTGTTTGTGCAAGGAAACTTTAATCTGAATGCTTTGGGTATCGAGTATCCTTGAGGAGTAATGAAAAATATGCCTGCGCCGGATCCATTCTGTGTGTAGGAGCCATCAAAGAATAATCGCCATGCTCTAGAAGAAAGGTGCATGATAGAGGAATCAGGAAATTCCATTTGCATGGGTGTATCATCAAACAGTGGTGCTTCAGCTAATTGATCAGCAATGACCTGTCCTTTGATAGCTTTTCTTTCAACATATTCAATGTCAAATTCGCTCAAGAGCATGACCCATTTAGCTAGTCTACCTGTGAGGGCAGCTTTGCTTAGGAGATATTTCAGTGGATCAATTTTAGCTACCAAATGAGTAGTATGAGCTAACATGTAGTGTCTCAATTTCTGTGATGCAAAGATCACAGCGAGACAGGCCTTCTCTATCATTGAGTAGTTCTTCTCATAGGCCACTAAAGTTCGGCTGATATAGTAGATGGCTCTTTCTTTCTTGTTCTCATCATGCTGTGCTAGCAATGCCCCCAGTGATGTATCTGTTGCGGAGACATATAATATTAATGGCTTCCCATGAATAGGAGGCATCAATATAGGTGGATTTGATAGATACTTCTTGATATGTTTAAAGTTGTTCTCGCATTCTTCATTCCATGCAAAGGTCACACCTTTATTTAATGTTTTTGTAAAAGGCTGTGAGATGTCCGCTAGCTGTGATATGAATCTTCTGATAGATTGAACTCTGCCTTGCAACGTCCTCATTTGACTGATATTTGTGGGAGGTTGCATCTCTATTATAGCCTTGACCTTAGCTGGATCAACTTCAATGCCTTTCTTGGAGATGATGTATCCTAGGAGCTTTCCAGAAGTGACTCCAAAAGCACACTTTTTAGGATTTAGTCGAAGACTAAATTTTTCCATTCTGTCGAGGATCATGCTCAAGTCTGTTAGATGTTTAGTTCTAATCATGGATTTTTCCAAGGTATCATCTACGTAATCCTCCATTGTTCTATGCATCATATCATGAAAAATAGATGTCATTGCTCTTTGATATGTAGCTCCAGCATTTTTGAGTCCGAATGGCATAACATTCCAACAGAAAGTTCCCCACGCACATGTGAAAGCTGTTTTCTCTTGATCTTCTGGAGCAATTTTGATTTGGTTGTATCCAGAAAAACCATCCATAAGGGAATACATTTCATAGCCCGCAGTCATGTCCACTATCATATCAATGTTAGGCAGTGGAAAATCATCCTTAGGGCATGCTCTGTTCACGTCTCTAAAGTCCGTGCATACTCTGATTGAACCATCTGGTTTGGAAACAGGTACAATGTTGGAAATCCACTCAGCATAGTCTATGACACGGATGAATCCAGCTTTTAGGAGTTTTTCTAGTTCTGCTTTGACTAAGAGTGCAACATGAGGATGCATCTTTCTCAATTTTTGTTTGATTGGTTTTACTCCGGGAGCAATGGATAGATGGTGCATAATGAGATTGGGATCCAATCCTGGCATATCTGAATATTTCCATGCAAAGTTGATCTTTTTCTCTGATAAGAAGGTAGTGAAGTTTTGTTTCTCTTCGTCTGATAGAGATTGTGCTACATGTACCAATTGTGGTTCCTCTGTTGTACCCAAATTGATGGATTGAGTTGGCTCAATCAGAACTGGAGATCTATCCTGTAAATGACTTGGAAGGACATCAAATATCTCATCCTTAGGTGCCTCAGAGAGGTTTTCACCTTCAGATACGTCTTTTCTTTTTACTTTTGTCGGTTCTGAGACTGCCACAAAGTGGTTTTCACCCTCAGAACTCTTTTTCTTTTTCCTTTTACTCTTGTTTTTCTGACTAAGATATTTGATGTCCGACTCGGTCATGCTGACACTCGGTTCACTGATGGAAGTACTCATAGGCTCAACTGCATTGAGGTAGCAGGCAAGGGCATAGTCATTTGGGAAGGTATACATACCATGGTTTGGGTTGGTGGAAGTTTGGTCGATAAGATTAGGGCGTTGGATAGTCAAAGTGGGAAAGGCTTGGGATATGGTGTTCACGGATGTGGATATGTCATCATTGGTCCTAACCTGACGCTCAAGTTCAAAGGTGATATTACAGCTCAGAATGTTCAATTCGTGAATAGGCTCAACATCATCATAGGAGTCCTCTTCAGCCATAGGTGGATCAGACACGTTAAGTTCATTGTTTCGCTCTAGACCTACGTTGGGTTGAGAGACATATTGGTGAATAACATCAATAGATTTCTCTGTTATAAGCTCATCTTCTTCTGGAATGGTACCCCATTCATAATCATTTGACTCATCTTCTGATTCAGAATCTCTAGGAAATCTTAGAAAGTGCGTGAAATCAGGATGAATACCCCAAGAAGGATTACCCTCAGTCTCTGACTTGAATTCATATTCATGGGAATCAGTGTCAGAATAACTACCCCCTGCTTCTCGATCAGTTTGATTGCCTTCGAGATTGGCTGGTTCTTGTGGTAACCATCTCTTGCACTACAGTAGGTTCTTGTGTTTCTACTACATTAATTCTTCTGATAGGATCATCTGTATCATCAAGAAGATCTTTGATCTCTTTAGGCAATTTTTCATAGGGGATAAGCTCAGAGCTATCTGAATCATCATCAGAGGGTTCTATTTCTTCTTTCTTAAGAAGGGGTTCTCCTGGTGCAATTTGTTCTATGACATGAGAACAACCACCTTTGAGATGATAGGGTTTCTTCTTAAACCCTATGCCACCAGTATCTTTTTTGGCTCGACCAATATGTGAAATGGGGGTCACAAGACCCTTTCCCCTAATTCCTAGAGGTCCTTGACCAGAATATCCCATCTTGGCTATCAATTTGTTTCCTGGACCATATGAATTAGAAGGGACTGTAGGTGCTATAGATTCACTAGGTTGAACAATTTTAGATTCAGAATCCTCTTTATATAGCCATGCTAGCACAGCTTCATCCTCTTCAAATTCTTGTTTAGATACTTGCTCCACCACAAAATGTCTTTTGTATGCTTCCATAGGTTCCTTAGGTTCTGATTTAGACTGCTTCAAGGATTGGCCATATGACTTAGGTGAGATTGGGAGAGATGTCAGAGACAAGACTGGCTCTATAGTGTATTCTCCCATCCCATTTTCTTTGATATTGATCTCTTTAGCAATGTCATCCATCTTAGATGTGGAAGCCACATTTTGTTGCTTGATGGAAGATTCTCTGTTATTGGGAACAAGTTTATCGGCACTTTCCTTCAATGTATTGCAAGTTGTACTCAGATCAGCTGGGATAGTAACCTCCACTCCTTCATAGGGAAATTTCAAGCATTGATGGTATGTTGAAGGAATAGCCTGCATTTCATGTATCCAGGGTCTCCCTAGAAGGATATTGTAAGCCAATGGTAGATCGAGCACCTGACATGTGGTATCTTTGATGACTGGACCCACCCGGATGGGCAAGACAATGGTGCCTTTAGAAGCTCTTTCTTGTTCATCATAGGCTTTTATGGTGATCTTCTTTCGAGGATCAATAGCCATCTCTGAGAATCCCAACTGTGTGATTAAGTTGTAAGAACAAATGTTGAGGCCTGCGCCCCCATCTATCAACACACGTTTGACTCGACGGTTCTGGATCAAGACTTCTATGTGCAAGGGCTGATTATGTGGGTGACTTAGGGAGTTGTCATCCTCTTCTGAAAAGGAGATATATTGCGGAGATGTTAGATGACCAACCATAGTTTGGAACCTGTCTAGATCTAGATCATCAGGAACATTAGAGCTGAGCAAAGCTTTGTCTAGGATATCTCGGTGAGCTGGAGAGATTCGAAGTAACTCAAACATAGAGATTTTGGCATTGGTATGCTGGAGTTGTTGTATGATGCTGTAAGATGTAGGTCTGGTATCCTTTGGATTGGAAGATTTCGAGGCAACCTTCTGTTTAGAAGCAGATGTGAGATTGAAAGGTATCTTAGGGACATCAAATGAATTTGGTGTTTGTCCTTGCAGATGCGTCTGAGCTTGTGATCTGGTAACTGCATTAGCTGAGGAATGATTTCTATCTCTTCGTACAATCATGATGACATTACAGCTCTCAGAGAGGCATGGTTCCACCATATTGATGACAACATCGTTTCCAGGGTAGGCATAGTTGACTTTTGCCCCCATGTTAGGCTGAGAAGTGGAAACTCCCTTGCCATGTTGTGGAAAAGGTTCTGTAAATGCTGTGTGATCATTATTGCTGGTAGGATTATCGATTGTGATGTCCCCTTGATCTATCAAGTCTTGAATGGTATGCTTCAAATGGAAGCATCCATTAGTTCTGTGGCCTTTACTTCGATGGAAAGCACAAAATTCATTATCTTTCCACCAACATGGTTTTGGATCCGGATCAGGTTTTCGGATTGGTGGTAAAGAGATCATGTTATCAGCTATCAGGGTCCTCAGAGAAGATTCCAAAGATTCTCCCAGGGGAGTAAACTTTCGTTTATTATCCCATCGTTTGAATGGCTTCTTTGGAGATGGTTCAGCAGATTTTTGCTCTGAAGCTTCAATGGCTTTGGTGGCAAGGGTGAGATTGTAGGCCGGTGCCTTTGATGGGGTGTGGATAGTGTCAACAACACCGTCAGAGACGATACCTTTGTTTCTATTCCAGGTCTTGTTTTTATCTTTTGAGCTAGATCCCGATTCAGACTTGTCCTTTTGAAGTGTGATTTCTCCTTTCTTGACAAGTACTTTCTCAATCTTGATTGCATTATCCACCATTTTATCAAAAGATACATGATCTTGCATTTGCAATGGGTAGTTGAGCTCTGGAACAAGGTTATTGATAAAGATTTCAAGTTTCTCCATTTCGGGAATTGGTCTAGCATATAAAGAAAACTTCTTTCGCCACCTCTTGAGAAAAGTTAGGAATGATTCCCCTGGATATTGCTTGAGGTTACAGATATCGATCATGGTAATCGGATGTTGAATATTGTAGGAATATTGTTGATAAAACAATTTAATCAATTCCTCAAAAGTTTTGATCGTAGAAGGTAATCTTGAAAACCACTGAATGGATGCTCCTCCCAAGGATCTAGGAAAAAGATGCATTAGATAAGTCGGTTCATGCATGAATTCCATGGATTGTGTACAGAACTCTCTGACATGATCTTGAGGATCAGAGTGCCCGTCATATTTGTCATACTTTGGTATCTCCACTCTTTTTGGGAATGGAGGCATATACAAGTCTTTGTCAAAAGGGAAAGGACAAAGGGCCTCCATGGAGAATTCCTTGGGTTCCTTCTCTTTCTCAATTTTATTCATTTTGACCTGCATAGCGTGCAGCTGGTTCATTATGGCCGTCATCGGAGTTTCTTCCTCATGCGTGATGATATCTTCGACATTGAAGTGAGGAGGAAGTTTAGCTCCTTCTTGGGCTAATTGCAAAAAGTATGCCTCTCTATCCATTTTCAAAAAATGCCTCATCATTCTTTTGAATTCATCGTCATTCTGACACCGATGGATTTCAGAGGGTGTAGGGTCTTGGTCGGCATTATTTTGAGAGTGGTGTCCCTGGGATCCTCCTCCTAGAGAACCATGGTTTGTCCCTACTTGAGACATGGTAGGAGTTTTTGGGCTCCCTGGAATAGATTGAGGAAGAGTTTGTTGATTACCTCTGTGAGTTGATAGAGGAGGTCTGTAACCAATTTTCAATCGAAAGTTACCGAGACCGTCGTCTTCGTAGATACCTGACTTGATGAGTTGTTCAAGAGTTGGACCCGGGGTATTGGTCAAAAGTAAGTTTTGAGATGTTTCTTCTGATTTCTTGTGTGAAGAAGCTCTGGTCTCCACCATTAACTTTGAATGAAACAGAAGAAAAGGATGAAGACAACTGAAGAACAATTTGATTTGAGAAAATTGGATGACGCAACCTTGTCAAGATTATGATAGTTTTGAAGATCTGATGAGATGTGGGTGAAGGAAACTGTGCCCTGGATGCATGGGATAGATCGCCCAAAAGATAGCGGACACGAGTTCTCAACACTTAGTTTGTTTTTGAAGATTGATTGATTGAAGATTGATAGTTATGACAAGGTTTTGACATGAGATAAAAAGGACTCAAATTGATCAAACAGAAGACTAGATCGGATTCAAAAGATCAAACTCAGAAAATGGTAGAATGCTCAATAGCTACTGCTCTGTTCCTGACACAATGATATTTTTGACAGATTCTGGAACTAGGCTGGAAACATTGGATATCTTGCAATTTGACAATTTTTGACAACTCTCCCAAATTTTTCCAAATGACACTCTGCAGACTCGTACGACACTGGGTAGTCTATGAAATGACAGTTGCTAAACTCATACGACAGTTGGGTAATACTGAAATGACACTTGACAAAACTCGTACGACTTTTGACTTCTTGAAATGACTTTTGACTCCAGAAAGAACTTTACGTCAATTTTTGCAAAATTTAAGATTTTCAGTTTTGGATTGTTTGCAAATTGTACTGTCCAGATTTTGAAGGTTATACCAGATTTGATCATTTTTAATAGCCAAGTAGATAAATAAGCACGCAGAACAGCAAGCAAGTGATTCCAAGCACGTCTGAAAACAATGAACAAGGGCAAAAGCAACCTTGCGCATGAACAATCAAGTGACCAAATTGTGCTAATCCCTGAGAGTACTAATTGTGTATGTTCTGAAAAAATTTTGCAATAACGCACATATACCTGAAAGTGAAAAATTGGCCTCTCTAGGGTTTTTAGTAATGGTTTGACTCTGCAACTTTTATGATTCAAAGGGGTGAACTCCAATCCCGGCGCACCAGGGTTTTGACACAGTCCGAGAACTTAATCTTCAAGAGCTGCTAGGGAGATCTGACAACCCAACAATGAACCATACCCGTGGAGATTTCTTCCACAAGGACATTTATATAGCGATTGTCACTACCATGGCGAAAATGGCTATTACCGCTTGAGGTTCCATCAATGCAGTTTGCCCTGTGAAGGGATTGTCCGCTACGGTTAACCCTCTCTAAAGATGACTCACAATAGTATACCACAAGGGGACTTGGCTCCAGATTCAAGGTTTTGACACCTCTTCACTTTTAACCCAAACAAAGCAAGCAGATTAATCCGACACGCTAAGACAAAGTTTTGTTCCACCAAGGTCTGTGATATCAACTCCACGTGATCTATCAACCTCTCCGGGGAGAGAATGTATCAATCAATAAGAGAAGACGCACTAACCAATTTTGATTCACCAAAGCTTGTGATATCAACCCCACATGATCTATCAACCTCTCCAGAGAGAGAATGTGTCGATCAATAAGAGAAGACTCACTAACTAAGTTGAATGTGAAACGCACTAAGTATCCTCCCTACCTACAAGGATTCTATCGTCAAGAAGGATTTCGCTAAGAATCCAATCTCTCAAGAATCACAAATAGTGTTCATAGGGCCTAATTACTATGTGAGCACAGATGTATGTTCCGAAAGCAAATCTACCAAAAGCATCCAAAAAGTAGAAAGAGGAACACTTAACGTTTAAAGCGAATATGAGATGAGTCCACAAGGTGGAACACTTAACACCTCACACAAGCTAAAAACGAGTCCACAACTTAAAAAACAAGGGAGTTCCTAAAAGCACAAAAGGGTTGCCAAGTGGAACATTTAACGCTTCTGTCCTGTTGACCCCTCCCCTTTATGGCGCTGAGATTGCAACCACGGGGCGGAAATGAGGGGCCGGCGGATTAGCGAGTCCAATAACCCAAGATAGCAATCAAGATCAATCACAAGTATTCTAAGACTACTTAATGAATCCTTAAGGGTTCACAACCTAGTATCAATTATGCAAGTGTGTAGAAATAGATCAAAAGCATGAAAAGATGCACACAAGCTTGACACATAAGAGATTTATTTTAAGTCCCAAATCAAAATATTATTAGATGAAGGAGAATACCTGGGATCCTTGCAACGCGCTTAGTAGATTTTACTTGATTTTTAGCAATTTTTATTGAGCTTTTCCATGCAAGCAAGTGACGAACTCTCCAACAAGCAAACAAGCAAACAAGATATGCAAAATATATTCAACTTATGAAAACCATAGGGTTAGCTCTAAAAATCAATTATTATCAGTAATAATAACCAGCAATCAACCCAAATGACAACTCATATCATTCATTGAACCATTTAAAAAAAATAAGTGCATACCCATCACAAAACTTTATTTTTTTTGCTGCATTTGACCTAGTCAACAAGATCTAATTTTTTTGATATGATTTTGGCTACAAAAATAGAAATTTAGAATAGAGACCCCTACTAAAAAACAGAGAGCTTTCCAAAAATGCAAAAATTTTAGAAAAACCTCTTCATTTGTGCCCTAGAGACCCATTTTATCAATACAGACCAGTTTTTGTAAATTGACTATTTGAGCTATGATATCATGTCCAAATTTAAAACACAAAGAATGGACCCCCTGTAGAATTTAAAGAGCTTTCCGAAAATATAAATTTTTTTGAAAAATATGCTGATTTGCGTCAGATATTAATTTTTTCCGGAATTTCAAGAAAAAAATTATTAAAAATTCAAAACATCTCAGAAAATTCTAAATTTTTTACTGTAGCTTCCATTACATGTCACCAACCTGCAAAAAAAATTTCAAATCAAAATTCTAAGCCGTTTGGGAGATAAAATTAAATCTTTGAAACTTTGGGGTTTTAGCTCCCAAAAAAAATCAAAACCAGCATGCAAAGGTGGGTTGCCCCACGGTGGGTGCCAGAAATGTGTGTGTGAAAATTATACCTAATCTGTAGACAAAACACTCAGTAAAACATTAGAGGTTAGCTATAATCAAAATCGTGCAAAATTGAAAGCTATCTAACCAAGCGATTTACTGCCTTCTAATAGGTGCGAGATTAATGTTCTCAGATTGTAATCGAGATCAGTGACCTAGACGACACCTAAATGAAGGATTTGAATGCAAAAGATGGATATGAAATTGAATGCAATTAATCTATATTTTTGATATTTTCTATGCAATAAGAATGATAAAAACTTGATATGAATCTATGCTAATATGAAATTGATATGCTATGCTAATCTAACAATGAAGATTCTAACAATGATATGAAAACTATGAATGCAAAAATAAGATTGATCTCACAAAGATGTCGATTCACAAGAGCTTTGATTCTTCAATTCCAATTCTCCAGCGTGATTGTGCAAAATATGAGATGCTTGTGAAGAGCTAAAGCCTTAATTTATAGAAATCCAGGGCTTTGGAGGTGCATGAATAAAAACCATAAATCACTCAAATTAACTCATCTTGATTTTTGAGTTATCTGATCATAACAGATAATTAAGTCACAAAAACATGCAAAAGCTAAGCTTTAACTCAAAATAGAGTTTAGCTTTAATTGATAATTGATAGTTGTTTGCTTTTATGATTGTGCATGTTTTATTTATGAATTAATTTAATAATAAAGTGATTTATTTCCAACTTAACTACTTTTTGAAATAAAATAATTAATTTATGGGTTAATTAACTATTTTACCAAACTTTTATTAAAAATTATATTATTAAATAATGACAACATGCTTTAATTAATTAAATAAGAATTTAATCAATTAAAGATAGGAATTTTGATTTTTGTCAAAATTAAATAATACAATTAATAATAGATATAATTAAATTTAATTACGCAATTAAGTGGCAAATATTAAATCTAATTAATTAAATATGAAAATATTCAATTAATCAAATTTTTAGGATAAATGTGATTTATCGCCAAATAATCATTAAATTAAAGATAATTAAGATAATTAGGAATATTACTAGGAATATTCCCCGATGCAAAATTTAAGATAATCAATTATGATTCGATGATGTTTAGATGTGCCTTAGATTAGGACTTTCATGTCAATTTCGTTCGAATTGAAGATGTAGGAGATTAATGAACTTATAGCCCATTTTTGGGGTATTACAATAATCTATCCTCAAATAACTCTGGCATACCTTGGCTTGATCGCACCTCCACAATCACAATCTACACACAAATCTTTGATTTCATGATATAAATATCACTACTCAAGCCCTAAAATGTTCTATCAACTTAATAGCTCATCCAACACATTGAAATCACTTAAATCCAATCTTCACACCCAGAGATATCATGCCAAAACACATATCCCAATGTAACAACCATCTTTACCTAACATGTCAGCCACAAAATAGATCTAAATAATTAACTTTATCAAGAACAGTCAAACATGTTTTGGCCAACTCAACCTACATCTTAATAAAATAATCTACCTTGATCAATGTAATGACAACTCATCACGTAAAATGATATTAGACACATCAACATGACAGCTAGAATACAAATTATTCATTGCAACACAATCACCAGTCACCAATAGAAGATCTACCATTGGTAACAATAAAACAATTCACTGGTCACTGAAACAACTTATGTATCCTGAAAATATGCATATCGATCAACCAAATCAATTACAATCATAACCATTAACCCAAAATAGAATAAAAAACATAATTCTATGATCATGCCACCTAACTCACCATAGATCTGATGAACCAATCAAATCACTCATTGCCTGTCATAGACTATTCTAGCATTTTCCCTATCACACTTCAATCATTCATAACTTACACAAATAATACATTCAGCAATTGTAGTTATACAGTTATCATCTAGAGACATCCCCAAGTCTCCCTTAAGAATCAAAACCATTGGAGCCACTTGGAAAATACTGTTCATTCTTCTCACATAATCGGCAACAAGCTAAGAACACTAGGTCAATACTTGACATCAATGACAACACAATAATTGATCATCTCAATCACCAAAACTGTATCATCTCATCACTTACCATCACATCATCAGTTATGCCAACATAATGTGTAGCTCTTTAAAAGGAGTGAATATTCTTTCTTGGGGCCCTAATCCAAAGGGAAAGTTTACAGTGGCCTTAGGTTACCAAGAATTGGATAGGATGACCTTCGATAAGGTGTATGTGCCTTGGTGGAAATTGGTTTGGAATAGGTTTTCTTGGCCCAAATATAACTTCTTCGTGTGGCTGGTGGTTCGGAATAGATGTCTCACTTGGGAGAATCTTCAAAAGAGAGGATTCTAGGGGCCTTTTATTTGTGTTCTCTATAATAAAAATGAGGAGAGAAAATATCATCTTTTTTTAGTGTTCTTTCACTAGGGAAATATGGCATTGGTGGTGGGGAACCTGGAAGCGTGCTATTTTTCATGTTGATTCTTTGGTTGATTTTTGAACGTCTTGGTCATCCCCCTGCTAAGACCTCTTTCCTCCAAGTGGCATGGGAGATTGGTCCCTATTTTATTATCTAGTAAGTGTGTTAGAAAGAAACATCAAGAGTTTTCACGATAAGAGGAAGTGGGAAAAACAAGTATGGCGAAGGGTTATGAGCATGTTACAGGAAACACTGATGGCTAAATGTGATCTCTCTATGGGCATTGATCTTGGAGATGTGCAAGTTGTTCATAATTTGATGATTTTTTGTGAGGATTCTAAAGATGACCCTCATAAGAGGCAACGAGTTTGGGGTAGACATGCAAAAAACAAGGCCCAACATGATGGTAAATGGTCTCCCCCTCTATTGGGGACGTTGAAGGTTAACACGAATGGGTCTTCTAGAGGGAATCTCGGGCATGCCAGAGTGGGAGGAATTGGTAGAGATAGTTTTGGAAACGTTGTGTATCTCTTCTCTGTGTACAAGGGCCTGCATACTAATAACTATATGGAGTTGTGGCTATTCTTCTAGCTCTTGAGAGAGGTTGTTCTCTTGGATGGCAAAGGGTTATTTGTGAGTCTAATTCCCAAGTTGTGATTGATATGTTGAATTGACAGAAGATGGATAATGTTGATTGGTATTTGGCTATGGTTGGCAGACAAATCCTTTGTTTGAGAGACTCATTGGAGTCAAATTATTTTTGTTATATCCCTGAGAGTGGAATAGGGTTAGTGATTGTTTGGCTAAGTGGGCTTCAAATAGATTGAATCACTGGAATGTGGGTGATTGGGGACAATAGTCTCGAGATTATATTCAAGCTTTAGAAAAGATTGTTAGGGAGGATAGGATGAATTAGATGTGGTCATTTTAGGCTCATCCATTTTTTGGGCTTGATGCCCTCTTGCTTTGTACTGTTATTTTTGGTTTGATAAATTTGTACCCCTCTTTCTTCCAAAAAAAATGAGATAATTTAGAAAGATGAGAAAATCTAAATAGTATTTACTTTAATGCTATATCATACTCAAATAAATAAGTTTTACACAATTTACAATAGAACTATCTTATCATTTTTATACTTTTAGAATTTTGATCCATATAATATTTGTATATTTTCTCTTTTAATCTTACAAGAATGTATTTAAACCAACAATATGATATAAACATATTAATTTGTTTCATTTATACTTTAATAAAAACATATTAACATAAGATTCTATTTGCAAAATTAAAAAATAATAAATATAAAAATAATATAATAAACATAATTTTTTTATAATTTATTAAATTTATTCAAAAATCTTTATATATCACATGGACATTTCAAATCTCACTTTATACTATAAACAATACACAATTTATAACATACTTTAATGATATATTAAAAAAGTGATCTAAAAGAAAAATCAAGTCCACAAATTTTGACAAAAACTCTACAAATAGTATAATATTATTCTAAATACCCATATTCTAAACTCTATTACTTAAAACTGATTTGCTTCATAGAATAATATTTTTATTTGTTTTTAAATCCCCTAAATAACCCACTTTTAAGACATGGGAATCCTGTCTTTCATGAAATGTCGTGGCAAAGTTGAAACACCCGTGACAAAAAATATTGTCTGCTTTCAAAATTAAGCGCATCCAAAACTTTCCAAATTATTTGATTATTTAATATAGTGTGCGTCACGAATGAGCTCGTGATTATGTCCCTTTAAGTCTAATGTTAGTGGGTTCACATCTATGGTGAAAATTTTAATTATATTGAGATTATCTTATATTTATTAAAAAAAGCCATTTGCTAGATGGAATTTGTTTTTCCATTGGCCGACATATAACTAGTAAGGAATCTATGATTAGTATACTTGTATTTTTATTTTATTTTATTGAGAATCGTTTATTAATCACTTCTCTTTAGCTTAGAGCCAAGGTCTGAGGGGTATCTATTCCGCCAAAGTCGTCCGGGGCACGATGCTGACCTCATCCCTTTTAAGACGTCTTCTCGCTGGGCATGCGCTCAGCGAGATTTGAACCCTAGTGGGCTCAATGAGAACCATTGAGCTTCATATATTAACAAATTCATATATTAATTTGATTTTTCATGTATAAAAATTTATGGTTAAAATATTTGTGTATGAATGTAATTTTGATTTTTTGAATTTAAAAATATTATATTTTTTTAAAAATTCAAACATAAAATTTTTTCTCCATCTTTCTCAATTGAAAATTAAATATTATATATTATATATTTGAAATATTTGTGTATTCATGTAATTTTGACTTTTTGAATTATAACATTTTGTTGTTGTGTTGAAAATTTAGAAACATAGAAAATCTTTTTGATCTTTTAAGTGAATAATTTATTATAGATTTTGTTTTATCCATAGCTTTAAATAAAACATTTTTTAAAAAAATTACCATCAAAACATATCTTTTTCATATATATTTTTCTCTTTTTTGCTTCAAAAAGTATTTATTTTGGTGTTCAATATTCATTTGTTTTTAAAGTTTAAAAAAAAACTCATCCTATTTTTAGTAATTTGTTTTTTTTTTACATAGATTGATTTGGTGGTTAAGATTCATGATGATGTAATGTGTGTAAATAGTTGAGAAGAGCTTTGGTTTGTCTTGAGTAAATTTTTTATTTGACTTTAGTATAAATTAAAGTCTTTTACTTGATCTTTGTATTTCTCTATATTACTTAAATTGTGAGATAATTTAAGATTTCCTTTACAAATATAACCTTTATTTTGTATTTTTAGGATAGATGTAGATAACTAATACTTTTGAATATTGGTACATTATCTATTGCAAATGATAATGAAGATGACACCTAAGAAATATTAGAATGTCATTCTTGAGGTCTTTGATAATAAACTTTTATTGAACTACCTAAAATGATCAATTATTTGATTTGTTATATTTTTTAATTAGATATCTATTTTGTATTAATATTCTTAGGAGATAGTATATTGTGCATTATTTTTAGTTCATCAATTTTTATTTTTTTGAGAATTATAAAATGCATTTTTAATATCGCAATTAATTTATTGATGGCAATGATGTTTCTTTTGTGTTTCTACATATATGTTATATATAATATTGACTAATTTGTTTTCTCTCTTCTTTTCAAGGTTCGTCCATGGTAAGGGAGAATACTCATGAGATGAATGTTTTCATAGTGGTGTACTGGTATTGATAGAGATGATACTCGTGTATAGATGACATTTTTGTGTGCTAATTATGATATATATTTTACAATTATAGTTTCAATTGTAATGATGAATTAGTAATCCTTTATTTTTCATTGTAATATTTATATAATTGATTGTATACATTCTTGTGGCATTTGATTTTATTATATTTTTTATCGCTTCAATTCATCTTGATTAATTTGTGTCAAGTGAAGCCTTTTTCTTGGTTTATGTCCATATTAAGGGTAGCCAAATTCTCTATGTACTATTGGTGATGGAATCAAACCCAGGAGAACAAACTACAAACACGTCTTCACACACACAAGAGAAGAAAATCTATTTCACCATAATGAGAAGCTAACTATATTGGGATAAAAAAATAATGTACAAATGTCTTGCTTATAAAGGCAAGGAGATAGTTGGTAGACATAACCAACAACCAACTAGCAAAACCTTAAAAATTAAGTGAACTAAAAATTAATAACTAATAATTTTGGATGGCTAAGTAAACTTAAACATTAGTAAACGGTAAACAATCATTTATTCTAATACTCCTATTTAAGTACAAATTAGGGAGAAGATTATTATACAATATGTGAAACATGTGAAAGGGATCTTGGCTACACAACCATTTTAGGTACCCATGTACAATGAAAATGCTATGCAATCTCTTATAATTAGAGAAAATGAGAAAAAACATGGGAGAAAACACCTCTCCAAAAGAGAGTAAAGAAATAAACAAGATTATTCATAAAGAACTGAATCATACTCCACAAGGACTACATACATCATGAATATACAATCAATTACCCTTTATAGGAAGGAAAAAGAGATACAAGATGTCCTCCCCATAATGAAGAAGCTCCAATATCAATGAAGTATGCCTCAAAACAAATGCTGATCCAATGTCTAAAATAAACACATCTCCCCTTA
Source organism: Chamaecyparis obtusa (assembly GCA_027943335.1). Lineage (NCBI taxonomy): Eukaryota > Viridiplantae > Streptophyta > Pinopsida > Cupressales > Cupressaceae > Chamaecyparis > Chamaecyparis obtusa. The sequence continues at coordinate 361,192 of BSBK01000524.1, read as the reverse complement.
GAAAGAAATAATTTCAATGAATGATGAAGAAACCACTCAATTTCCAATAGGAAGGAGGAAGTCTCTAAATAGAGATCTCTAAAATTGAGTAGGAGTCTCCAAGCTTGAATAATATACCACATAACCATGATCAAACCAAACCAATAAATGTGAAAAAAAACAACTTAATTAGGAAAATCATCAATGTGAATCTCCAAAGACAATAAAGATGTATCAACACGGTGTTGAAAATGTCATAAAAGAGGAGAGAAATCCCCTCCAGTATGTCTCCCAAATCTGCAAGATGAGACTCCACAAACATGTATGATATACATACCAAATAATCATCTCACAAAGTAAGATCTGGAACACTATGATCAATCTTCTCAAGAGCAGAACTCAAAATTGAAGAAGTGGGTCATGGAGGAGGATAAAGCTCAACACTAGGCTCAAGAACACAAAAGTTCAAATGACCAGACTTCTCCTCGCAAACATGATTCACCCTTGATGGAAGGGTGTGAGCATTAGCCAAAGGAACATCATCACAAGGAGAAAAATGGGAGAAAGAATGCAACCATGATGCATGATCCACTGCACATGTAGTAATAATATCTCTAGTCTAAATGTGTCTTGTGTATACATAATGAGTGAACTCGGAGCATGTGCACAAACATGGTGAACAAAAAGGGGGGTCTAAGTGGCCGCTTTTTTTTAAAAATCAGTTAAACTTAAACTTGGAGGATTGATTGTAGACTTGTATACTAAAAATTTGAAGATACCAAAATAATATTAAATGTAGTATTCTAAATCTACATTGTAAAATAATAAAAAATGGATAAAATTAAGGGGGTCAAATCATTTGCACACCATAAACTATTCCTATTTTTCAGAAAAAAACATAACATAATGTCTGACATGTGTCACAATAAATATATAGTTTAATTTAGTATTTTGCAAAACCCTTTGGTAGAAAGATAGTTAAAAGTGGGTACTAGAAGTTGTGCACTTTTTTGTGATTTTTTCGTTGAGTATTTTTTATGAACTTTCAAAGTGGACGTAACCTAGAAATTAGGTACCTATTTGCGTGTCTCAAATAACTTGCATCAAACTAATTGAAATTATTATTTTTTATTGTAAAGAATGATATTTAAAGGGAAATGTGTTAGGGTTGAGGGTGTAGGTTATAGGTGTAATTTATAGGGTTGAGGGTTTAATGTATATGATTTAAGCCCTAGGATTAAGAGATAAGGTTTAGGGTTGAGGGTATGTGGTTAGGGGTTCAGGGTTGAGTGTATATATTTGGTATTTATCCTATAGGATTTTGGGCCTAAGACCCCTCTATAAGGTTTTCCATTGAGCATTTATATTGTATAGGGATTGTTATTGGTTGGATAGGGTATATAATTGAGTGTCTAGGCTTATGGTTGATGGATAGAGTTTAGGATTGATGGTATAGTGATGAAGAGCATCGTGAAAAAATAATCAATTTATTACGGTCCTATTGATTCAACCATCATTACATCATAAATACAACATATTAGAGGCATATTCAATCACCAAACAACTTAACTAGCATCTTCATCAAATCATTTTCACATACTTCAATCCATCTTTAGGATCCAAAACAATACCAATGCATAAAAACCTTAACGTCAATGCTTCCTAGGAATATATCAAATCTAATGTTCACATTATCAATTAGTCTTCAAGGCCTATCATCATACTCTTCCCAATGCATTAATTGAACTATGATCATCAACTACCATTTAGAAATTTTCTATACCATGACTTAGATATCAATACCTTTCACAAAAGATAAAATTTGGTCAATCCCTACTATGATTATGTAGAAAATTAGGATAAAAACAACATATCCAAAGATTAGCAAGATCCAACAGTGGAAACCAAAGTTATACCTCTTCACAAAGACCCATTTTTACTATCATAAAACAAGAAAGGATACATATGCAGTCCACCTAGGGCATCAAATATATTCCAAAATATAAATAAATTTGATGTGAAATCAAATCCATCTGAAAGAGTATCCAATATACTATGAAATTCCAGAGTTTCAGTAATTTCCAATGGTGAAATCAAAGGATATTGATTAAACATTCAACAAGTCCCACTTGGTGAGGGTTTTAAAACTGTTTTTACAAAAACACCATAACTTTAGTTATACTTAATGCAAAAACCTCATATGAATTTAAAATTAAATCTGATTCACATATATTTCAAATTATCCATTTAGAGGTCATAATGTTGTATGAGTATGTACCAAATATTTCTTCGTGACTATTTTTAGAAAATCTAGAAATTGCAGTCCATAAAACATTCATAACTTTCTTAAATATGCATGAAATTAATTCAAACCAAAAGAAATGGAAATATTATTCATTTTAATACACTACCATATTAATAATCTAATTTTTCTAGGATGTACATGGCCATACAAGACTTGGAAACAAGAGTAAAATCTTTAAGACAACAAAAATAATAGATTAAAAACAATGAGAACTTGTTACCCAAATGCTTCCAGTGCTTCCTATCTATTTATTTAGACCATAAATGGTTTTATAAACCTTGTACAACTTCCTACAACTTCCCAATGACCTTTTAAACCAACTCAATACATTCTTGTAACTCTTTTTGCACTTTTTGCAAAGTTGTAATGTTGCAACCTTTAAGCAACTTTCACATTTTTTCTACATATGACCCCAAAATTTTCAAGAACATTACAAACATATTAGGATGGACTACTAATGAATCTTTACAACCATTTTACCCTTCCATAGATCTTTTATACAAATTTGACCTTTTGACCAATTCAGGACCTTAATAGGACAACTATGACAACTTTTACAAATGGCTTGCATAGCCTTTACATATTAACTTGTCAAGCCTCAAAATACATTGATAAGATCATATAAACTCAATTATTAATGTCATTGTCCTTAATGTGACCTTTTGACCACCTGGTGTACCTTATACCTTAGGTTCTCCTACACCATATACGGTGTATGATTTAGGTTTGAGGGTATAGTATTTATGATTGATAGTATACATGGTTGAGGGTTTATTATATATGCCTTAGGACCTAAGATTTAGGGATATGGATTAGGGTTGAGTTTATAAGGCATAGGTTTAAAGGTTTAGGGTTGAGGGTAGATATTTTAGGGTTAATTATATATGGTTAAGGGTATAAATCCTTTTAGATTTAGGGCCTATGTTTGAGGTGTAAGGTTTAGGGTTGATGATATAAGGTACATGGCTTAAGGGTTATTGGTATATATTTTAGGGAAAATGTATGGGATTGAAGATTTAACATATAATATTTTGGACCTAGGGTTTTGAAGAAAAGATTTAGGGTTGTGGATTTATAGTATAGGGTTTAGTGTATAGGGGCGATGGTTTAGTGTATGTGCTTTAGGACCTATGGTTGATGGATATGGTTTATGGTTGAGGATATATGGTTGGGGGCTTAGGTTTGAGTTTCTAGGATTGATGGTTTATCATAGATTCCTTTGGTCCTAAGACCTTTATAGGGTTTATGGTTGACTATTTATTGTTTATTGTTTATCATATAGGCCTTAGATCCTAGGGTTGAGGGATAGGGTTTAGGCTCAAATTTGGTGGTTTAGGGTTGAGTGTATAGGGTTGAGAGTTTAGCCTATATGATTTTGGACATATTACCTCTCTAAAGGGTTTTCAATTTATGATTGAGGGTATAGGGTTTAAAATTTAGAGTATAGAATAAAGGGTTGAGGGCTTAGTATATCACTATTAGGGCCTAGGTTTGAGGAATAGGGTATAGGGGTAGGGGTAAGGATTTTTAGGTTTAGGGTTGATTTTATAGGGTTGAGGGTCTATTCTATATGATTTTGGGTCTACATCCTCTCTATAGGGTTTATTGTTAAGGGTATATGGTATAAGGTTGAGGACTAAGGGTATGGGGTATAGGGTTTAGGACTCAACATATAGCCTCTAGGGCCTACGTAAGAGAAAGGATTGAGAGTATATAGTTTAGGGTTGAGTCTATATGATAATTTTTCATTTAGACCATAGGGACCAGGGTTAAATAATAGGGTTTCTAGGGTTGATGGTATAGGGTATAGGGTATAGTTTATAGTGTATGGGTTTAGGTTTTATGGTTGAATTTATATGGTTGAGGGTTTATCATATAGGCCTTTGGACCCAAGTTTGAGGAATATGGTTTAGGATTGATGGTATAGGATTAGGGGTTTAGCATTGATTGTATAGTATTGAGGGTTAAGCCTATAAGGTTTTGAGCCTACAACCTCTTCGTAAGGTTTAGGGCTGAGGGTATATATCATATAGCTAGGGATTTATCATATCACCCTTAGGACCCAAGGTTGAGGGATATAGTTTAGTATTTATAATTTAGGATAAAGGGTTCATTGTTCAAGGTTTAGGGTTTAAAACATTGGTTTTACAATGTACAGTTGAGAGATAGAGTTTAGGATTGATAGTATAGGGTTACAAGTACATATATTTGATGGTTAAGTGCATAGGGTTGAAGGTTTAACATTGAGGAGTTATGAGTATAGTTTTTAGGACTAAGTGTACATGGTTGATGGTTTATCCTATAGGGTTTAGGTTTTATGATAGGGTCTAGGATTAAGGCTCTCTCTCTCTCTCTCTCTCTCTCTCTCTCTCTCTCTCTCTCTCTCTCTATATATATATATATATATATATATATATATATATATATATATATATATATATATATATATATATATATATATATATATATATATATATATATATATACCACCTACCATATTTTTCTCTCTCCATCCCTAACTCATTATTTAAATATATTATAAATCTAAAATAGATAAAAAAATTAAATTAAATTAAAATCATGGGCATTTTTTTTAACATTATAGGCATTTTTAAATGGCATCCATACTCCAAGAAACTTCAAGTTTTGGGACCAGTAATGCATACGTGTTGTGTAAACATAACATTTATGTGTTTTTATCTCATAAAAACAAGTACATGTTTTTAATTCTAAAAGCACAAGACTTTTTTATTTAAATAAGACACTCAAGGTATGGGTTGGAAAATTTGAAGCATAACATGAGCATGTTATTTGAATTTCTTGAATACATAATAATAGTTCTATTTTTTTGAGGGGGGGGGGGGGGGGGGAACTTGGCCATTTTTTCCCTCATCTTAGTTCACATGCCCATAGATATTTATAGATTGAATATTAAGAGAAAATGTATCATAGAAGATATCAATAAGTTATTCACAATCATTGAAGTTATTTGTACACTATAATGGAGATGGAAATAAAGGAAAACCGGCTTACCAGAAGGGGAGGCCAATATCACAATAGCCCCAAAGCTAGTTTGAAACCTTGGTTCATTAAAGTGTGATTCTCATAGGTGATAATAATCTAAAATAATTATATGATTATCAAAAAATAATCAAGATTAGGAAAGAAAAGTGGAGAAGTAATTTATCAACTAAAAAATGGGTTACAACTTACCACTTTATATTTTATAAGAGATAAAATCAATGCCAAATTTATTTGATAACATAAAATATTTAGTCAAACATCTATACAAGTCAAATTTGGAGTATAGAACCCTAAGAGGTCCAAATTGAATAATGAAATGCATTTCTATATAAAGGAAATAATATATTATTTATTACAAAACTCGTTGATTATCTAATCTAGATTATCAAGTTTCCTAATCAAGAAGAGTACAACTAATTTAATAAGAAGAAACCCCTACCTTCATTGGAAGAGTACAAATAATTTAATTTTAAAAAATATTCTCTACCTTCATAATCATGGTAAGCCAAGAGAGAAGTTAAATCATGAGATGATATTATTTTTGTAATACAATTATGGTGTTTAATTGGAGAAACTAAAATAGATGAACTAGAAAAGTAACTCAACCCTTTCAAATTCCTTTTGGGAATTCATATTCTAAGAAAAGAAAAAATCCTTTCTAAGAAGGTAAATGAATGGGAGGGTAACATCTAGTAATTAATAAATGAATTAATGAATTCTTTTAATATTCTCTTGAAGAATATGAAGTTATAGAATATTTTTTGAAACTATTATATTTTCCCTTTGTCTCTACCCTAACACCATGATGTGATATGACAAAACCTAAAATCATTCTACAATCAAATCCAAAGATACACTTATGGAGATTCAATTGTATGTTTTATAGTGGTATTCACATATAAGACAAATATTATGTACTTGAAATTGTCACAACCAAATTTTGACCAAAATTTCATTGGCATGGTCATATAGAATGTTTTGAGTTATATCATTAACTATAAGGTTCAAATAAAGCTAGTAAGTTGCATCAAAATTATTTAAACCAAAATTCATCGCCACAAAATACAATGTGCCTCAGAAATGTCATGAATGCAATTTTATAATGATCAAGTAGATGCATGGAAATATAAATATAGCATGAGAATTTGTCCATGAAATAAAGTCTAATGGGCCAAAATCATTCCTACTACAAGATTAAAAGAAGATGAACAAATTAAAGTATTTAAAACACTATAAATGGGAGAAAAAAATGGCGTAAACTAATTTTAGGATGATGAATGAATGAGATTATGAAGTGAAGTAGAAGTATCAACTTGATATTAAATGTTTATTTTTAACAATTAGATAAGGGAAAAAGATTGGTTTGATAGTAATATTTTCTTACCTTGTACTAATTTTATAAATTGATGAAAAATTTTGACAGAAGAATTAAGTTGGTTTTAATTTTTCTTTACTTGGTGATAAAGTTGGCAAATTTGTTTTGTCTGTGCCAAAGAATTTGGTTTGTGGTTTTCGTCTTCTTTCTTGAATTTAATGCACGATCGAGGTAGACGATTAAATCTTCTTTTGTTTAATGATTATAAATTTGTAATCAATAAATGTAATTATGAAATGTTATGTTCGTTTATTTTGGAAAGTTGAAAATTAGTTTTCTTCTAATTTTGGTGCATGCAAGGTGCTCTTTTATTTTTCTTCTTGACTATCTATTTCAATTAAAAATCAATTCTTTTTCTAGGAATTGAATCATCTTTTATTGTATGGTATGTTGTCCTTTTTTGGTTGATCTTGTCTTCAATAAACAACGCCTTCTCTTCTTCACTGGTTAGCTACCCCATTAGCATTGGAATGCATACCTTTTGAGATTTTTTTATCCATAGAAAGTTGCACCTATTCTGGAATTGGTTCACTATCTGTGGTTGCATTGGGTGCATCTTGTTTGGATGCTTTTCTTCCAAAAAAAAACCTTTGTCATTTCCTTGTAGCGTCCTTGACCATTTTGGTGCTTATATTTTTACTATTAAATCTCATAAATCAACACCATCCTCTACTTTGGACTGGCTGTTATTTTTGGTTGCTTTGAATGCTTTATTTTTTTAACGTTTTTCCTCCAAAAACCAATGCCTAAACAAACCATTGTTTGTTGTTTTGTTTAAACATTATATGGGTTATTTATGATTGATTTCTTCCCATAAAGACTACCCCACTTTGTGGAGTAATTTTTTTTTTAAAGAACTATCTTTCTCCTTCAATAATTTGTAAAAGAAATGAGTATTGTGTGTGTAGTTAAATGAAAATTAATTAGTTGGTTGGTTTAAAATACACTTATCCTTAGAATTAGTATGTTACTAGATTATCAGTAATATTACTTAATTAATTTTTAATTATAAATTTTGTTGAATTGATAATGGGTAATTTATCTTAGTAATATTAATGGAATTCTTTGGTTATGTGAATGAATTATATAAGTGTTTGAGTGTGTATATTAGCTTTGGGATGGGTAGTGTAACCCCTAGGTTGGTGGTTTTTTATACCGAGGCTTGAATTATTTTGAATTTTTATGTTCCTTACTTTTGGGAGTCATTATGAAATGGTATTATAATTTCATCTTTTATGTAAAATGAAATTTAGTTTTATTTGGAGATTTTTCTCTCTTATTGGAAATTTAAGGTGTTGAGAGAGGGGGGGGTGTGAATCAAAACCTTATGAAACTTTTAACCCTCAATAATTGATTTATCCCTTTTTCTTTGCATGCATAAAACTTAACATACTATTCGTTGAATGAAAGTAAACTCATTCATCCATAAATACATAACACACATGAACACATTTGAAACATGAATTTATTTACGCATAAACCCTTGGTTAGAGGGGAAAAATACGGTAGCAATGACACCCACAATCCTTCACTACTACAACATAAAGGTTGCTCTATTAGAGCATACAAAAGTATCACTTCTGGTGATTTACCCTATTAGGAGTAATACAAAACAAGACCTGCTAAAGTCTAACTAGTTAAAGGATTTTGCAACACTCATTAAGTGTCCACTCTGTTAAGAGATTTACAATAAAAATATTGTTCAATCCTACCCAATATGTAGGATTTGAGAATACAGAAACAACAATTTATTCCTGTAATAATTGATCTGTAGTAATGCATCTACTTGTATGCTAGGTTGGATCCTTTGTGCTCTCTATAGTATCATTACCTTTCTCTAATTAATTTCACCAAAATAATCCACTTCCTCTTCTCAGTAGCCTTCACTACTTTGTCTCTGCTCTACATTCTGTACTTTTCTCTCTTCTCTCTCTTGATCTTTTTCTCGATTCATTCTTATGTAGTAATTTTGTAGCTTCCTAATTACTTGACCTAATTAGGGTTTGGATCCTTCTAGAAATCTCATACAAATAGATCAACAATCCATATTCATTTCCTCTTTCCAAGAAATATATAATTTATTTTCATTAGTTCAATATGTGCCTTGGGATCATTGACAACCATGTTTCATTCCCAATAAATCTTACCTAACATTTACCTCAATCTTCATAAATCATTTTGTTGCTCAGTAGAATCTGATTAAACTTTTATATTCTTACTGTATCACTCAGTAGTCTTTCCTAATTTGCTCAATTATCATGATGTTCTTACTCAGTAATTCACTTCCTCGGTTAACATACTCACCAGGTACTCAATCCTATTCAGTAACTATTGTGCTCAGTTAAGTTTATTTATTCAGTGTCCATTCTTCTCAATATACACCGTTAGTTAAATACTTTTCTATGTGCTTGGTAATTATTCTTCCATGTCTTTACCGACTGAATTTCTCTTCACTGACTAATTCTTCACTCATCATAACTCATCTTTTCTTCACTAATGATAACACTTAATGAATTTCGGAGTAACACTCTCCCCCTTTGGCATTAGTGACAAAAAATTCCATATCTTAGTCAAAATTTGATATCTCCAATATATGATAACTCAGTGATAACTCCTCCTCAACATATACTTCTCCTTTCTCCCTTATTTCTCCTATATATATACATAGTTAACTTTATCTATCTACTATCCATAGATTTACTATCCCATGTCTGTATAGTCTACTATCCCCCTTTTTTGACAATAATACAAAGAACAAAAATGTAATGTACAAATAATACTCATAGTTTATCAAATAATCCTTTATAAGATAACTTAGCATTGTCATACGTAGTTTTCCATATTTCCTTCACTACCTCAAGTGTTGAAATTTGTGCTAGTAGTTGTGATGAAAGATCTTCCATATGATACATGAGTGACATCTCAAGTGTGGCAATTAGCTCCTTGGATTTCTTTATATTTACCTAAACAACCTCCAAATGAGGAATGATTTGTGCTTGAAGTTCAAGTATTTCTTCTCTAATTTTCTCCTCTTCCTTCCTCAAATCTAGTTGTAAACCCATAAGATGCTTAATCTTTGAATAATGGGTTTGGAATGTTTGAGGGTCATCTATCAACTTATTTACACTATCCTTTAGTTCTTCATCTATCTTCTTTAGCTTATCTAGGATATGTTGGGTAAAGTGGGAAACATTGCATAACTATTGGAGTAGTTGGATTATTACCTTGATGGTATCCTCCAACTCAGTAGAAATGATAGAAAGTACAACTTTCTATTCAGCAACTTTTGCATTAATTTTACTACTAACTTTTGTTCAACCTTCTTCTTGTCTATCTTCAACATTATCTCTTCAGCATCAACATTAGATTCATTAACTTGACTAACAAGTGAGACTAACTAATCAATTATAGGTGCATTCTCATTAATTCAAGTCTCAAGTGTAATTTTTAATAAGATGTCTTTCACATCTGATAGTACTTTTTGTTGTTTCATTTCTTGTTTTAGTTTATCATGTGCTACTTTCCTCTTCAAAAATTCACCATATTTCATCATTTCACCAAGATTCATTTTAGTTGGATCACAAATGGGGATCATTATCTCTTCATCCAATGATATCTTCTCCTTTTAACTTTTCTTTTTTTTCTTAGTATGAGAGATAAGTACATTTCCACTAGGTGAAACATTTGGAGGTAATGGGGCCTCGGTGTTTTTCTTAGTGGGTTCATTCTCATTTTCTTTCTCTCCTTCCTTTTTAGTATCTTTTCCTTCTCCATGTTCTTGTGTATCTATTTTCATGTCTATAGTAGAAGTATATGATGTCTCTATAGTAGTATCTGTATCATCTTAAAATGGAAGCACTTCCATGTTAAGAACATTTATCCCTTCAAGTAAGTGGTTTGGGGTCACTTCAAATGCCTTGAATTGATATTTTCTTGGATCTAGCTTTCTCCCCACTTTCCACTTCTTTTTTGCTTCATTCTAGGTGAAATTAGAGTTAGGATCCCAAGGATTCTCCTTAATTTCCCTCTTCCATGGCTCTATTTTCTAGGTAGGACTTAGAAATAGGTCCTCCTAACCTTCATCACATTCATCATAGGATTTTGTGCATATCCCTGGCATTCTTTCCCATTCTGATATCATCTCTAGGTCTTCGAGCATCCCCGAGACTCCTGTCTTGATTCTGACTAGATTTGGGCCCAAGGTCAAATTCGAGGTTGATCCTGACTAGGTTAGGATTGAGCTTGAACTTGACTAGGTTAGGATGGAGCTCAAACCTGACTAGGTCAGTCCCAGCCTTGATTTTTCCCCCCTCTTTCAAATTGCCAAATTCCATGATTTTCGAGTATTGGGTTTCGGGGATATTTATTTTCCCGCCTCCGGGTTGGCTATTTCGGGTTTCAAAATGGTAAATCCTCTAATTACATTTAATCTAGGTATATTTTCTAAAGGTTAGGACCTAATTGGGATTTAATTCTCCAAGGTGGCCCCTTTAGAGGATTGTCCCCTAGTTCACTATAAAAAGAGGCCTTCCTCTCTCATTTTCACACCTCATCCTCAAGTAATCTTTTCTCTCAAGCTCTCAAGGTGATCAAGTGAAAGCATTCATTCAAGCATTCAATTTTTATTCTCCATCCAAGTTCTCCATTGAAGATCAAGGATTCAAGTATTCAAGCCATTGAAGGGATTTGGTTCAAGCATTTAAGATTCATCATTCAAACCCTAGATCTAGCCATCATGATGGTGTGATTTTCCTTCAAGATCCTTTGTTCATTTTCAACATTCATTCATTCTTCTATCAAGGTGAATTCCAAGCATACAATCATGGAGGTTTGATTTACATTTATTGATGTTCAAGCTTTCATATCAATATACTTGTTTACATTCGAAATACAATTACATATCTATCGAATTGCATAGCTTCATTGTTAGATCCATTTCTACTACTTGCTAGCATTCCTATTTCAATATTAAGGTTCATTCCAAACCAGGGTTTGACCAAGGCAAACCCCTCAAACAAACAACAAAAATCCTCTTTTTTTGTAGGTACAGGTACGGGATTTCAGATCTGAGAGCGTATTTGGATACCCTTTTCGGTGAACTTTTGAGATATGCGAACAAAATTAGAATCGACCTTCAAATAAATAATCTAGCCTTTGACCTTTTATGGGGGTCAAAGTCGACCTGAGCTCATCTTGGAAAAAGATTTATGGGTTTCCTCTGTCTCAGCATTTCTAGTCCAAAATAGGTTGCAGAATTACTTGAAAGTACACACAGACATCAGAAATTGGCATTTTCCAAATCTGCCCTAATTTGAGGTTAGTACTTTCATTTCAATTATTTCAAATTTTAAACACTTCAATTCTACCACAAGGAAATATAGGGTTTTTCTCTCTCTTTCATATTCTCCATAGATTGATTCGATTGTGCATTAGCCTTTTGGTTGATCAAATTGGATCTCTCCTTTGGGAATTTGGATTTAGGAGTGGATCTCATAATTTCCTCATACATCATTACAATCATACAACATTTGAATAGGTGTGATGCCATTTTACCTCTATTCATTTTGGTGAACCCGACTAGCTTACTCTCTTTCTTTTTGGTGTTAGATTTCCCTTTGTCTTATTGTGTGTGTTCACCTTCATTATTCATTTTGGTGAACCCGACTAGCTTACTCCCTTTCTTTTTGGTGTTAGATTGCCTTTTAGATTAGATCTAATTTATGCTCTTGCATTTTAAAATTCAAAAATACAAAAAAATCTATATAATCAATAAAATCCAAAAATATTTCGTGCATTTCATTTTCTATGGTGATTATTAAGATGCTTTGGTGTGTAGTTATGTTCTTCATTACTCTTCTTTTAGCATCTCTTTATAATACCTATGATTTTTATGAATGTCATTCACTTCATTATGTTGATGACCCTTCACTTTGCTCTTGCTTATGATTTTGTGAAGTTGACTGACACTAGTCTGCCTAAATTTAAAATGTTCATTAAAGATTTATGTGGTAGCCTTATTAGTCTTTTGGATTATGTGAAGAATTTGGTAGATGATACACCATCTCCTATCAATCCTAATCTTAATCCTAATACTATAAATTCTAATCTTAATCCTATCAATCCTAATCCTAATCTTCCTAATCCTAATTTGATACCTAATTCTCCATCTGTTGATCCTCGCTCTTCCCATACTTATGATGGGATTCAAGCTATAGTTTAGGATGCGGATGTGCAAGATTTCTTTGATTTACCTTCTCCTTTGATTCATGATGATATTAAAGGAAAGGGTAAAGAAAATTATTTGCAACGTTTACTCATGAACATGATAAACAATCACCTCATGTAGAAGCTTTACATAATATGTACACTACTGGATATAGTATGGTGACTAAACAAGGTTATAAAGGTTTAGGGCTTGGGGTTAATGAGCATGGTATTAGGTTTCCAGTTCATATACCCCCTAAATTGGATATGTATGGTGTTGGGTGTTCAAAATATCAAGTTAATGTAGGTGATGCTAAACATCGTCCTCCTCTTCACATTCTTTTCCCCACACCTATCTTAGATAACCCTAATGCTCGTTAAGAAGTGGCTAAGAAGGTATATGTTGAGCTAATGAATTCCAATAAATAAATCTTTAGACCTATGCCAATCGATGCTTTATACAAATACAAATGTCCTTTTCATTATAGTAATAAACATTTACTTGCTGATTGTAAACATTTCAAGTTATATGTTAGAGAAAGAGTTGCTTTAGGAATTATATCTCACTCTCATGCAGTTTTACAATTCCTTCATAATTTTGATATAGGGGATTCCCCTTCTTTAGATATAATGTAAATGTTTTTCCCCTCTTGTCTCATGACTGGGGGACAAGAGGTGTATCTTCATCCAGTCTCCTAGGATCCATTAGGCTTTTGGTATATATAGTATGTCTTGAGCTTAATTGGTATTCTTTCTCTCCTATTTTTCTATGGTTTTGCATTATGTTTTTAATCATCCATAGAATATTTTCAAGATATCTTTTCTAAGACATTTTTTTGGTGAAGGTATCCCTTGTCTCTATCTCTGGGAACTACTTTCCTTAGCTTAGTGGTATTTGTTTATATTGCAATATTATTTCAACATATTGATAGATGTTCTGACTAGGGATAACCTTCTTATATGAGAAGTTGTTGTCCTAGGTCATCACTTCTTATCTATGTTGAAAATTATGTTCTTTATAAACTCCCACCCTTGCTTTGGTGTTAGAGTTATATCCCTTGTTCCAAAGATTCCTCTTCCTCTTCTTTGCAGGGGGTTGGATGACCGAATCTTTGTTCCCACTGTTGAAAGATGATATTTTATTTTAAGCACTCCTCTTTGGTGGGGGTCTTGTTGAAAAGATCTTTTTCATCGAGGATCCTTTTCAATGAGTGGCATATCCTTTTCATGATTATCTATACTCTTGGATGTAGGGTTCAATATCCCTCGCTAAGAATATGGTATACATTGTTGCTAAACAGGATATCTCCTTGCATTGTGAAGTAGGTATCCTCTTACATCTTTGTTCCTACACTTGGGGGAAAGGATGCCATCTCCTTCTATCTTTTCAAGATTCACCTCTTTCCTTGGGTAAGTAGTATTTATCTATTATGTGATATCCAATCATACATGAAAATTTTGGTTTGCATTGAGGATCTTTGTCGTTGATAACAACCTATTTTGTTGTTTGACATTGGGTTTCCATGGTTGATATATCTCTCACCTTGGAAACTGAATAGTGTGCTATCCCTCATAAGGATTACTTTCTTTTCACTTCTTGCATGATATCTCTTTGCATTTGTCCCTTCCATGGCCTCATAGGAGCTGTGACCTTCTTGGCTTGGACTAGATGTTGTTTGTGGATATTGTCTTGATGCTGAAGAAGGCTTTATTCTTGTTCTTTTCTTTCCTTAACATGTCAAAATAGTATGTTTTTTCCATATCAAGGAGGGGGGCATATATAGGGCCTCCCTTGTACTATAGTTTTTTATTTTTACATGCTAAATCTTGGAAGGTAACACACATAAGTTGCTAAATCCTAAAAAGACACGCATTTATATGCTAAATCTTCTGATGGTAATGCACATAAGTTGCTAAATCCTGAGGAGACACACATTTTTCAAAAAATTTCAATATGCTAAATCATGGAAGGTAACGCACATAAGTTGCTAAATCATGAAAAGACACGCACCTATATGTTAAATCTTCTGAAGGTAACGCACATAAGTTACTAAATCCTGAGGAGACATGCATTTCATATTCATAGTGATACAAGAAGGTGGATCTATGGGTATTCCAGAAGCTGTCAAAAGATGCATTACAATTGCAAGCACAGTTTATGGGTGAACCTATTGGACTCTCCCTCCAGGATGATTCATGGTAAGGTGGGCATCTTACTAGGTGAGGTAATCACTCTTTTCCCTCTCTCTCTTTTCTCTTTCATGCTAGTAGGATTGGATCATGAAGCTATGTCATTTATAGTGTTGTTCTTTTCTTTCTTATGTAAACATTTTACGCTTTTATGATAGCTTTCCAAATATGATATTAGTATGAGAAATATTTCTTAGCGAGGTTTCTTATGCTAATTGATTTGGGTTATTTAGTACTAACCTTTGTTCTTTTCGCACCCTCATGCATGTATGTCGAGTTAGAATCCTTAGTTTGGGGGCTTGTGTCCTTAATCAAGTGTTATTTTATCTCATTGTGAATCCAATTGGATCTCCTCTTTCTTCTCCTTTACCAAGAGTTTGCATCGAGTCCATACTCGTGCTAAAGTGGGGACTTAATGTATCATCTTAAAATGGAAGCACTTCCATGTTAAGAACATTTAGCCCTCAAAGTAAGTGGTTTGGGGTCATTTTTAACACCTTCAATTGATCTTTTCTTGGATCTATCTTTCTCCCCACTTTCCACTTCTTTTCTGCTTCATTCTAGGTGAAATTAGGGTTAGGATCTCGAGGATTCTCCTTAATTTCCCTCTTCCATGGCTCTATTTTCTAGGTAGGACTTATAAATAGGTTCTCCTAGCCTTCATCATAGTCATCATAGGATTTTGTGCCTATCCCTAGCATTATGTCCCATTCTAATATCATCTCTACGTCTCTGGGCATCCCCGGGACCTCCTGTCTTGATTCTGACTGGATCTAGGCCCAGGGTCAAATTTGAGGTTGATCCTGACTAGGTCAAGATTGAGCTTGAACTTGACTAGGTCAATCCCAATGTCAATTTTCCCCCCCTCTTTCAAATTGCCAAATTCCTTGATTTTCGAGTATCGGGTTTTGGGGATATTTATTTTCCCGCCTCTAGGTTGGCTATTTTGGGTTTCAAAATGGCAAATCCGCTAATTGCATTCAATCTAGGTATATTTTCTAAAGGTTAGAACCTAATTGGGATTTAATTCTCCAAGGTGGCCCCTCTAGAGGATTGTGCCCTAGTTCACTATAAAAGGAGGCCTTCCTCTCTCATTTTCACATCTCATCCTCAAGTAATCTTTGCTCTCAAGCTCTCAAGGTGATCAAGTGCAAGCATTCATTAAAGCATTCAAGTTATCTTCTCTATCCAAGTTCTCCATTGAAGATCAAGGATTCAAGTATTCAAGCCATTAAAGGGATTTGGTTCAAGCATCTAAGATTCATCATTCAAATCCTAGATCTAGCCATCATGATGGTGTGATTTTCCTTCAAGATCCTTTGTTCATTTTCAACATTCATTCATTCTTCTATCAAGGTGAATTCCAAGCACACAATCATGGAGGTTTGATTTACATTTATTGATGTTAAGCTTTCATATCAATATACTTGTTTACATTCGAAATACAATTACATAACTATCGAATTGCATAGCTTCATTGTTAGATCCATTTCTACTACTTGCTAGCATTCCTATTTCAATATTAAGGTTGATTCTAAACTGGGGTTTGGCCAAGGCAAACCCCTCAAACAAACAACAAAAATCCTCTTTTTCTTGCAGGTACAGGTGCGGGATTTTGAATCTAAGAGTGTTTTTGGATACCCTTTTTCGGTGAACTTCTGAGATTTGCAAACAAAATCAGAATCGACCTTCAAATAAAGAATCTAGCCTTTGACCTTTTATGGGGGTCAAAGTCGACCTGAGCTCATCTTGGAAAAAGATTTATGGGTTTCCTCTGTCTCAGCATTTCCAGTCCAAAATAGGTTGTAGAATTACTTGAAAGTACACACAAACATCATAAATTGGCATTTTCCAGATCTGCCCTAATTTGAGGTTAGTACTTGCATTTCAATTATTTCAAATTCTAAACACTTCAATTCTACCATAAGGAAATATAGGGTTTTTCTCTCTCTTTCATATTCTCCATAGATTGATTTGATTGTGCATTAACCTTTTGGTTGATCAAATTGGATCTCTCCTTTGGGAATTTGGATTTAGGAGTGGATCTCATATTTCCCCCACATATTACACTTACATACATATCCAAATAGAGGTGATTCAATTTTACCTCTATTCAGTATCCTCCTTGCCTTTCTTGGTGGCTATGGGTTCATCACCCTTATCTATTTGCTTTTGCTTCTCGGTTTCCTTAGTCTTTTCCTCAGTATCTTTAGGTACGTTTTTATCAATTGTAACATTTGTTTCCTCAATAGATGTAGGAGTTGTATATACATGCACTTGATCCAAAAATTTTGCATCCTTCAATAGTTGTCCTATAGAAGGCTCGATAACTAATATATCTTCAAGGCGCTCTTCACACTACTACATTTGACCTTATTTTTCTACCAAAATTTTGACCATCAATTAAAAAGGTTTAGGTTGGTCAGATTATAGAAGGAAAACTTCCTTTTTTTTCAATCCATGCTCGTGTTAGTTAAAATTTTGACCAATACCATGTAGGTCAAAATTTTGACCAACACTGGCATAACTTTAAAAAGAAAAAAGATTTTGTATCTCATTTCATTGTTTGGTTTTCACTTGGAGTGGGTGAAGGAGCTGGAGCATGTGATTGTTTGAACTATTATTTGGTGAGAGTTTTAGGAGGACTACCTTCCTGCGAGGGTTTCCACGATGATTTGGTGTAAAAGGAGGACCGCCTGTAAGGGTTTTCTTACTCTGCATTTGTCTGGCATTGTTTTATTGGTTACCTACTTACGGCCCATGAGCAATGTGCCAGTGCATCATGTATTAGGTATTTTCTAGGTTGTTTATATATCATGCCTTGTCAATTTTCGAAGTGAGTGGATAGATTGAACATCTCTACACATTTAACCTTCGATGCATCCACAGTTTTGAAGTTCATTTGTTAGTTTTGCAAACATTTTATTGAAAATTTTGTGTTGTGCCCGCAAGATACTAAACTCTCTATTAGACCGGCCCAAAAAATCCTCAATCGACTTTGTCATATTGGAGAGTGTACCTTGACTTGCGATTTCTCCATTGGTCTCCAATGCCATTGGGTGAGAAGCAAGGCAAGGAAATGATTTTTAATAACCCAAGTGCTCATATTTGGGGGAAGTAGCTACGCTACTTCAAGATTGATGCCCTAGTTAGATATATGCTATGTGTTTAACCAGCAAAGTAAGAAAATGCTTGCAACAGTGTCCTAGGAATAATTTGGATATATCCTAAATCGGGACTGTTTGCAAACCAAAACTCATAAACAAAAACATGACCATCAATTTTTTATGCCTCAAACACCCATTCGTTACACTATTCAATCCTTTAAGGAACCTGATACATTCCACTATGGAACTCTTTCAACCAAAACCAATATCATTCACTACTATGTTATTCACAAAAGATATCAAAAATCGATAGCAGGAATATATATAAACTCAATTAATAATGAGTTCTTGAAAACTATTTTTCTAAAATCATTGTAGACATCAATGCTTTCTTGGCTTACCAAATGGTTTCAAAACATTTCTTTGTCAACAAAACCGATTACTATCCTCCCCTACGGGACTGTCATAAAGAGACTAATAACCCAAAAAACATTCCTTACGGGACTATCATGAAACAAAATAGATCATTTATATTTCTTTGCACAATAACAATAAAGAGAAGCCAATTCATTAACATTGTTATGTTCTTCGTAAGAGAGATAAAAAACCACCAATAGGGAATACATAAAGATTAATTAAAATACATTTCATTCATACTCAAGGTAGACAAAACATTCATGGCTCTCTGGCTAAAGGCCAGAAAGCCCGATACTTTTCCACAATTATTACTCTCTTGCCTATTCTATTGTATGTCAACTCTCTCTAACTATCCTCCTCTCTATTACATAGTGTAGTCTATTTAAGACCATATTGGACCATTACAAAACAATTTGTCTTCCATGACCATTCATATTCCTATTCAGAATTTTGCTTACAAATATCCCATATTCTCTTTGTCGAATCATTATAATGTAATTTAACAAATATACCATGGTTCTAACACTTTAATGAATATATCCTTTCTTGACATAACTTTAATGATGTGAAATTCAAAGGTGGAGGTGGTGCCCCTGCACCACATTCCATGTGTTATAGTGGTCAGAGGTCATGGAATGACCATATTCAATTGGAAACTCAGAAAACTGTCAAAGGAATGGCTGAAACTACTCTGCCAGTTAGAATTAATTAGGTAAAAATACAAATACAGACCTCACAAATGCATAGATGTGGTCTAGGATCAATATCTAACTATTCCAAATGCATTGAAATGTAAGACAATGACAAAATGAATCCAAAATCACTCTAAGAACTCAAGGAAATTGCATTTGAAAGAAGTTTATTTATCAAAAACTCAATATAGTTCATACACCAAGCCTCTTATGTCGTACAATGAAACTTTGGCATATTTGATGGACTCCTAGAAACTACCCCAACCAATCCCAATTGGTTGGATGGATTATTTTTCACTAAAACATAACAAAATCCAATTCCCTCCATTTTCTAATAACTATTGCATTTCAAATTTTTGAATTTGCAACATTACAAATTTGGAGTTTTTGAAACTTTTAAAGATAATGAAGCCTTAAGACTTTGAAATGTGACCCAAATGAACTTATTAAGCTTTATTAAAATCAAATCTAAACTATTATAAACTTGTAACACCAAATACCATCCTAGGCTCTTATTTTTGTCTTAAGGCCTATTAGGCCTTTTAAGACTTATTACATATTTTCCATTTGCATTGCATGGAATGACTTTATAGGCCATTATAGGTGCTAATACATTCCAATTGATGTCTTTAGATGTCAAGAGGTGCATGGTTGTCATTATGGACTCCTAGTAGTCTTTGGATGTTCTAGGTGCCCCTGCACCATGTTCACCACCTTTGAAAGGATTCTTGTCCCAAGAATCAATCCTGGCATTGGATGTCTGAATTTGAACCTGTACTTTAGGAATATGGTGCCTTGATAGTTGGTTCTTTCTACCCATTGGACATCCACATTTGAACATGGTTGTTTACTAGCTGCCCTTCAATAGGACACTTGACTGTACCTATTTGAAAAATCCCAAAAGTCTGCATTTCTAGGACTGTGCAGCATTGTCCTATTCAATCCTTTGCCCTTTTCTTCCCAAACCTGATTTGTCCTTCCTCATCTTCCCCTCATTGAAGAACCTTCTCTATTGCTACTATTCTATCTTTCACTTTTCCTCTTCAATTTCTCCTCTATTCTAAGGGCCAACTGGTAACATTCCTTCACACTTTTGGGGTTAGAAGCCACAAATTCATCTTGGATGTTAAATCTCAAACCACCTAAATATCTAGCAACCTTAACAACTTCATCTTCTTCCAATCCTAACCTTATGCTTAGTTTATAGATTTCATCTATATATGTTTTAACATCTAAATCTCTTTGTTTTAAACTTTGTATTCTTTTATGCATTTGTACATCAAAGTCTTTAGGAAGAAAGTTACCTTTTAGTTTTTCTATCATCCTGTCCCAAGAGACAATCTTTGGCTTACCTCTTCTCCTTATGTCTACCTCCTCATGATCCCACCATAGGAGTGCATTCCCTTTGTGTTTTGTTTTTTCCAATTTGACCCTTTGATCTTCCGATACCTCTTCACCTTCAAAGTATGCAACCATTGATGCAATCCAATCCAAAAGCTCTTTTTCTTTCAGACTTCCATCATACATAGGGATATGTCCCCTCACCTTATGCTACTCAATCTTCATAGCCTTGAAAATCTCGATTGTCCTCTTCTCTTTAGGATCTATTTTTTCCTCTTCTTCCTCTCCTTCCCCTTCCTTATGGGTTTCTTCCTCTTCTTCACTATCAACACCTTCATCTGCTGCTCTTCTTTGATTGGATTCCAGTGCTTCAAGCCTAGCCAAAAGTGCATTGTAAGATTCCTGCAACCTTGTGTTCTTCTCTTTCAACTCCTGGATCTCCCTGGTAGTACCTGCATTCCTTGGAGGCATTTTTACAAACAATAGTCAAACTTCTTTAGCAAAGTGTTCCTCTATCCCTC
Organism: Chamaecyparis obtusa; assembly: GCA_027943335.1. Classification (NCBI taxonomy): domain Eukaryota; kingdom Viridiplantae; phylum Streptophyta; class Pinopsida; order Cupressales; family Cupressaceae; genus Chamaecyparis; species Chamaecyparis obtusa. Next base: position 340,037 of record BSBK01000524.1, on the reverse strand, counting down.
TAAGGCACCATTTGTTTTAGATAATTTAATTTTAACTTTGGTTGTGTTAATAGAACTATGTTGACTTTATTTTGTAGTTGTTTAACATGAGAGTTTGTAGATTAATAGGAGTTCACAGATATTAGTGTGCCATAGTTGCCCATCTATAACTAGTGAGATGCACATAACTCATGTGCCTCATGCTAGTGTGCTTGGATACCTTGTATACACTATTTTACATTAGACTAGACATTATCCAAATAGTGAGTATTTATATAAAGTGTCTAACATATAGGTGGTCCTCCTCTTACACCAATTAATAATAGTGACAACCCTCACAGGCGGTTGGATAATGTCTAGGCATGAGGTACATGAGTTATGTTCATCTCATTAGATATAAATGGGCATTAATGCTCAATTGAATGATACGTTCCCATAAAAATGTGAACTCATATTAATCTACAAACTCTCATGTTAAACAACTACAAAATAAAGTCAAAATAGTTCCTTTAACACAACCAAAGTTAAAATTAAATTATTTGAAAAAGGGTTTGTGTTTTGAGTTAATTGGTTTATGTAAATCTGTTTTACAAATAGGTGATGAACATTCATATTTTCCTAAGAAGTACTTTGAGCATTCCTGCCACACATGTACTATTGTGAAAATCATCACAAGTCCATTTGTTGTAGGAGAGAGAGAGAGAGAGAGAGAGAGAGAGAGAGAGAGAGAGGAGGGGAATGATGAGGATATTGATGCTCCACTTAGTCGTTATCTTAGAAAAATGAGCAAGAAACCAAAAAATAATTTATTTTTTGGTTTCTTGCTCATTTTTCTAAGGTAACGGCTAAGTGGAGCATCAATATCCTCATCATTCTCCTCCTCCTCCTCCTCCTCTCTCTCTCTCTCTCTCTCTCTCTCTCTCTCTCTCTCTCTCTCCCTCCCCTATTGGTCCTTTGACATGTATTAAACATAATCAAATTTTTAGCATATTATTATCATTCTATTTCTTTGTTGTAAACATGTCATTGGTTCAGTTTTGTAATTTTTTTTTTGTGTTAAATGCATTTAAAATAAAGGTCTAATTCTATAGACTTCTGATGCAGAGCCCTCTACTATCACCTTAAATAGGCCAACTCAACTTGAGCATTCAACAAGAAACTTAAATGGAATACACCAAGAAGTACCAAATGATGAATGCTCAATTGTTGTAATGGCAAAGCAATATCAGAACCGCCCATTTTTAGAACTTGATTTTTATATAGTCCTAATGATTTTTCTGATTTCTTGAAAATTGTTGACATACTTAAATGGAATACACAATACCAAATGATGAATGCTCAATTGTTGTAATGGCAAAGCAATATCAGAACCGTCCATTTCTAGAACTTGATTTTTCTTATTTCTTGAACATTGTTGACATACTTAAATGGAATACACGATACCAAATGATGAATGCTCAATTGTTGTAATGGAAAAGCATCAAAATCGTCCATTTCTAAAATTTGATTTTGTATAGTTTTAATTATTTTTCTATAGTCCTAATGATTTTGAAAATTGTTGACAAAGAGTGTTTCTTTTTTTATTATAGTATAAATGATTTTTCTATAGTCGTAATGATTTTTTTAATTTCTTTGTCTTTTGTCCCTTTTTTATTTCCTATGTATGTGCTTCATGATAGGATTTTGTCACCTTCTTTTGATGGTATATTTCATTCACTCTATGTGGAATACTCTTTTGTTCACTATTTTATTTCAGCTTGATATTTCTTTCATTTTTCATATACACAAAGACTATGTACATGTTGATAAAAAAATGAGCTATTTGATTTAGGTTTACTTTTCATTATTGTAAATGGTTAATATTTTTTATGGTACTCCTTGGTGTATTCCATATAAAAATAATCATATAAAAATAATAAATGTAGTAACGATGGTGTAGTGCATTATTGATATAGGCTCAATGGCTCTTGTCAATGTGCCAAACTGTCAATGTGGTGGTGGGCAGTGTATGTTGGAGACTTCATAGACATAGAGCAACCCTGGATGACAATTTTGGTGTTGCCCAAATAGAAAAAAGGTTGCTAATGTGTATATATTTAATGTTTCTAATGTAAATACTATTCATTATATTATAAGAACTAATGTAGATTGGGCATCACAGGGAAATAATGGTTGCAGATACTTTAGTTGGGTCGATGACAACTTATCTACATCTATCCGCCCATCTCCACTTATCTGTGATGAAGGATTTGAGTGCAAAACATGTTAGGCTAGGGCAAATTTTGAAATTATATTTTTATGATGCCTTCTCTATATTGTAATCGCATATCTTTGTTGTGACCATATGTAGAGATGAACTCAATAATTAGTTAGTTTAGTATTTTCATATTGTAACTAATATTTTAATATGGATATGACGTAACTTCTCTTTGCCTCAAGTGTGCATATATATGGTTTACATCTTTTTTTAGAATAATTCTTCATGTTTATGGCTCAGGTGAGCCCCAATCTCCTATTAATCACATGATTTAACGTATAGTGTTTTCTTCGTTATTCTATTTGTTCCTTGACCTTTGAAGGCCATTTGATAATTTCAACTACACCTAAGGATCCATCAGTAGTTATGGAAAATAGGATTCATGTTGCAATGCCCAAGCTGCGAGATGGGAAAAGAGAGGCAAGAAGAGTGGAAAGAAGATGATATTCCTGAGATCATGGATCATTTTCAAGCTTCAGTGAGGCTTCGTACCATGCACTGTCTGTAGATTTGTATGCAACACTAATTTAGGTAGGAGGTAAACTACATGTGTCATGTAAACAGCATGGTTGAATGCAATCTCTTTTACACATTTTCAAGAGTTTTCCCACCAATACAAGCATAAATAACACATTGAATGTAATCTACAAACACTATGTGGTATGAAGTCTTGTTGAAGTTTGAAATACAAGAGCAGGTTACATGGATCCCCCACATGATAGAGGCCATGGGGATACTCCTCCCACCCATTCGTCAGCAATGGTAAACCTTATTGAATTGTACAAATTAGATAGTTGAAAAATGTTATATTATTATGCTATTTTATTTAGGGTTTTGGAGTTATTATGATAGTTTTACTGATATTCTTGTCACAATTTGATGTTCAGGATAGGGGAAAAGCACTTGCAACAATAGAGGCAATAGCTGTAGATACAAATGAGGATATCCCAGAAATCCCTAATCTAATAAATATGTTGAAGAAAAAACTAAAAAGAGTCAATAAATAAATTATTAGTTGCCAAACATCTTAAGACTATGAGGGAATCATATAGAAGGAGTCTCGTCTAGAACCCAAAGTATGAGTGTCCTCCCTTTATTCTAGTGAGGGATTGGAATGAGTGCATTTTGGATGCAAAGGAGAAAGGGGATACTCAAAGAGGAATTACACCAGAAAATGAGAGAAGAAGGTATGTAATAGTATTAACTACTAGTAGAATGTAATAATGCACTAATTAGTGATCTTTATATCTATATCATGTAACATATTTCAAACTTTTCATAGGTTGCAGGACACATCAAAGGCAACAAAGGCCACACTACAAAAGATTTCACAATAGCTGACAAGCATAATTGTAGGCATCATGGTCACATTTTTTTGGAGACAACATAATTGAGTTGTATACCGATGAAAATGGAGTGCAACCTCTGCTCCTCCGATTCCAAGTTGACACTGTAGCATGTAGAACAACCTGGAACTGGAGGTGAAAAAGTTTCTCTCCATTGTCTAGGTATACCACTCAATTACATTGTCTCCAAAAAAATGTGACCATGATGCCTATAATTATGTTTCTCAACTGTTGTGTCTCAGGACCCCTTATGACCCTTTACGACCATTTACGATCCCTAAGAATACATCTTAGAGGTCTTAAAATGTCATAAAGGGTCATAAGAGTCTCCTAGGAGGGGCCAGGTGAGCTTCCACCTTCATGTGGTTGGCCCTGTTAAGTAGAGAATGTTAAACTATTCTCGAAACAAAGAGAAGCTCAATAATTTAATAAAGGGATTACGAAGGGATTCCATTCCCATGCGGGAGGTGTATTCAGACAAGGCATCCTAGTGGAAAGACATCTCACACCATCATTATACGATGGAGAAGAAGTTGAAGCAACAAAAGAGTTTTTGGAGAGCCATGTTTTGGCACCAGTCATGTAGTACAAGCACTAGAATTGAGTTTTTTGGCATGGGCTGGGAAATTTTTGTATATCAACATGTGATAGAGTTTGGGAATTTTTTAGTATTTAAATACATCTATGGGATGCATTTCAAAGTTTGGATATATGGGAAGAATGGCTGTGAAAAAGATATTTCTATTTTTCATTCTGAGAAGATACAAAGTGATTTTGAGTCACAGAGGAAATGCCCTAATCCTTCAAAAAGTGCTATTTCGATGATTTTTGATAACTTGAGGGACAAAAAATTATCTGTTGATCACTTGATTTTCTTTTCAACTCAATAGATAATTTTTTGTCCCTCAAGTGATCAGAACTCATCAAAATAGAACTTTTTGAAGGATTAGGGCATTTCCTCTGTGACAAAATCACTCTAGATCTTCTCAGAATGAAAAATAGAAATATCTTTTTCACAGCCATTCTTCCCATATATCCTAACTCTGAAATACATCCCACAGATGTATTTAAATACTAAAAAATCCCCAAACTCTATCACATGTTGATATACAAAAATTTCCCAGCCCGTGCTAAAAAACTCAATTCTAGTGCTTGTACTACATGACTAGTGCCAAAACAGGGCTCTCACAATCACTGACTGTGACCCACTGGCAACAAGAAATAGAACAAGTGTGGAAACCTAAAGATAAACATCAGATAGGGAAAAATCACCTGCAACAATAGAGGCAATAGCTGTAGATACAGATGAGGATATCCCAGAAATCCCTAATATATTAAATATGGTGAAGAAAAAACTAAAAAGAGTAATGCAAAAATTATTACTATTTTGGAAGATGTAAATCCAATTGAGGAGATGTTGAAGAGGACATATCAATTACCTGGTCATGGACATCATGGTGAGGCTAGTAGTAGCATCATGCAAAATAGTAATAATTTCTACATTGACTCTTCTTTAGTTTTTTCTTCACCATATTTATTATATTGGGATTTCTGGGAAATCCTCATCAGTTAATTATATTATATGTCATTTTAATGAGTATTTTTTGTTACAAGTAGTGGTTGCCGTTGCACCAAAAATTGACCTTTTAATGCCCAATACAACCACTAGACTTATAGAAGACACAGGAGGCGGTTAAGCCATGTCACGAATCCTGAAAGGAGCGTTGACCATTTTGCCAACAATCTCCCCCTCAGCATTACCCGAGGGGATTCAAACCTATGACCAAGCTCTTATACCACTTGTTACAAGTAGTGGTTGTTGTTGCACCAAAAGATTGACCTTTTAATGCCTAATACAACCACTAGACTTATAGAAGACACAGGAGGCAGTTAAGCCATGTCATGAATCCTGAGGGGAGCGCTGACCATTTTGCCAACAATTTTATGTGTTAATGAATTCTTGATTAGTGTTGTGTATTAATGAATGTTATATCATATTAATGGATGTTATGTGATTGTATTGATTGAATATTATAGTTCATAAATGGATGAATGAAGTGTGTAATTATATGTTAATGGGGAATTTAGATTGATGTTAGGGGGAGGGGGGTGAGGCCAGATGAGCTTCCATCTTCATGTAGTTGGCCTTGTTAAGTAGAGAATATTAAAGTATTCTCGAAACCAAGTGAAGCTCAAACTAACATACCTTCATTATTTAATCAATTTCATTCATTTTAGGTCTTTGCTCATAAGTGAATTTTGAATGTGTCATTGTTAGGCAACTATCAAATAAAAAACTAGAAGGGCCAATAGTCAACTTCTCATAGTCATTGTCTGGCATGATTCGACTTCATTTTGTGTAAGTATTCTCATACTAAATGCATCAACCTCTCTTGGCCTAATGTGGATTATTTCATTGGTTTGTGTTTTTGAGTAGGTGAAGTGTTAAATCAGTTCCTATCTTCTATTCTTAATTCATTCAAATTGCAGGAAGGCCTGATAGATATACTCAACATAGAATTGACTGCTAATCTGGGCAATTGAACACACTGAGTCTTTGGCTTGAGAGAAAGAGTTGGGTAATGTTGTTTTTGGAGACCTGTGCAATTGTCCTCAGTGGCCTCTTTTTTTTTTATCATGTATTTTTATATATATGTAGTGTCCATTTTTTTTTAAATACAGATTATTTTTGTGTATATGCTAGTGCTATGGAACCTAAATAAACAATTATAAATGTAATAGATAATGTCTTCAATGAAGGAATTGATGTACCACATGTAAACCAAAATCCATGCTTAATGCCATTTTGTGCAAAATGAGTTTGTCTATTAGCATATCAGATTTTGTTACACCCTTCATGACTGTAATGTTTAAGTTAAGTATTGATGCAATTTTCTAAAGTAGCAAGTTTTTTTGTCATTGTTTTTTTCTAGTGGTTCTAAGGAGATCAAGAATTATCAAGGAAAGATATTGAAGTGGAAAGGAAAAGTTTCTAAGAGGTTACAAATATTGAGTCATCAATTAGGTATACTTTTTTTTAAGTAATCGCTACAAAAATGGTTAAGTTTTCCCAAATTTTTTAAATAAGTCATAATTATTCAGTATCATATTCTTAGCTACAAGTTGCAGGTCTTCATACCATAAATTTTAGAGTTCAACTCTTACATGGACAAAGTTGTAGGTTATATTGAACCAGCTGTTATATTTTTTGACTCTTTAGTTGCCAGAAAGATTAAATTCACATCCTAGTTGTCATTGTGTTTGGGACATAAAGCTTTATTTAACTAAATTAATTCTTTTAATATTGATATAAAAAATCTACAAATAAATCCTAGACTGGGGACTGCATAGAAAACTATCATATGAAGAACTACTGAAATGGAAGTATCAAAGTTCCTTACAAGAAATCCACGTATCAAAATCTAGTTGTAGGATTGAAAAAAAAGACAAGATAAAAAAGTTCATAGGCCCATACAAGACACCCACCAAAATATAGACCATCAATTTATAGAACCCTTGCAAGATATCCCAAGGAACGACATGTAGTGAAAACCAAATAGATAGAAAAAAGAACATAACCATATGTTGCCTCAACTGTTTGAGGTAAGCCAAACTCGGTCCAATTCTCTTGACAATTGTACATATTCATCCAAGTGCAACAACCTTCAAAGATTTGCAGTGGCAAAGAGAATCCCCATATTTTATTAGCCTAACATAGTCTTTGGACACTTTGGCAATGAGATTGCGAGCAATATTGATTTGGCCAAGGGCCAACTTGTAGTGATCTTTATCATATAAAAAATTTAGCAGATCTCCATAAAATGGATGCACATCATCTTGGTGGGGGAAATCATCTTAGCAAATACATCCGAAGTAGCAACAGAAGCAGTAGCAGCAACAACAACAAATACATCACTGACACTTCTTCGGGCATATTTCATTGACTCCTCAAAATGAGTAGCCTTTATTTCAACTACCTCATCACTATCATCCTCATCCATTGCCTCGGGGTTCTCACTTCTTTTTCTTTCATGTTCAATATCCTATAAAAGTGTAGAGGAAAGAGAACATGACAAATTGAAATAATAAGATACAAGTTGAGGAAAATTGAATCAAAAAATGTAAAATTCTAACAAACCAGTTAAAAAAAACCATTAAGAAATTCATAACCAAATCTAGTTTGCAAATGCCACCGCAATTGAAACTCACCTTCTTAATATTTTCTCTAATAGCATACTTGCAAGTCCACTAACAAATCTCTTTAATATCACCTCCATTGAATCCTTGGGTATAACAAGCCAATGCCATTAGGTATAATGAAAACTATTTTCTTGGTTGTCATACCATCCATCTCTGTCAACAACTGGTTAAGGACTCTTTCCATAGCACCACCAACATCCCCAACACTGCTTCCATGCTACAAACATACAAACCAATTATGCATCACTAGTCAAAGCCTATCTCTCAAATAGTTCAAACAAAATGAAAAAATCCATAGTTTCACACAGAGCAGAGCAGATGAATTGCTAGAGCCCACTGACAAATCTCTGTAATATCTCATCAATAAATATAATGGATGGGGCATTCTTCTTAGACTCCTCAAAAGCTTTCTGGAGATTGCTTTCACTTTCTCCAACCAACTTTGACATGATCTCAAGTCCATTGATACAGAAAAAGAAGGCACCGATTTCATTTGCCACTTCCCTAGCAATTAAAGTTTTCCCAGAACCAGGAGGCCCATAAAGCAAAATACCCTTTGGGGGCTTCACACCAATAGATTTGAAGAGTTGTGAGTGTCTAAGAGGAAGCTCTACCAATTCATGGATCACCAACCAGAATTAGTTGAACTAGACTTTCTTTGTTGTACTAGAATTGATTTAGTATAGAATATTTTCCAACAGGGATTTTTTTTAAAAAGAAAGGTTTTCGTAGCATTATCTACCACTTCAGCAAAAGTTTCCATAACTAAATTTCCTTTCCACAGTTAATATTTCTCTAAAGACTTACAAGTTAGTAAGTCCTTGGCTAAAGTTTCAAACATATGAACATACTCATATAAGCAAAAGCCGGAGCCAAATTGAATAGCATTGGCTATTTGTCAGCGGAAGGTCCCTGCTAGAACAGACACATTTGTCACTTCATTAAGATGACAATTGTGTACTAAGTTTCCTAACTGTATAAGTCATCATCATCTTTATTATATGCTATAGAAAATACATCCGAAGCACCAATAGAAGCACCAGGAAATCAAAATTTAGAACCAAAGCCTTGAGATTACTGTAGTGTTTTTGCAAAGGCTTGATACTTCTGAATATCAGCATCATTGACACTTCTTCTAGCATATTTCATTGAATCCTTAAAATGAGAAACCTTTATTTTGGATACCTCATCACTATCATCCTCCTCCATTGCCTCGGGGTTCTCACTTCTTTTTCTTTCACGTTCAATATTATCCTATAAAAGTGCAGAGGAAAGAGAACATGACAAATTGAAATAATAAGATACAAGTTGAGGAAAATTGAATCAAAAAATGTAAAATTCTAACAAACCAGTTCAAAAAAAACCATTAAGAAATTCATAACCAAATCTAGTTTGCAAAAGCCACCACAATTGAAACTCACCTTCTCAATATTTTCTCTAATAGCATATTTTCAAGCCTAATGAAAAATCTCTGATATCTCATCAATAAATATAATGGACGGGGCATTCTTCTTAGCCTCCTCAAAAGCCTTCTGGGGAGATTTCTTTCACTTTATCTAGCCAACTTTGACTCGATCTCAGGTCCATTGATACAGAAAAAGAAGGCACCAATTTCATTTGCCACTGCCCTAGCAATTAAAGTTTTCCCATAACCAAGAGGCCTATAGAGAAGAATACCCGTTGGGGGATTCACACCAATAGGTTTGAAGAGTTGTGGGCATCTAAGAGGAAGATCTACCAATTCACGGATCACCAGTCAGAGCCTATCTCTCAAATAGTTCAAACAAAATGAAAAAACCTGTAGTTTCACGTAGAGCAAAGCAGATGGATTGCTAGAGCCCAAAGTAGTCTGGAATATAGAACGAGCAGGGACCCACTGGCAACAAGCAGTAGAATAATTGTGGACACCTGAAGATAAATATCTAGACTAATCACCAATCAGGATGTTGTTGGTGATTAGTCTGGATATTTATCTTCATTTTTTTTTAAAACTCCACATTGCATCAAAATTTTGACCCCCCTGCGTCGAAAGTCTGGCCTAAAATTGACCATTCTATGTCAAAATGTGGTGTCACGGGTTTGGCATCCTAGTTGGAGATACTAAATATTTCAACCAAATGTGGTCGAAATATGACCATCACAGGTTTGGTATCCTGGTCGGTGTGAAATTTTTTTTGACCAATATTAATTTATATTGGTTGAAAGATCAACCAATACACCAACACTTGCCAATGTTATTTTCGGCCTAGATTTCCCTTGTTTTTGACTAATATTTGTGTCGATCTTTTGACTGTTTCAGAAATGGGTTGATATTTCAATGCAAATAATAGCGATGAACCATTTGGTCAACCATTCAACCGAGTTGGGTAGAAAATTTGACCAATAGTGCATCGAAAAATGGTGCAAAATGTACTAGTGTCGGTAGTGTCCATGACATCTTGATCCTTATTTACAGTTTCATTTGGATCCTATCCAGTGATGTCCTCTATTATAACCTCTTCTTCTATGTTACTGACCATGTGAGGAATATCATCAATTACTTTATTTATAGTGTCCTTGGGGTCTTCTTCTAGATTTACTACTTGTGTATCAATAGATAACTCAGTATCTAAAATTTCTACCTTTTCAGGTTCATCAATTTTAAATATTTTCTTCCATCTTGTGTGGCTTTCATCTTCCACTTCTTGTATCCTTCCTCTCAAGATTCTCAATGATCTCTTCTTAATCATGAATCTCTTCTTGTGATTTATTTTGGCTTCATCAATTTCTTGTATTGATAATGTTGGTACTGATATGACCAATGATCTCTCCCTTATTTTTATTTCACTATTTAGTGCATATCTACATCTTGCACTTATTCTGTCATATAGCTCCTCGGGTATCTTCCCTACAAGTTCCATAGGTACAATTCTGAATTTTTACATTGAATCAATAGTTGCTTCTTCAATTTTCAACTTATCCTCATCATTTAACTTATGAAACTTTAATATGTTTTAGCCATGAACTTCTCAGTTCTACATCTTTGATTAAACACGTGTCTGTATCAGCTAGGAAACAAATTGTGTCTTTGTAGTTCTCAACTAGCTATGGGGGAATCTTATATATTTGATGCATTCTAGTCTTAAAATGCTCAAAATATTCACTCATTACTTTATCAAAATTCTCACCCAAACCATTGATATAATCACTAATGTGATAAATAATAGGCCTATCTATATTCCAACTCACATCACCGATTATAGGAAATAAATTTTGCATGTAGAAGAAGATACATACCAATAATGATCCATATTCCAAATTTTTGGTCTTGGAAACTCAGATAGTATGCATATTGTCTTCTAGTTTCTTCAAAAGTATCTCAACTAGGTCAACTTTGAAACCTTTATTCACAATTTTGAATGCTAAGTCAATGGCTCCACATGATACACTATTCGGTCTGCTAGATTGATAGATTTTGTAGGCATTAACACATGTGGAAAACTTAGTTTTTTCATCATTGATTGTAGACACTTAGAGACCTCAATTGTCCCATGTTTCTCTAGTATGCTTCTCTATTCCTGCCTTTGGTGCCACTCTTAATACTTTTTCTTTCTTTCCAATCAGATATCTAGTGACCATATGCATAACATCCTTAGTTATCTTGATAGGTCCATCGAGCCACATTGATTGTTTGTGCACTCGGCTAAGAATAATTCTTATCCATTCATCTTTGTAAACCTTTGGGAAATGGATGGAATGAGTCAAAACCTTCATTTCCAAATGTTTGTTCTCTTCTTTCAATTTTCCATTCACACACAATGCCTTATATGCATCTTGAATCTTCTTCTCACATATCTCAAAAATCTTGCAATGAATATATGATATGATATCTCAAACCAATAAAACCCTTAGAGGAAATGATGAAAGCACTCAAATCTCATCAATTTTCCCAATATTTCTGGATATAACTTGTAATTTGGCTCTTCATAGTCTATGTTCTTTATCATAATAGCTTTAGTAACCTTGGGTGCCTTGGATTGTGTCAAAATTGATGCCATGTCGATTTGATTGATTAGGGCTTTGTTGGGTAATAGTTAAATAGCTTGGGCTTGTTCAAATTCTTTCACCAGATTACTCAAATAGCTCAAACTACTAACTAATTCACTTGTTTCAGCTCAAGATTCAAATTTTCATTGAAATCACTCAAATCACTCTTCAATGCTCTTCGAATGCAGTTTATCAAATGAAATGCCTAACATTGTATTTATTCTGAAAAAGGCATTTAGGGTTCAGTAATATGCAATAAATGTTTTTTCTCCTACCAACTAACTAGTAATCATATCAACTACCAATCTTTTCTCAGTTACTGAATATTTTTCTACCAAACATTCAACTTACTCGGTTATTCTTACCAACCATACTAACTTTCACAATTATTAGATTTATCCTATTGCATCTTTCCATATGTTGATTTGGATATTAGTTCATGATTGTGAGGAACTGATATATTAAAACAATTCAAATATAGTTCCCATACCTACATGTATGGTTTAGTTTGTAGTATTGGAGTCACCCAATCCAGAGGATGAGGTGTCACTACCTGATCCATCCAATGTTCCACTATCTTTAATCTTTCTTTTCCATATTATGTTCATCTGATTGTGAATCTCATCAACATTTACTGTACCTTTTCCTTTAGAGTTTTCATCATTGGGGGCATATTTTTGGTACCTATAGTCTTTTCTCAAGTGACCGACCTTGTGACAATGAGAACATGCCATGCCAGGAGTCTTCCAAGTACCATTATTTCCTCCCATGTGCAATCTTCTATAATTTTTTTCAAGTGACCATATCTTCCACAAGATGTACAAGTAATCCTTGTGTTGTAATCCTAGTTGATAGCATTTACTTGTCTATTTGGTATCCAATTATTTCTTATGTGATCTGCAATCTTGTGATTTGTGTCCATACTTATTGCATGTGTAGCAGTAACCATCAAATTTATGCTATCTTGGAGTCATGTCAAACTTAGATCTACACTCAAATGCTTTATGACCATACTTATTTCACTCATAACAATATCCATCAAATTTAGTAGTAAATGACTTACTGACCTTGCTCCTACATACATTTCTTGTGTGACCCAGTTTTCCATAGTGGTAACATGTTAGCTTGTTATGTTTTGGATTTGTGTACACATTTCTCTTCTTGTCTTGATTAGATGACTCTCCTTTATTAGTTGTAGACTCCTTGGTAAATCCTAATCCACTAATATCTCTTGGTCTCCTCTGATATCTCAATTGTTCATCCAGTTTCCTTATACTTTCCCTAGATCTCTTCAGTCTTTCATTGGTTTCTTTTTTAGTTTTCTACTCATTCTTCAGATGTTCATTTTCTGATCTTAATCCATTATTCTCTTCCATCTTCCTTGCAATCTCATGATTAACATTGAGTAAATGATCTATCATATTATAAATATTTTTTGTCAACCTCTATATTTCCACATCTTTCTCATACAATCTTGTACTCATTTTCCTCTTCTCATCTTCTATCACTCTCTTATCATCTTCATCTTTTCTCTTTTGTTCTAGAACTTCACACATTCTTATTGATTGAGCTTCTTGTTCCCTCTTTAATGGTTTTACCTACTCGGTTAAGGTTTTTTTTTAGTCAAATATGATATAGCAACTTTAGATTCATAAAAAAAGATTCCCTCTAATTTTTCTTCAAGTTCTTCAGCCTGATCTTGAGTATCTTTCAGTTGATGCACTAACTCCTTTCTCTTGCTTAGTAAATTCTTCAACTTCCATATTAGTTCATCAATCTAATCATTTGCAAGTTCCAGTTCCATGTTTATATTCTCAATCACCTATTCATACCTATAGCTCTCCATTTCTTCAGATCTTCCCTCTCAAGTGGTTAAACTTCTAAATAAGAGACTTGGATCTGATACCAATTGTTGGAAAGTTGAAGTTTTGAGAGGGGGGTGAGTTAGAACCTTCTAAAACTTTTAACCTTCAATAATTGATTTATCCCTTTTTCTTTACATGCATAAAACTTAAAAAACTATTTGTTGAATGAAAGTATTTAACTAAAGTAAACTCATTCATCCATAAACACATAGCACACATGAAAACATTTGACATATGATTTTGGTCATGCAGAAACCCTTGGTTAGAGGGGGAAACTACAATGGGGATGACACCCACAATCCTTCACTACTAAAGCATAAAGGTTTCTTGGTTAGAGCATACAAAAGTATCATCTCAGGTGATTTACCTAGTTAGAAGTAATACAAAAAAAAGACCTGGTAAAGTCTACCTAGTTAAAGGATTTTGCAACACTCATTAAGTGTGCACTTTGTTAAGATATTTACAATAAAAATCTTGTTAAAGCCTACCCAATATGTGGGATTTGAGAATACAAAAACAACAATGTATTCCTATAATAACTAATCTATAATAATGCATCTACATGTATGCTAGGTCAAATCATTTGTGCTCTCTACAGTATCATTGCCTTTCTCTGACTGATTTCACCAAAATCATCCACTTCCTTTTCTTGGTAGCATTCAGTGCTTTGTCTCTACTCGGTGTTCTAGGCTTTTCTCTCTTCTCTCTCTTGATCTTTTTCTCAATTCATCCTTATGTAGAAATTCTATAGCTTCCTAATTACTTGACCTAACTAGGGTTTGGATCCTTCTAGAAAGCTCAAAAAATAGATCAATGATCCATATTCATTTCCTCTTTCCAAGAAATATCTACTTTATTTTCATTGGTTCAATTTGTGCCTTGGGATCATTTACAACCATGTTTCATTCCCAAAAAATATTACCTAACATTTACCTTGATCTTCGTAAACTATTTTCTTTCTCGATAGAATCTAATTAAACTTTTATATTCATCATGTATCACTTGATAGTATTTCATGATCTGCTTGGTTATCATGTTTTTCCTTCTTGATAATTACCTTCCTTGGTTAACATACTTGCTTAGTACTCTTCATGTTCAATAACCATTGTTCTTAGTTAATTTTATTTGTTTGGTGTCCATTCTTCTTGGTATACACTGTTAGTTAAGTACTTTTCTTTATGCTCGATAATTATTTTTGTAAGATATAAAAATATATATAAAAGGTGTGTATATATATATATTTTAATATCTATGATGTGTGGAAAATTTTGTGGACATATATTACCTCCTCATCCAAGACAAGGAGATCCCAATTGATTAACCAAAAGGAGATGATCAATGCAAAAATGAATCAATTGGTTATGGATAAAGAGGGAAAGGGGATCTAATTATAAAGCAATAAATCAAAAATATTAGGATAAAATGAAACAATTATCTTGTAATGTAACAGAAACCAAAATGTAATAAGGTAAAATATGGATAGGGTTTAGAACAATGGGAGTTTGCACATAAAAGAGACCCTAAACCAATATTTAACACATACATGAAATTCTAATGATATGGAATATAAATCTAGAAATGGTTGCAAAGAATAGTGAAATCAAATAAAATAGAATACATACCTCATAACATAGTAGATCTAGAAATACCTATTTTTCGGTGTCTATACTGAGTTTCTGGAAATTATGCAACCAAATCTGGAACAGAAACACAGAGACGGAGAAAACCTAGAAATATTTTTCTTTTCTAAGCCAGATCAACCTTGACCCAAATGTAGGTCGACCTTGACCCCTTTATGTTGACCTTGACTTGCACTGCTCTGACAGAAATTTTGTTCACGGATCCCAAAAGTTTTCTGAAAAGGGTATCTGAATCTTCTATGTAATTCATTGTTTCGTACCTATACCTACAAGAAAAATTGTTTTTTTGTTGAGATGAGGGGTTTTCCTTGGTCAAACCCTGGTTTTGGGATTAACCTTGAAATAGAATTGAAATGGAGAATGCTAGCAAGTAGTAGAAGTAGATCTAACAATAAATCTATGATATTCAATAGATATGCAATTGTATTTGAAATGTAAACAAGTATGTTAATATAAAATCTTGGAATCAGCATTAAAAACCATAAATGTAAATCAAAACCTCCATGATTGTATGCTTGGAATCCACCTTGAAGGAAGAATGAATGAATCTTGAGGATGCACAAATGGTCTTGAAGGAAGATCAGACCACCATGATGGATAGATCTAGGGTTTAAATGATGAATCTTGAATGCTTGAACCAAATCCATTCAAAGGCTTGAATGCTTGAATCCTTGATCTTCAATGGAGAACTTGAATTCTTGAGAAGAAAACTTGAAAACCTTGATTGAACACTTGGAAGCTTGAAAGCATGTAGAAGAATGGATGTTGATGATCCTCCTTATATTTCTTGATCTTTCTTCTTGATTTTTTGATTTCTTGATTTTATGATTGATCGCTTGGTTCCTTGTATACCTTCTTTCTCCTTCTTACTTCATGATCAAATGAGAGGAGAAGGCTTCCTTATATACTAGTCTAGGGCACAAACTTCTAAAGAGGCTGGCATATGAGAAATAAATTCCCATTAGGCCTATACTCTTAGGAGTGGACCCAAATTAAATATATTTTAATATTTTACCATTTTGAAACCCGAAACAACTGATCAGAAGTAGGAAAATAAACTTTTGAATTCCCCCCCACATCTGATAAAATTTCTGATGAAAAAGGGGGACCTGGGTCAAGGTCAAGGTCGACCCTGACCTAGGTCAAGGTTGAGGTTGACCTTGACCTAGGGGATTAAAACCCCTAAAAATATGCCAGGTGGGAAAAATAGTGCTTGGAGAGGCCCAATCAGAGCCCTAAATAGGCATAGAAGATGGAAAAGGGACAAAAAATAGACGACAACATGATAATGGCCCAAAACACCTCCTAAAGAGGGCTAAACATTATTAACATGAAAGTGCTTCCATTTTAAGATGATACAGTTTTGTCGTGTCTTTACTGACTAACTTTCTCTTCACCCACTAACTCTTCACTAATCATAACTCATCTTTTCTTCACTAATGACAACACTTAATAAATTTAGGAGTAACATATCTAATTGGATTAAATTTGTCTTATATTATCATTTTTAGTTGCATATGATTTTGGAATTATTTGAATGCGGTGTGATTTTTTTTATCATGAAGGTCTTATGACTCTTACCGAGGGTATGGATCTTGATCATGTTATTGTCGATTTTAGAATATGTAAACTATGTGAGTTTGGAAATTAGACTATGTCATGGAACCAAGAAGTGTTCCTAGATGATTTTCTTCAAGTGGTTTGTTTGAAGACTTATTTGATGTTAGTATAGAGGTTCAATAGTTGGGATTTTCATGTTTATTTGAGATTCTTTTCTTATGATCCAACACTCCTTTTGTGGTTTCTTTGATTTGATGAATTTAGGAGGAATTTTTAATGGTAATTGGATTTTCTTTCTCTTTTTCTTTTTATTTTGGAGCATTAGGGGAGGTTATCTAGGTACATCATAGGGGAGTGGCTTGCAATGGGGGTTCATGTCCCTAAAGTGGCTAGGCAAGGGTAACCCATTGTGGGTTATTAAAAGTAATAAGTATTTATTAATAAAATTGAGGATACCACTAATAAAGGTGCTTCACCCATTCCTTGAACTCTCGTATAGGCTAAGGATGAGAATGGGATGATACCTAGTGAGTAGGTATGACTAGATTTCCTCATATTCATGAGAGGATATTTTGGTTCCACATGAGTCTTACTTAAGAGTTTGAGGTTGTAGAGCGACTAGTCCAGGGTAACTCAAGTTGAAAGTCATGTGATGACACTCTCCTAAATGTAGCCTAGGTTTCTTCCATAGATGTTGTGGTTGCCTCTTGTATCCGTTAATTGCATCTCTTCTATCATTTTCATAAACCCTTGTGTTAACCTATGATTTGAATTATATACATCCCTTCATTGTTCTGGATGTTTGTCTATGTGGAACAAGGTGTCTATTTCCTTAGCAAAATGGGGTGGGCTTCATGGTTTCATGTGGTTAGGTGGTAGTGATTCTTCTACCATTGAGGTCTAAAATTCTTGTTCATGCACTTGGATGATTCATTTTTTATGACATCATACTATTTCTACTTGGAGATGCTTCATTATATTGTACCATGATATGTATTCAATTTCATTGTGCTACTTGATGTATTAAGATATATCGTGGGAAAGATATAATTGTACTTCTAAGGATGTAACTTTATTCATGATCATGATCTTTTAAACATGTAAAGATAGGTTATAAATTGTACTTATGACAATGATGTAATAGTTGGGATTATTTAATAAATGCTAC
Organism: Chamaecyparis obtusa; assembly: GCA_027943335.1. Lineage (NCBI taxonomy): Eukaryota > Viridiplantae > Streptophyta > Pinopsida > Cupressales > Cupressaceae > Chamaecyparis > Chamaecyparis obtusa. The sequence goes on along the minus strand of BSBK01000524.1, from coordinate 321,996 downwards.
TATATAAGATGTAATAAATTTGTATATTTCATTTGTTTTTTGATAGATGTACACTGCATATTGATGAAAGCATGAACTATGGGTATTTGAATTTGGGTTTTAAAATAAACCTAGCTTAATCCACTTGATAATATTTTTAGTTAATTCATTTTTGTTTTTATTGTTGTTTTAAGAAGAAACGTCATGAGAATCTTAGATGATATATAGGTTAGTTCTATAATTGCACTTCCAAATGATAAATTTCATTAAGGATGTTAAAGTTAAATATTAGGGTAAGTTGCTTCTTCATTTACTACTTTGTTCATGTAAGTTACAATAATTGTATGTTGTATGTACTTCTCTTTTTAATATAAAAAAATATTTACATTGCCTTTATGTCTAATTTAGACCTTATATTTATGAGTTCTTAGGAGGGGTGTTACATCTAGTATTAGAGCCCATGTTTCTACATTAGAAACTCTAGGAGTCATGTTCTCACTATGTACCCTTGATAAGTAATCTTGGCTCGTGCTCATTAATCTCATTTATTTATTTATTTTTTCTTAGCATAGCTTGACCATTGACTTATGTCATGTTAGGAATGGGAACACTGAGAGGGGGGGGGGGGGGGGGGGTGAATCAGTGTTCACTAAACTTTACTTTTCACTTTAATCTTTATACTGATCTTTAAATGCTTAAGTATTGAATTAAACATTCACATAAACATGAAACATGAAATCAACACTTGACACTAATATGATTACGGGGAAACCAAAATAGGTAAAAACCCCGGTGGGAATTGACACCCACTAATATTTTGCACTAGTGTTTTGTGATCCTTGTTAGAAGATCCTTTACCCTGTTAGGAGTAGCTTGACAATGCTTTAAGTACAGTAGACCTTGTTAAGGGTCAGACCCTATTAGGAGTCTTTTACAATGATCCCTATTAGGGGAGTGGACTCACTATCCTATAGCTCACTTCTCAAATGGTGAAGGCTACAACCTTCTGATATTAGATACACACTATATCTATCAGGTGAACTGTTACTTTGACACTACTTGTCAGATCAGTTTCTTTGGTGTGCTGATGCTTTGAACTCTAGAAAAGCTCTAATATATCTTATGTTGTCTTCACATACCTTTTCTCTGCTTATCACAACTCTCTTTCAACTTCCATACCGAATATAATGGGTGCACCTTATATTTATGTGCTCATACAAAATACACAATTAGGTCGGCCCTATAACTAATTACAAACAAAGCTTCCAAATGAATTGGCTTAAGTGTGCTTACAATTATACATATAAACATGTTGGAAACCTTAATACAATAGGCTCATATCCTTTACAATATTTTACAATCACAAACCAAAATACTAACTGTCAGCTCCATGTTCTGTTCTCTGCTGGCACATACTGGCTGTGAAACTTCAACTAATTGTAACTTTCACATCTTTGTACATCTGATCATGTGCTCATAGACTAAGAAAGAATATAGTCTAACCAACTTAACTTCTAGGGCACACACCATAATTCATCTGTAAACACGTGCGCTGATGCTCTAAGCTGCAGGAACTCTGTACACTGTCCAGTCTTCAACACTTTGCTAATTTCTGATCTTCTCATTAGGTGCGCTGACTCCAAACTACTTTATGACTTTGTTGCCATAATGAAAATACTATATCTATTCATATACCTCAGTATAGACAACTTTCCAATAATCTCCTTCTTTTTCATTGATGGCAATAAAGGAATATGGCCAAGTTGCTAACTATCCCTTAACACAAAAAACTTTTGTCTTCTATACATTCTTTATACATAATCTTATAACTCCCTATATATATACTCCATATTCTATACACAACTCCCCCTTTGACATTAATGACAAAGGTGTATCAAAAAAAAAAAATTGTATTTGCACATACTTACTTAGGGAAAACATCCGGATATGCTATCTTGAGATTATGGATCTCCTTCTTCCAAAAAAGTTATCAATGAGTTAACTATCTGGAGATGGGTGCATAAAGCATATTGAAGCTTCTCCATCTTTTTCAAATCCATGCTTGGACCTTGATCATAAGTTATCATGGTGGCATCAATCTCCTATATGTTCTGATTGAGAATGTCTAGTGAGGGCGCAAGAGCATTCCTCAACTGAGTCTGTCTAGACCTTATCTTTGCCATCTCTTTCTCTACCTTCTCAAATGTGTCCAACTGATCTTGGTAGATATTGTTGCACATGTTTATATTAGTGGATGTGTCTATCACTAAACTCTTCACATACTCAATCATAGCTTCTACTTCTTTTATTTCCTTGATATGGGCATCAGTAAGCTTATCGTGATCCATGCAGTCTACAATGAATTTGCTTCCTTGATCAGAAAATTCTTTTAGAGATGCTTGTCCTATTTTGAGTGAATTTAGATCTAGAGAAAAGTTGCTCATCAATTCATCAAGTCTCTTCTTTAAGTACTTCTCTTCTGCCACTATGGATGCAAATTCTTCTAGGCTAGAAAAATTGCTTTTGAACTATGATATGATTGTAGTTACATCATCAACCAAATGTACCTTGGACACTTTCTTGTCTTCTAGACAAAGATTGTTCAATATGTTCACAAATTCCACATGGAGAGGATTTCTCATGACTTGTTTCTCCTTTGCTTTCTCCATAGCCAAGACACTGAACTTAATCAAGTCTTCCTCTTTCCATGAGTCCAAACTGATGTGTCAGGTGTCAAACTTGACAACAATGTTGAGGAAGGAGTGATGGGAGTGCTATCCATCACTTCTTGTTTCACTGAGACTAGTTCAATAGAAGATTCATTTTTACTTTCTTTTTCCTCTTCTCCTTCTTTCTTTTCTACTTCTTTCTTTTCTTCTTCTTTCTCATCTGATATGTCTTCAATAAGCACTTCTTCTTGATGAGTGGGAGGTGAGCTGCTGCATAAGATTTTAGCTTCTTGTGTGCTCACAAAAGCTTCCTCAAACTTGTCCAATTCTATGTCAGTGGCCGCCATGGTTATCTCCACATTATCAATGATAATGGTGTTGTCCTTGAGTGCTTCTGACATGGGCACAAACTTATCCAACTTAGTTTGTACTTCCACTATAGGTGCTGAATCTTGAGGACTTGTAGACTGTACCTTGATGGTCTCTATTGTAATGTCTTGCTTTCTAGGTGCTTGAGAGATGGGTGCAGACTTAGGTTTCATGTTCTACTCTAAGAGTACCTTCTCAAAAGCCTTCTTTGTTTCCTGAGAAATCAGCTCATAGTCTTTGTTCATGAGGTGAAGTGTCCTCATCTTTTTTCTTAAGTGTGGCTTTACCAGATTTAGTAATAATGACCTTTCTTTAATAGAGCATACCGGGAGAGAGGAATCAAGAATTTGTTCCCTTATTCTAAGATCTTCTTTAGTGGCTTGTCTTTTTAAGGTGACCATTATTTCCCATACCTTATCTAGTCTTCTTAAACTTTATCATATGCTTGACAATCATATCATGTATCTCTAATTTTTCAATCTCACTATAAGTTTCAAAAAACTTCCCTACTTGATCAATTCTACCCTCATCAACAATTCTAGTGCTCAATACTTTAAGGCTAGGTCTGAATCCTGCCTTAGGAGGTGCTTAAATGGTTTTCTTGCTCCTTAATGCTCATGAGGATGGATGACTAGTGCTAATTACTTTCTTCCTTTTTATTATAGGCTTATACTCTGGAGGAGCATTGAAATCACTAGTTTCTTTGGGCGCGGAAGGAGTTTCATCAGTCATATCCTTCTGATTGTCATCTTTTTCAATTTTTATTTTCTTCATCTTAGGATCTTCTTGTTCTTTTTCCATTGCTACACTTTTTAATTCCAAAGAAATCTTCTCTTCCCTTTCCTTTTCAAGGTCTGCTTGAGACACACCATGTATTCTCAAGATTTCTGATGTGATTTTAGAGGCTTTCCTCTTAGTTTCTCCATTTTTTAGTTTAGCATCAACTTCCCTTGTCTTTTCCTCATAAGTTCCCCACCTAGGTTCATTGGGATCTTTGGGGGTTGACAGTGGTACCTGCGCATATGCTTCAAGGACTTGTTCCTCTACCTCATAGCCAAGTGGATGAATCCACTTAGTTCTAGGCTCAATAGCTTCCATACAAGTATTATCAGTTTCAACCATAAAGCATATTGTATCCTTATACTTTTCCACAATGTTCTCTAGAATTATGTATCTCATCTACATCTTAACCCTAAAGGTCTTCAATTCCAATGTTACATAGTCTCTCAATACACTTTCAGTGGATGCTTTGAGGGATATCTGTGGCATGGTTGGAATAGATTTGTCCAAATACATATCTAAAAATTTTCCAACTATATGAAGGTACATATAGATGATTAGGGACCCAAACCTAAATATCTTTGTCTTGTCATGTTTGATAGCCTTGATGTTATCAATCAACTATGCATGCAAGATCTCACACAAGTTGTACTCTACATCTTCCTTCACAAGTATGATGGCTCCTAGAATAGTGCCCACATACACACTATTCACCCTACTGATGTGATGAAACCTGTAACCTAGTATCATTGACATCAATTTGATGTTTGCTTGTTCAATAGGCTCTATTGTCATGCCACACCTATCACTCCTAGACTTACAAGTCTACTCAACTATTTTCCTGACATCCTTGCCCATAGGAAGGACGATGCCTATCCTAGAAAGGCCTAGCATCTCATGAATCAAGTCACTGGTGATTCTAACTGGTACATCACCAATCCAAAACAAATCATCATGAATTCTTCTTAACAATATCTTTGTCCATTCTGTCTCATAGAATTCATATGCCATAGCATACTCAATAATAGGATGATCATTCCATTTTACATATTCATTCATGAATGCCTTGTCTGGTTTTAGCATGGTATCCATGTGCACCCTAAGCCTATCCATCCAACTGGTTCCTTCTTACAGTAAATGTAAGCCCTAATGTCTTCCACATGCATGATGCTCATAGGCATGTAGGAGAAAGCTCCTCTAAATAATCTAGGGTTGATTTGAAAGGGTGCCTCTTGAAAACATATCTTTTCTTCTTAGCAACATCATAAATAATGGGAGTGGCCATGACTTATTGATAAATTCTTTCCAACTGATCTCTAAGATAATTTGATGACTTTTGAATCGGCACAATGAGCTAGGGTTTCTACAACTGACCAAATGCACTACAAACACTGATAGTTCAATCTCCAAATATTCACAACAAATTCCAAGGCTCTTTCTGCTCTCTATCACTCTAAATTTGAATGCAATGAGCAATTAAATAACTTTATGTACTTAAAAGTGAAAATTCTACCATTAATGCAAGTCACGTAAACTAGGTTGTCACTTCAAAATTTGTAACTCAAGTTCTGCTAACATTCAACATGTTCACTCTTGCACGAAGGTTCCTATACACTCCAAAATCTTAAGTCCAAAGGCACATACTCTGAAGATGAGTATACCATCCATGCAGGGGTCTAGAGCTAAATTAGCTCCCCCTATGACCTTGAGGGCCATTTATCTAGATGTAGAGGGTGTGTCCACTACGGATGCATCCATTACATTCTCATCAGTCATGTCCTTTTTCTCTGACCAAATCGTGCTCACATTATCTAAGGCTTTGACAAAATTAACTTCTCCTATGGGATCCAAAACTGGTTCTTTATCTTTTTTAGGGCTTCCCTGACCTTGTGTCCTTGATCTATAGAACCTTGAGATATGTCTAGCCTTGTTACAAGAGTGACAAATGACTGGAGGTCTTATATTCCTTAGTACATTGACATGAGTCACCATTCTACATTATTTTTCTATGTGACCATTATAGTTACATATCCGGCATGTAACATTCTGAGAACTTCTTACATTTATCTGATTCTAATTTCTCTGATCTTGCTGAATCATGTTCTTCTTACTAGTCTTGCAATTCATAGCTCTATGACAAAACTTGTTGCATGAATAATAGTAACCATTAAAAGGTCTTACCTATGTACAGTTCCTCATAATGTGTCCATGTTTGTTACATGCAAAACAGGTGCATTCTACTTGCTTGCACTCAATTCTTAGGTGGTCCACCATTATCTTTGGTTTGATCTTTAGTCTTTTCATCATTAGTAGAGTCCTTTTGTGAATCCTTTCTTGCTCACATATTTTCAATCTAATTTTGTGCTTTACTATATCCAATAGAGCTAGTGTCTCCTTTGGCTCTTCTTGCATACAATTGAGATTCTACCAAATCAACACTGGTGTGTAACTTTTCAATATGATCCTTTGCCTTTTGTAATTCAGATTCCAAGATTTCTTGGATATTCCTTAGCTCCAAGACTTCCAAGTTAGCTTCCCTTAGTTCTTCATTGAGTTGAAGATTCTCCTTGACTTGTTCATTATAGACATCTTGATTGTTCATCAGTTTGTCGTCAAATTCTTCAAGCTGATTTAATAAGGATGCATTTTCTTCACTTAACTTCTTGACCTTTTCTTCAAGTTCACTATTAGAGTGTCCTTTCAAATCCTTTCTTAGTATTTTGATAACTAATTGAGCATCGCTGAATTTTTCTTTAAGTTCTTCAATTTCTCTTTCTGAATTGTCTAGGTCTTCAAGAGCGGCTTCAAGATTTTTCTTTAGATGTTTCATTTCTACTTTATCCATGATCTCCTCAAGTGGTTAAAGTTATATGCTAAGGACCAAAGCTCTGATACCAATTTTTAGGAATGGGAACACTGAGAGGGGGGGGGCGGGGGGGCTGAATCAGTGTTCACTAAACTTTACTTTTCACTTTAATCTTTATACTGGTCTTTAAATGCTTAAGTACTGAATTAAACATTCACATAAACATGAAACATGAAATCAACACTTGATGCTAATATGATTATGGGGAAACCCAAATAGGTAAAAACCCCAATGGGAATTGACACCCACTAATATTCTGCACTAGTGTTTTGTGATCCTTGTTAGAAGATCCTTTACCCTGTTAGGAGTAGCTTTACAATGCTTTAAGTACAATAGACCTTGTTAAGGGTCAAACCTTGTTAGGAGTCTTTTAAAATGATCCCTATTAGGGGATTGGACTCACTGTCCTAGAGCTCACTACTCAAATGGTGAAGGCTACAACCTTCTGATATCAGATACACACTATATCTACCAGGTGAACTGTTACTTTGACACTGCTTGTCAGATCAGTTCCTTTGGTGTGTTGATGCTTTGACCTCTAGAAAATCTCTAATACATGTTATGTTGTCTTTGCATACCTATGCTCTGCTTATCAAAACTCTCTTTCAACTTCCATACCAAATACAATGGGTGCACCTTATATTTATGTGCTCATACAAAATACACAATTAGGTCAGCCCTATAACTAATTACAAACAATGCTTCCAAATGAATTGGCTTAAGCGTGCTTACAATTATACATATAAACATGTCAGAAACCTAAATACAATAGGTGCATAGCCTTTACAATATTACTTTACAATCACAAACCAAAATACTAACTGTTGGCTCCATGTTTTGTTCTTTGCTGGCACATACTGGTTGTGCAACTTCAATTGACTGTAACTTTCACATCTTTTCACATCTGATCATGTGCTCATAGACTAAGCAAGAATATAGTCTAACCAACTTAAATTCTAGGGCACACACCATAATTCATCTGCACACATGTGCGCTGATTCTCTGAGCTGTAGGAACTCTGTACACTGTCCAATCTTCAACACTTAGCCGATTTATGATCTTCTCATCAGGTGTGCTTACTCCAAACTGCTATATGACTTTGTTTCCATAATGACAACACTATATCTAGTCATATACCTCAGTATAGACAACTTGCCAACATGTTGCAGTAAAGTGCCTAAGGTATCTTCCTTGAATACCTTTCTATGATTTGTATGTACCCATTGACTTTATGCTTGATCTTCTCTAACTTTCTATATCATTTTGTTTCTTAAAATTTGAGGATTTGATTGAATGTGTACTCTCCTTTTTACCCTATGCATTAATGATTGTTAATGAATATTGAATTAGAAGGTTACCGATGGGAAGAATCAAACTAATGTATTTAAACATTGTAATAATTTTGGGTTATAATCTCAAAGAAACCTATGTTGATAATTCATCAATTAAGTATATACTATTAAGATATTTTATATAAAGGATAGCCCAATCCTTGCAATCCTAGACTAACATATCAGTCTTGCTAAGGGATCTTTTGTTATAGTATTATCTTGTAGAAGTTGAGCAATGTTTTTTCCTCCTTCCTTGTTGGGCTTCTAGTTCTTAGTCACATAGGTATTTAATGTTTCATTTCATCTTTATTTTTATCTTGATTGTTTAAACCAACACATTTCTTTATATTTGGTTGTGAAGGTCTAGCCGCAATTTGTGAAATGTACTTTTCGCTTAAATTATGGTTGCAACCTATTGGAATTTTTTTCTTTTGTTATTGAAATTGATAAATTTCCCTTATTTTTGAACAATGCTAGCTAGAATAATTTCTTCTTAGTCTTTTCAAAAGTTGGTCTTATGTTGTGAACATATATGAGGAAGTAAATCTAGAGAAAAATTTAAATCCATGCGAGCTGACCGCCCCAAACCTTGTGATGCTATTATTTGGCGTGTTGTGTTGAATGCATGCATATATATATATATATATATATATATATATATATATATATATATATATATATATATATATATATATATATATATATATATATATAATATATATATATATATATATATATATATATATATATATATATATATATATATATATATATATATATATATATATATATATAATATATATATATAGTTTGTTTAGTTTTCATATTAAAAAAAATTATCATGTTGGTTAATTACATATATCATTATGATCATTATATGTATAAATTATTATTACCTTAGGATAAGATTGGTTTATGGAATAGAGAAATGAATATTGTATTGCCTAACTTTTTCTTTCTTGGAAGAGAAGATTTGGTATGTATTATAGTAAAATAAGTTTAAAATTATGTTACTAATAAGTATGTTTGAGATGGTTATATAAATGTTTTATGTTTGATCCTTTGTGAAAAATTATTCATTATCAATGTAGGGACCCTGAAAATTAAAATTATTGGTAATATTGACTTTAATATTAGAATTAATCTATTTGACATGTTTTCTATATTAAATTTATGACTTCTAGGACTAAGTCAAATTCTAAATGGGGAGGATGTAATACCCTCTCATATGCCATGATTATAAATTATGTGAGCAAAATCTATGTAGAACCTTCTATGCATGTTCCATATCTTCATTGTATTTTTAATGATACTTTTATGTTATGGTAGTACATCATGATGATGCAATTACATTGATATGGTTATTATTATGTGCTTCTTTCTTATATTTGAATGTTGTTTATATAATCATGTTAGGCATATGATGATGATATAATTGATTTTTTATTCATTGAGATACTAACTCTTATATCTGCACATGCACTCATGATGGATAGATATGTTTATGTTTTTGGTTAATGTATTTGTATGATGGGGGACAAAGACATAGTCACTCACTTGTGAGATCTAAATGATGTATCAATCCCCATCATTGCTTGTCATTGTGATATATATGTATGTATGTATGTGTGCGTGTTAGAAAATTAATCTTTCCTTGGTTGTATTTATTTAATTAGGATATTCCTATGGAATACCTACATGTATTTTGTCCTCCATTACATGTGGGAGGACATGTCATTTCTTGCAATTCCTTTATTATGGAGATTATTTTATCCTCCTTAAGAGGATGTTGACACTTTGCACACACTGATTATGAATGTTGGCATTCATATATTTGTGAGTTACTTTGTAACTCATCTCCTTATCTCTATTTAAAAGATGACCCTCTCTCTAATTTCTACACAATGATGTTATTTTAAATGAGATACTCTCTCTCTCTCTCTCTCTCTCTCTCTCTCTCTCTCTCTCTCTCTAGGCTTCTTCTCATTCATAGTAACACGAGGGGTTTTTCTTTGTTTTTACCCTTTCAAAACTTCTTGTCTCCTTGTCTTTCTCTTTGGGTGCTTGCTCCAAGTATTTTCAATTCTCATGGTGACACTCTTTCATCATCTAAGTCTCATGGATTATTGTTATTTCCTTGATCTCTTTTATTTTCCTTTTAGTATGTATGTATGGATGTATGTATGTATGTATGTATGTATGCATGTATGTGTGTGTGTATGTACATTCTCATCTTTGCATTGTAGGGTTGCAAGTACTTGGCATCGACTTCACCTAAATTAGAAAGTTTGAGTGTAACCTTACAGATGTTTTGTTGGTAGAAGAGAGGAGATAAAGTTTATGCCCAAAGTATTCCTAACCCTAAGTCATTGTCCTATGTAAAGAAAACTATCTATCTTTCCTACCCTATTGGATTTGTCAAGGCCACATGTATCCATTTATCTTATTATGAGTATGCAAGCTAGGTTTGATACTTTCACTAGTTTTATTTCTTACATGGTGGATATGTATCATATCTTAAGTCTATGTGAGGTTATGGAATTAATATTAAGTATTAACCTAATTATGATAGTGTGCATTAAAAGTTTTTGGTTAAAATAGTATTGTGTTAGTAGATATAAATAGCATTGTAATTAATTATAAATAATATTTAGTAATTATACGAGTGTTATTAAATAAGGTAATTATACCATTAGCTACAAATGTTTGTATTATTAAAATATTATTATTAAGAGAAAAATTATTGAATAATGTTTATACTTGTCACTGTGTTTAGTTGGTGATATTAAATTAATCATGGCAACAAAAATCAACTCAATAAATATATATGTATGCCCTTTCAATTAAATGTGTTTCGTAAGGTAATTGATAGTTAACGATAATTATATGCTTATATACGTATAAATATAGACACTGATTAAATGTCACTAAGAGGATATTTAATTAAATAAGAGATATTAGATATAGGTTTTTTAAATATTAATTAACATTTTAATTACCAAACATTAGTGGTCTTATTTATTAAATAATGATGTATATTTTTAATTATTTAACGATTTAAACAAAAATATCAATATTTTATTAGATTAAAATATATTATATTAATGATATAAATTTAATACTTAAAATATATTATTAATTAATATTAAATTATAAATATTTCAAAATAAGCAATATTAAATAATATTTTAATTAAAATTTGATTTTTAATTGTGAGTTGTGCTAAGGCAACTTTTGTGCAAAGGAGTCAACAATGTTTGAGATGAGGTGGATTTGTGTGTGCATCGGCCAACTCCACTTGAAAGAGGGGAAGGGAGAGGATTTCCCTTTCCTCCCAAGCACCTGGGTATTAAGCACGATGGTGTTGGACTAACTAAGTTAGGTATACAAATATTTGTTCAAGGTGCTTACTAATTTTGGGTAGGTCCTGATAGACATTAGATTTCCCATGAGAAAACATTAGGGCATACTTAAAAAGAAACTTCAAAAGATAGGACATGGTTAGGAAAATCATGAACCTACCTACAATCACTTTACCATTTATACCATCAAATTTACTCAAAATAAATAGTAAAACTACTAACATGCATGATCATCAATCAATAGATGTAAAATAATATAGATTCTTGAGTAAAGGAAGACATAGCAAGTAAATGATGCATTCTTTACTAATAACCAATGTGTGCTCACATAGCACAAAAGAAATTGATTTTTTTTTACTATAGATAATAAATTCCAATCATCACTAGTTGTGCATACAAGGCTCCCAAAGAGCATGAAAGTAAATCCAAATGTTAAAAATTATGAAAGAAGAAACTAGATAATTCTAATACTATGGTGCCTCAAAATTATCAATTCTACAAACCCTTGAAATTATCCAAAACTGTACATTTATAGGGGTTTTATCTAGTACAGCCTATCTACTATTATTTTAAATATTTACATATGTGTACAATATGTACAATAATTTATAATTTTGAAAAGGAAAGAAAGAAGAAAGGTGAAAATAGAAGGGAAAGATGGGATTATGAATCCTAATGTAATTCCACTAGTGTGCAAGTCCTTGTCTATCATCTATGTACTTCATCTGAACCTAGGACTTGTCTCATTAATGCTATATCAATGGACTATTTGATCTCTATACCATATACCTTGTCATAAATGGGGGGGAGGTTCTTGATGAAAGAAGTGCGTAACCCTTGCAGAATGCCCATCCTACCTATCACATCTCAAATAGAAGCACTTGTACTTCCCTTCTACTAACACTATAGATTGTAGAAGTTATTGTATAGCTGATTGTCTGTCAATACTAGGTGAGTAGGCTCTAATACTAACTTCTTGGAGAATTAATGAATAAATATTAAAGAATATTTGGAACTAGACACTATTCAGAATATGGGATCTTGGAGTTCCTTTGAACTTTAATGAATAAATAATTAAAGAATAGGAGGACATAGGGGTTCTTTACCTAGATGTGGATTAGCCTTATACTTATCTTGAATCAATAGAATAAATCATTAATAACCTCTTTGCCAAACCCCTTAAACCACTATATCGAGAGCTTTGCCTCCCTTAGAGTGTCTTTGGCCTCATTTTTGTGTTCTCTCATTTGGGCACCAATCTTCTGGATCTCATGTGTGTCCATGATGAGCTCAATGCACTCATCCATTATTTTCTTTTCAAACTTTTAGGAGGTCCCCAAACTTCCTCTCCATCTATTCATCAAAACCATTCAATAAATAATTTAAGGGTGTAAAACATCCATGTTGTCAGGGTGGACACCTATCACCTCCTATATGTAGTCCATGAATAAAGTGTGACATGATTTTGAATTAGTAGAGAAGCGTGAATAAATTTCTTGTAGACCATTTCTAGGACATGAATCTTGAACCCAGTTTTCAAGCACTAACATCTTGGAAGTCTAAATTTTCATCCCCAAGGATTTCATTCTGATGAAATTCTTCCTCACTAAGGGAAGACACCTTTTTCAATGTTTTCTATTTTTTTTCATTACGGGAAATATCAGTCTCCCATTTAGCAATGACTTCCCAGGAAATCCTTTTGGTCTACACCACTTTAAAATAGAAAGGAATAGACTTCGTAAGAAAGAGTTGGACCATCTCCACTTGGTTGGAGATCCATGATCCACTAAAAGGGCTTTCTTCTTCATCATCTATAAAAAATACATATCAACCTATGGAACTGACTCTAGGGAAGATGCTTCTAGTATATGTGAGGAAATGAGAGAAGCTAACTCCTACAAAACTTCCTTGTATTGGGATAATGTATCCTTCAACTACTTCTTCTTTTTATACTAATTTTTAATCCTCTCATGGAATGTTCCAATGGCATAATTGAGGTTATTGAGTTCACTCCACTTATCTTGTTTCCTGAGATTGATCTCAATAGACAGGTAGTCCATAAGGGTGACCTTAGATGTGTCCTTATTCGAAGGTGACATAGAAACCTTAGCCACCATTTCTCCTTTATCATTCCTTTTGGTGGAAAAAATGGTTTTAGCATTTTTAGGCTTCTTTGGGGTCATGATTCCAGCCATGATCTCCTATAGATAGGGCACTTGGTAAGCTTCGGGTTGCTTCCTCTTGAATCCTACTATATACACCTAAAATTGGTTAAAAAGAAAACATAATTAAATTCAAGCCATTTGGATTAATTAAATCAAAATCAATTAACTATGTAATTGAATTAACCTTTGATTATACAGCTCATTCATTAATCAATACCAACACATTCATATATCATGTATGGCTAATTTAATTAATTCCTCCTAAAATTTCTCACCTACCATAAGACAAAATCAAATTCACTAATGGGAGGCAAGAAACAAGTGCACATAAATCACCAATAGGATTTTCTATCTTGACCATTCATTCAAGGGAATATTGACAGTTCAAGTTGGACACATCATCAACCCATACCTTGATCATGGTTAGTTAAACTCACCCCCTACACCTTCAAAAATCCTATAAATAGGATGCATAAATAGAGAAATTCATATTCACCTTCAATTAGAGCATCACCATTATAGTCATTTTGCATTCACCATCAGAGCATCATTATTATAGGAAATTTAGTGTATTTTTATCATTGAAAACATCATCATAATGGAGGAATATCTTTGCATCTCAATGTTATTGATCATTTAGCTTAGAATTTGCATCCATCATAGAATAAATCCATCAATTCATCATTAAATTCTCATTTTCTAGGTTGTCACTTGAATCTAATTTGTTACTAAGAGCATTAATCAAGTCCTTAGAATTAGATATCTATAGGATGCATCATCATCATCATCATCATCATCATCATCATCATCATCATCATTATCATCATATGAATCATCATCATATATAGAAGGCACTGGCTTTGTAGGATATGTGAGTCTAGGGAAGGGATGCATTGCGAACCACTGGCCATACTCTGGTGTCATCCCCACATCAAGAGTATCTAATATATAGTCTCAAACCATAGATATGAGTCTCTCATAATTGTCTTGATATATTCAAAAATCTGCACTTAGACCCCATAGATCTCTTTCTAAATGAACATGAGCATACACTATCATACCTTGGGGCATACCCTAAACTTGACAATACCTCTCCAAAATATAGGGCATCTAACCAATCAACCATCATGATATAAATACATAAGGAATCTCATCCTAATCCTCTATCCATGTCTCTCATCCAATATACAGTCTCCAAAAAACTATGTCCATGTCATCTAGTTGTCATCGCCAATACTCTAACTTTCCTAGTTGAGGTTGGATAATGAAACCATGTAGTATCCATAGATACAAGGTTGACCCTGTAGACAATCTCAATTTTAAATAATCCTAGTAACTAGGATGTGCTCCTAAACACAAATCTAAAGTAGCGCAACTCTAGAAGATAATGTTGCACTGCCTCGATAGACTACTTAATGTTGCACCCCAAGAAAATATTTGGGGTTTTGAAATCATGTCCTCTAGTATCTTTCCCCATCTAATAGTGAATCTATGAGCTCTCCTTTCTAGCATCATGAATCCACCAATAAGAGTAGCCAATACTAAGAGGAGTAGGGCATAGCTCCATTGCATAGTCCTCTATATAATGGTCTCATTACCAATATCATCATTAGAAAAAAGATACATGCATGCATCACCATCAAAATCATGACCATAATAGACTAGCTCGCCCATTACAAGAATCCACAGAATCTGGTACATGTCCTTAGGAGATGGTCATCCCTCCCATCAGTAGATGGAAGGTATTATGGTTAGAATTCCATCACTCCATCAATGCTAAAAAATAAACCTTTGTTCACTTAGAACTAAGTCATCTCAAGAAAATAGAGGATACCATGGTGCACTGACCAATCACTCGTCACTCAACTCTAGTCAAATCAAGAATCATCTTAAAAGGGTTGGGGTATTAACCCCTCATGTTTAGTTTCTCAAAGGAAACTTATTTTCAAGTCAAACAAATCATTTAGTCAATCACTTAGTTAATCATCAAGTGTCATCAAATCATTAAATCATCTATCTTCTCAGGGAGATTCACAATAGTCTCATTGAGCACATCAAATTTCATTCCTCTAGATCTTAAGGATGGAAAATCATCAGAAATTCTATCTTATCAAAACTAACATCAAAAAAACATCAACCAACTGATCAAATTGACATCAAACTAATTAACTTAAAACATCATCATAGTTAAGAATCAAACATAAAAATATGATCCATTCATCAAAAATCGATCGAAAATGTTAAGTTTTAAAAGCAATGAACTGTGATGTAAAAGAAACACAATTTTATAACTGACACAAATTTTATCAAAAGTAATGCATTATTTTAAAAGTGACAACATATTCTTCAAAAGAGACCATATATGTATCAAATGTGCATTACTTTTAAAACCGATGAAAAAACTTTCGGAGGTGACACAAAATCAACCTAAAAACCATAGTGGGAGAAATGAAACATAATTTGAAAGAAATGTTTTAGATATCGGTAGCAATGAAAAGAGGATCAAAAGTGATGAAACTGAAAATTTTCTAGGGTTTTTTCTAAAAATAATTAAAAATAATCCAAAAATAATGTAAATCATTTTAAAAATGATGAAATAACAAGCAAGAATCGATCAGTTATTGGAGGACTATAATCTGCAGGTCTCTGATGTTGTCTCACCTTCTCAAATATGTGCTCATGATGCATGACCAGCATTTGGTCTCGAAGGGTAAAAATATCTTAGAGTGAAAGTCCAAAAGGGTGAATGTAAAAATGAGTGGTGAACTAGTTCATACTCTCATATTTTTTGCTAAGTCCTATGGAGGAATGCTAATTGCCCTTTGCATTGAATTGGTTCATACTCTCATATTTTTTTCTTCTGTCATGATTAACCCGTGACCCCTAATAGAGGGATTTTTGTGGTAAACATTAGAGGTTGATATCTTTTGTAGCATTTACCCTATATATGGGTTTTTGATTGTATATCCTCAGGGATTTTATGGTTTTCATGTGGAAAATCAATTGTAAAGATCAATATTGTAATACCCCAAAAATGGGCTATAAGTTCATTAATCTCCTACATCATCAAATTGAATGAAATCGACATAGAAGTCCTAATCTAAGGCACATCTAAACATCATCGAATCCTAATTGATTATCTTAAATTCTGCATCGGGGAATATTCCTAGCAATATTCCTAATTATCTTAATTATCTTTAATTTAATGATTATTTGGCGATAAATCACATTTATCCTAAGTTTGATTAATTGAATATTTTTATATTTAATTAATTAGATTTAATATCTTGCCACTTAATTGTTTAATTAAATTTAATTCTATCTATTATTAATTGTATTATTTAATTTTGACAATAAATTAAAATTCTTATCTTTAATTGATTAAATTCTTATTTAATTAATTAAAGCATGTTGTCATTATTTAATAATATAATTTTTAGTAAAAGTTTGATAAAATAGTTAATTAACCCATAAATTAATTATTTTATTTTAAAAATCAGTTAAGTTGAGCATAAATCACTTTATTTATTTATTAAATCATAATTATCCATGTGCACATAAAAGGACCAGTTAAACTCAAAATTGGAAAATCAATGCAAGTTGTTAGCTTTTTGAAACTCAACATCTTTTTGAGTTTTAAAGTTGATCTAAACTTCTAATTCGAGTTGAACTGTGCTTTTGCATGATTTTTGTGACTTAATTATCTGTTATTTAAAAATAACTCAAAAATCAACCTGAGTTATTTGAGTGATTTATGGCTTTTTCTCATGCACCTCCAAAGCCTTGGATTTCTATAAAACCAAGGCTCAGCTGCTCTTCATAATTCATCTCTCAAATTTGCATCCACAGAATCTCATATTTTTGCACAATCACGTTGGAGAATTGGAATTGGGAAAATCAAAGCTCTTGCGAATCGACACCTTTGTGAGATCAATTTCAAATTCATAGCTTTCATATTATTGTTAGAATTTTCATTCTCATATCATACCATTTCTAGATTAGCATTGCATATCAATTTTCATATTAGCATAGATTCATATCAGTTTTTCATTATTATTGCATAGAAAATATCAAAAAAAAAATCGATTAATTGCATTCAATTCATATCTATATCAATTGCATTCAAATCCTTCATTTAGGTGTCATCTAGGTCACTGATCTTGATTACAATCTGAGAACATTAATCTTGCACCTACTAGAAGGCAGTAAATCACTTGGTTAGAGTAGATTTCAATTTTGCATGATTTTGATTATAGCTAACCTCTAATGTTTTACTGAAGTGTTGTGTCTACAAATCAGGTACAATTTTCACACACACAAATATTATATATGTATACGATAATGATTCCAGGGTTTCTTCCTGATTCTTCCATGGATGAGTCCTTGAATCAGTTTATATTAATAAAATTATGGTGGCTAGTCCACTTTGGCTTTTAAAAAAAAAAGAGTGGTAAAAAGGTCTTTTTCAACCAATATTTTTCACTTTTCAACTTAATGAATGATATTTTTCACCAAAATTTTAAAAATTGAGCCCAATTAATTCAAATATTTCACTGATCCATGTTTCACAATGAAATTTATCAAGAAATCAAATATTCAAATCTAAAAATCAATAAAAATTCAAAAATCTTTAAAAATTCAAAAAAATCATAAAATTTGCAAAAATCACCTTAAAAGAATAAAATCATTTCAATTCATTTCTCAAGGGGGCATATCATTACCAAGGCATTTTTCAAAATCGGGGACATTTGATGCCAAAATTTTAATATCTGATTAAGGGCATCAAAATTTCATATCACCCACCATCAACCATTGAGGTTGAGGCAGGGCGTTAAGCTCAGTTTCTGCAATGTCCAAGTAGGCGGACATCATACCTCCCTACCCTTCTATTTTTTTGGGAGGAGGATTCCTAGGATCCACTATCTCTTCATGTTGGGGAGGAGGAACATCGACTTGTGGGGTTTATGGTTTCTGCCAAATCTCTAGTTTCTGCCTACATTTTGGCTTGTTCCTCCATCCATTATTTTTCTTATTCCTCCTTCTTCCTAGTAATTTCTTGCCTTCTCTTCTTTGCTGCCTCAGTAGCCTTATGATTAGAATCATCCTTTTCATTCTATTTATTATCCTTATCTTCTTGTATTTTCTTCTCTTCCTTGAGGTATTGTTTCTTGGCCTCTACTTCATATATTTTTTGACCTCCTCATCCTCCTTTTTTTGTTGAAGTAGTTGGGTTGCATGTTCTTATGATACTTCTTCACAAATAAGTTCTTCCTCTTTTTTCACCTATTTTTAAGCCCCTTCTCTATCCTTTGTTTCTTTCTCTACGACATGTCTCTCTTCTTTGAGGAAAGCATCTTCTTCCACCTTGGCATCCTTTTCTTTCTAAACCTTCTCATCTTCTGCCTTTTGTCTTTCAACTTCTTCTACTTCTTGGAAGAGGTCCTGATTATCTAGAGGAAGTATCATATTTAGGTCCTTGGGACCCATGGTGTCTAAGTTCAAATAGTCTCTAAACTACTATAATATGGGTTCTTGTGATGGTGGATCATGTGTCTCTTTAAATGGGACCTTTTCTGGGAGGTCTCAAATGGAAGCACTTTCTTGTTTCTTCTTCAACCTCACTTTGGAGATCTTTATTTGGGAGCCTTGAAGTGGGACATCTTTTTCTATCAGATTAGTTACTTCTTCCTCACCAAAGTTTACCAACCTTATTTTTTATTTTCTAGGGGTGGCCACACCTATTGTTATATGTGGAGGAGAAATGGAAACCATTGGTTCCACATGGATCCCAAAAGTGATACCTTGCTCAACCATGGAAACCAACTTTTAGGCACAATGCGTCTTCTTTCACAACTCTTGCATGAAGACTTCTTTGGGGGAATTCTCAAGGGGATCCATCTTTTTGAAAGATGTACCCCCTTCTTTCTTTTTCTTTCACCTCTTGTATTATTGAGGGGCTTTTTTAATCTTTTCCTTTCTCTTCTGGCTAACACTAGGTAGATGGTGATCAAAAATATGGTTACTATAGGAGATCACTTTCATGGAGATGTTGATTATATTAAAATCCTTCAGTTGATTCCAGTTCATTTCTAGGAGGCACTTCTCAGCTATCTTATCCTATTCAAAGGTTAGGTCCAGGACAACTTCTTTATCCTTAAAATTCTTGAGGAATTCCCAAAGTATAAAGTCCCACATTTGTGAGGTCATCACCCTCTGATAATGGAGCTAGCATCAGTCAAAATCATCCTAGAATCTCACCCAGAAATATTCAATGTGAGGTGAATGTGGGTCATAAGCATTAGGGAGCATCCCCTTTATTTTACACAAGGGATCCCACTCTAGGTAGAACTTTTGGAGGTTTAGACTTTCTAGCTCCACGTTGGCTTCCTTGGAAGCAGCGAGGAAGCACTTTTAATTCCCAGGGGAGAAGGGGAAGTAAAATCCAACCTTATACTTCTTTTTCAAAATTTCTTGGGTCTCCAAAATCTTCCCACAAAATTCCAACAAAATTACTCTATATGTACAATGTTGGGGGAGGAGGAAGGGCCTCTTGGAAAAACCTACCAACACCCCCATTTCTCTATTAGGGTCATCACCTCCTTGGATAGGTGGTATCAAACATCTCTAGTGAGTCTTATTATCCGATTGAAATTAAATGTGACATTGATGCAAAAAAAAATTCTATGAACCAGTCCAAATTCAGTGTTGGGTAGTGATCCCAAGGGATAGCATCAGTAGATCCATTTCCCTAGGTTCCATGTATCTCCAGGCCATCACTACCCTTAAGTTTGGCTACCATCCATATGGAAAAATAAGTTGTGTAAAACTGCTTGAAGTCATTGATAGTTGGGAGTTGCTTGTTTAAGGAGTCCAAAATAATGCATGCCCAATCAAATTAGAGGGTACCACTACAAATCTCGGTGATGAAGTAATACATCTAGGCTTGATAATTCTTCACATATGCATTTTTAGGATTAGGGAGCACAAAGAGGGGGTGAATTGGTGTAGCAGTATTCTTTAACTACTTAAACCGAGACCATAACTTAATATAGAAAGTAAGTGCAAGTAAACTAAAAAAGATACACAACATGAACATCATAAAACCATGATTTTTAATCAAGGAAAAATTGGTTAAGTAAAAAACCCATGTGGGGATGATACCCACAAATATCTCACTACTACAATAATAAGTGCCCAATCAAAGGCATAAGCACAAAGAGGGGAATGCACTTTCATTCAAGATTACATCCTAGAGCTCACTGCTCAATTACACAATCAAAATACATCAAGTCTTACAACCAATTACATAACCAAAATGGACTTACACTCCTATATTGAACTGACTGGTAGCATCAACAATGCCCATATAGTTCCAATGAATATCTAAACATAGATCTACACATCCAACATAGCCTCTTCTTAATTTCTCTATCATTACACTCTGTATATTTTAGAGTCTAAACTCGATCTTAAATATAAGATCATGATCTCAAAACTAAAACTCTTTCGACCCAAATAAGGTAATGAAATGTGTAGAAGTCTTCATTCCAAAAAAAGATCAAAACATAAAATTAAGTCTTTCTATCCAAACCAAATATCCTCTAATGTTTTCTCTATCAATTTAATAAATCACCAAACTGTTAACCAAAATTGATTTACCAAGTGTACCAAATTGATTTCTACAAACTGTCATGTTCTTCTGAAAAGACTCTTTCAACTTGATATTACTCAATGAATATATCATGCATTTAATGACTTCATAATCTGTGATGATCAAATTAAACACAATAGTGTGTCTATATTCATGCCTTTCAATTGCATCCACTAACATTCCAAAACCTCTCTGAACCATACTGATCTTTATGACTGGTCTATGCCCTCCTTCTAGTACTTAGAAAAATATAAGCATCAAATCTTATGGTAAACTATCTTATCTACAACATGGTCAATAGTAATGATAGTAGTTTCCATCAATGACAACATACCATAAATTATAAAGTGGTTCTTTCTAACAATCTCCCCATTTTTCATTAATGGAAACACTTATTGAAAAATGGTTAAGTGTCATTCCCAAAATACCAAGTCCAAAACTTCTCAACAAAACTACTAACTTCTCCTAAGATTATGCATTTTTCACATAGTTCTTCTCCCCCTTTGACATCAATGGAAAAGGGGGGGCCATTTTTCTTACCAAAATCCTATACTATCTACTTAAGTTTATACAAGTTATAAGTGCTTACAAAAATTTAAATATATTTGAGAAATTGTCCTTCAAGGTTGTCCAATCTGCACTCCATGATTTTCTCAAACTATCAGAAATATGAATCTTCCCACATATCAAAAAGCCAATTCCTCATCATTTATAATTTCTTGTGGGGAAGGTTCCCTTATAGCTCCTTCTACAACTTCTAAGCTTCTCTACAGAATGTCCAACTTAGGAACTATTAAATTTCTCAAGTTGGATAATCTCCTAACCATTGTCTACCTCTCCACTTCCAAAAATTTGATCTTGTCACTTATTTTGACAACTTCCTTTATATGATCAGATGCAAAATCCTTTGGTGAATCAAAGGCTTTTTCATTATCTTCCAATAATCACTCCATTTCCTTCAACAACTTATCAATGTTTGAAACATGAGTGAAAGGATTTATACATAATTGCAAAATTATACTTCCTTTCTTGATATCTCTCTTGATCTCTTTTATTCCAGCATCTAAAGATTTCTTATCTTGACTGATCAACAAGTATAAATGATGAAATCTCTTAATTACAAACTCCTAAAATTTTCCCTTTGCTGCCTTCTCCAAGGATTCAAAATGTGTATCAAAATTATTCAACAAATCTTCTAACTAATCAAATGCAACATTACCTTGATTGATCAGCACATTCGGTAAGGATCTTGAGAGTATATCAACTACCCTAGATAGCATTTTACCTTCTTTCTCCTTCTTGCTCAAGGTTTTTTTCAATTGCCTTAGCTTGAGATAACATTGCTATTTTCGTCAGCTCATCTTTTTTCATGCTTTCAAGATCAATAGAACTATGTAAATCAAGTGATTCAAATGAATCTCTTTCTAACAATACATTAGGTTTACTAGAGGATGGATCAGTTTTTGTCTTCTCATGCTTTGATTCCAATGGTTTCTCTTCTCCAACTGTAATCTCATCTTGCTTTTCAATCTCATCAAATTTCTCCTCTTTTCTCACTACCTCAAGAATAATAGGTCTATCATCTACTCTTACCTCCTCTCCTTTGGTAGTCTCTATATCAATAACATCAATATCAATATGTTCATCAATCTTCTTATTTGGTTCAACTTCAACCTCAACAAGTTTGTTTTTGGTGAATCATTTTCCTGTCATGATTTATCTTATTTCATCCCTAGTCATAATGTTTGTAGGATCAGTGTAGAGATATTTGTCAGCTTCTTACTACTCATCATCATCCAATTCATCAAGAGTAACCACAACACCACCAACACAAACATCAAGTGCCTTAAATGTAGAAATGAATTGTTCATCAATGGACAGTTTATCCTCTTTCCTCTTAGTTCTAGGATCTTTCCTTTTAGGTACATCGTGTATGACTTCCAATAACATATTACTGATAATGCCATCATTTTTTGCAATTATTTATTTTGTCTTTCCATTGATTAACATGTTAATTATTTTATTTTCTTCAAGTAAATATTTTATTTTATCATTACTGATTACCAAACACATCTTATATAAAGATGCATCCCTTATCCTTTTATCTTCTCTAGAGATATTAATCTTCTCTCTTTGAATTTTGTATATAAATGATCAGGTATTTGATCTTTTATTTCAACCAGTGTTCTACTAAAGTTGTTCAGAAAGTAATTACACCTTGTTCTTGTATGCACCCTAAAATGCTCGCCTAGACTTTGGGCCCCCATTCAGCAATTTATCAAATCCTTGAATCAATATTTTCAAAAATCAACATTTTTCAATTATATCAATTTCCTTGATCAAATCCTATTTTTATCATTTATTCAATTATTTTCTAATGGGCTAACCATTTTATCCTAAAGTCTTTATTTATTTAAAAGGAATTTTCTCCTCTTTTATTAAATAAAAAGCCCCCACTTTTCCTCTTATCCTAAGTTGCACAAATAAAGCATTATTCTTATTTTATAAAAAGAAGAAAAACACTTTTTGTCTCATATGGACACAAAAGTCAACTCTTATTTTCTCATTGGAGGATATTTTTGCACATGGATTACTCCTCTTTCAAGCTCCACCCTTGATTAAATCTTTTGCCTCTTAATCTCCATGGTCCATTCCTTTTCAATTCTTTTAAAATGAGAGCACTTTTCTCATTCTAGGATCCCAACTTTGAATACTAATCTTATGCTGTAGGATTTCTTGGAGACTTTGGAGCTTTGGAGATCTTCATGCATTTAGCTTTCATTCTTGCATTATTAGCTTAGCTTTCATGGCATCTAGCTTAGTTTTCTTTATGCTTTAGATTAGCTCACATATATTAATTAGCAAGGATTTGCAATACTTTCCTTTCATAGCTTAGCTTGCATATTCATTATTAGTGTAGTTGCATTGCATTTCCATTGTTGATTCTTAAGGATATTGGCATTCTTGCCCTTGTCTCTTTGAATCTCCCATTGTGTGGTTTACTAGCAAGGTTGCATGCTTCAATAGCTCTAGCTGAGATCACCATCAACATCCTTGTGACTCCATGCCTAGGGAGCTCTAGGTCGCTTTCTCAAGGTTTCCCATTCATGGATTCCCTTGGAAGTAATGACTTAGAGAAGTGCACTATTTAGTGTGTACATTTTTGGCGCCACCATGGGGTAGAACACTCTTGTTTTGTCCTTTTTATGCATTTTCATCATTTTTCCATCATCATTTTAGCTTGTTGTTTCGGCTCTCTATTTTTCTGAAAGAATTATCATGCGACAGTTTTCCAATGTTGTACGATAGTTTCTTGTATACCAGTGTGATACTTTAGCAGTTAAAGTATCACACACCTTTGTAGATTATGTCACATTGTTGTTTTGTTCTTTGTCACATGCAAGTATTACGAACTATCACACAAAGATAAAGTATCACAATAGTATACAATGAAGTATCGCACGATCCTTTCTTTGACAGAAATATCACCCAGGCCTGGTAGTGAGTAATTTTTGACATTTCTTTGCAAGATTTGATCTATTTGATTCAAATTTTTGATTTGATGTGGTAGAATAGAGTTTGATTTGAAGATTTTATTTGGTTTTGATGTGCTAACCCTTGTAGGGATAACGAGTTGTGCTTGTAGGTGCTCTCATTGCTTGAATATTTTCCAAAAGAATGCATGTCAAAGCTCCAAATGCACAAGGGCTACTAATCCTTTCTTGTAGGGCTGCCCAAAAGTATAAAAACCAATCAAGTGCTTGTTTAATTTCTTTCCTTTTTAGTGGGGCATATACTAGTTGTTTCTTTCATAGGCACTTAATATATTGTTGTAGGAGTCTTTTTGTGGTAGGAGAGTATGCTCTTCACCCTTGTGGTGAAACATAAATCTTGACCCATCTTTGGATTTTGAAGGTAAGAGGATAATTGAACCTTTGCTTGGTGTGTTTGGGAGAAAGTTTTGAGCTAGGAGAGCATGCTCTTCACCCTTGAGGTGAACCAGAAATTTTGACACTCAAAGGTTGATCCACCTTTGTTTAGTTTTAGGATCCTTTATCGGGCCTACTCTTGAGCAATCAAGAGGAACGACCCAAGAGGGGACAAGATTTTCGCCAGCTATTCTGACCCACTATATACTCAAGACTATCAAGGACACAAAACCTTGGTAGACGTAGTACTTGTCTTCACTTGATGTGAGTACTTTTGGGATTGTGACCATGAGGAAAATGTTGAGCAAGAATGCTTAAAGTACTCTTGTGGCCATGAGTTCCGTTACTTGCTGCAAGGTAGGGAGTCCCTTTGGGGAGCAAGAGGGGTATTACAAATGGAAGCCCTTACTAAGAACCATAGATAGAAGCCACCCTATTTTTCTACTTAGATTCTTGGTGCAAGGATTGATCCTAGTAGACTAACCCAGATCACTCCAAGATTAGTCACCATTTGTGTTCCTTTTATTGTGTCATTGGCACTTCCATGACAAAGCCAGTATCTATTGTGGGAAACCACTTTGTGTGAGGCAATGGGACATCAAGTGTGGACCAAGTTGTTAAGTATTGAGCCATTGTCTTTTTAGGCTAGTAAGTGCTTGAAGTGTTCTTGTTGTGATCTACCCATGCAAACATTCTCAAACATCAAACATCATGGTAGCATTCATAGGATTTTCTTGCTTTGATATCACAAGTTCTTGTCTTGGCAAGGTTGCTTTTTCCCTTGTGCAAGTGTTTTATGAAATGTTTGATCACCTACTATTTGCAAACTTTTTCTGATTACTATTGTCACTATGTCTGAAATCAAAAAATTCAACTTACCAAACTACAACTTTGACCAAATTGCCTTCAAAACTAAGATTTACACACCGTCTAGTCAATTATCATGTGACACTTCATTGCTACACAACCATCACACTGCTTGCCTAGATAATATCACATGCACTACCTGGAAAATATCGCACTGATTCTTGTGAAATATCACAATGGAAAATTGTATCACCTTGTTACTCTAAGAACTATCACATAGAGTTATTTTGCTGCCTCACAGTTGTCTGTAATTTGAAGCTGATTTGTGTCCTATTTCCAGTCTCCCTTGGTTGGTCTGGGTCAGATCTTAGGTGCTGACATGTTTCTCAACATTCAAATGAACTTAAATGGTATCAAGCTGCACAAAATGACTCTTGGTCTTCTTTCTTCCACATCTCTCTCTTCTTCCTAAACTCTTCACGTCTTCTTGATTCTTTTCCTCTTATTATCTATCCTACTTTCTTCTATTCATCTCTTTTGTCACTTCCATGTTTGATTCCTCCTCTTCTAGAACCATGAATTTCAACTATCTTGTTATGGAACCTCTCTTGAAAATAGATGATCTTGAACTCATTGCTCAATTCAAAGAGTTGTATTCCTCCAATAGTTCTTCTAGATATCTCATGGGTGATAAACTTATAAAAAAAAAAAAAAAAAAGTTGAATGAATTAGATTCCTTTACTAGGATCATAGACACGATCATGTCACGACCTCTTTCTTCCAAAAATTTTTCATCTTCTAAGTCTTTTCATCATTCCTCATTATGCAAGTCTTCTTCCTTCACTAGGTCTTCACCTTCCTATTCTTCACGATCTTGTTCCTCTTCTACTTCTCCCAAGAGTCTTACTTCTCTTCTCAAGACATACCATAATGAGCAATATGATAGCCCTTGTGATACCTTTTCCATGAAGAGTGACACACCCATCTTTGATGACTATGATGACTATGATGATGAACAATGTAGTGATACCTATGACACCTCTGTTCCTAAGAGTCCTCCTAGTCATTTGCTTGTGCTTACTGGAAACGGGTCATCACATTGGATAGATCATGATGGTGATCCATATGATTTTGATTTTGAAGGAGACTTTGAATATTTCTGTGAACAATACCTAGATGATACATCTACTTCACTTGAGGAAGAGAAAGCTTACCATGCTAATTATAAACGTAAATAATATAAGAATCCTTCTTCTAATGACTCTCCTACTAAAAATAAAGATTACACTCTCGAGAAAGATTATGTTAATGATGGACCTTTGTCTTGTGATGGTCCCCTTCCATCCCCTACTTCCTCCAATACCCATGCATTTCCTAAAGCTTTCAATTCTTCCAAATCTTTCACAAATCCTTCATCCAATGAAAGTCCTAATACTTTTCATGTGGTTCCCTATAGTTATCCTCAAGGGCTACCTCTTAAAGAAACTCAAGCTAACCTTCACTTGGCTGCAAATACTTTCAATGATGCTAAACCAAAGAGCCTAAGCCTTTATGCTCTATAATTCCTACTTCAACCAGTCATTCACTATCTCTTCCAAAGTCCTCCATACAATTCCAACATGCTTCCTTGTACCTAGAAGTGGCTCCATATCAAGAGGACTCTAAAAATGATAAAGAAAAGAACATAAAGAAAGATCAAGATCAAGAATCCTCCATGTCATCTAATCCCTTTCATGATGTCTCTTATCCATTTCATGGTTCTTTTGATCCTCTATGCTCTTCCTCATTCATTCCACCATGTCTTAAGTCTTCTCCTAAGCAAGATCAAGCTACTTCTTACACCGTTGAGCTTACTGACAATCAAAATAACCTTACTACACTTGCACTTTCCAAAGATGATACTTCCGTTAAGGTTATTAAAAATAGTGTTGCTACTTCCAATGATAAGCCTATTGAAAATCAAGAGAAAGATTATAGGCTTATGCCATCCAAAGCTCCTTGTCAAGATCAAATTCTTCTGTCTTCTTGTTCTACCACTCCATGTTCACTTCCACTTTCTACTCTTCCTAAGTCTTTGCAAGCTCCAAACAATCCTATTGAAGAAGTTTCTCCTATTAAAGATGTTCATAATCCTATTGCAAATCCTAATGCTCATCCAAAAGATGTTGATGTCCTTGGTTGTCATATAGATGTTGATGAAATTATTGATTATCCTTTTGTATCTTCCACGTCCATCCTTGGACCTCCTCCACCAATACTAAGGGCTTCACATCTGCCTTCCATCTTGGGCCCTTATGTCACTTCACTTTCCCCTCCTAACTCTCCTAATTCACCATCCATCTTGGATCCTTACATCCCTCCATCTCCTATCCTTCCTCAAGATCAACATAGATGCATACACTTGAATCCTTTTCATCCACCCACCCATCTAAATCAGTCATATCCTCCTTCTTCTTCCACAAGTCCCAAGTCTTTTGGAAGTAACTTGAATGTTCAATACAAGAAAAAGAGCAATACAAGAATCCTTCAAAAAAAGAAGATCACCATGTCTCCTCTAATCGACATGGAGGCATAAAGTCAAAAGAGATATCTAAAAAAAAAACTACAAGACAAGTATGGGTTCCAAAATTCATTATTGAAGATATTCTCTCTTAATCATCAAAAATAAATGAAAAGCCTATGACTATATGGATTCTAAAGTCTCTCTTAAAAGAGTCTAATTTTAAACAACAAGTGAAGTTGAAATTCAAGTTTCCAAAGGCTTCCACTTTATCTTCTTCCAAAAACATTCTTCCATTCCATGTGCCTAGACCGCAACCTCTGCTATCCATTCACCATATTCCCTCACATATTCCTTCATTCACATTTCCTCCATCCTCTTGTCACCCTTCAAGGTGTGTGCTGATATTGATCTTTCTTTCCTTCCCATCTACCCTTTCACAAGCCTTCCATTCATTATCCTTCTACCTTCTATCCTTTTTCCTCATTTGCTTATTCCTCATATCTTCCAACCTCACTCGCTTTACATAAAACCTTATCCTCCATTTTTCTCTTCCATCTTCCTTTCCCTATCAGCATCTTTGAGCATATCATTTTGAATCCTTAGCATATCATGGTATATCCTTTCAAGGAGAATTACCTAAAAAGCTTGCCTTCTTCCAAAAAATAAAAAAAAGCAAAAAAAAAAAAATGAAAAAATGAAAAAATTGAAAATGTGCCTTGGTGGAAACCTAGAAACAGGCACCTTAGTAGCAACAGTAAAGAGAAATAAATTCATTCTATGGTGAAAACCACTCCCTTTTGATGCCTTGGATAAGTACCGTGATGAAAACCTAACAATCAGGCATCATGCGTAGTTCTTCTACATATTTCATCCATTGTCTTCTCTCTTTGATCTTGACAATGTTGACATATACATGAATATTTGGCTATCTTGTGAGCTATCTTACGATGATCTTTCTTTCATTCCATTCATGTTTAGCCTTCATATTTATTTTTCTCCATTTATTCATTTTTCATGAATGGAAAACCTTGAGAAAGCGACCTAGAGCTCCCTAGGCATGGAGTCACAAGGATGTTGATGGTGCTCTCAGCTAGAGCTATTGAAGCATGCAACCTTGCTAGTAAACCACACAATGAGAGATTCAAAGAGACAAGAGAAATAATGTCAATATCCTCAAAAATCAATAATGAAAATGCAATGCAACTATGCTAAGAATGAAGATGCAAGCTAAGTTATGAAAGGAAAGCTGGAAGTATTACAAATCCTTGCTAATTAGGCTATGTGGGCTAATCTAGAGCATAAAGGAAGAAAAACTAAATGCCATGAAAGATTAAGCTAAGAATGAAAGAATGAAAGCTAAATGCATGAAGATCTCCAAAGATCCAAAGTCTCCAAGAAATCCTGCAGCATAATATTAGTATTCAAATTTGGGATTCTAGAATGAGAAAAGAGCTCTCCTTTTAAAGGAATTGAAAAGGAATGGACCATGGAGAATAAGAGGAAAAAGATTTAATCAAGGGTGGCGCTTGAAAGAGGAGAAATCCATGTGCATAAATCTCCTCTAATGAGAAAATAAGAGTTAAATTTTGTGTCCATATGAGACAAAAAGTGCTTTTCTTCTTTTTATAAAATAAGAATAATGCTTTATTTGTGCAACTTAGGATAAGAGGAAAAGTGGGGGCTTTTTATTTAATAAAAGGGGAGGAAATTCCTTTTAAATAAATAAATACTGTAGGATAAAATGGTTAGCCCATGGAATAATCGAATAAATGATAGAATAGGATTTGATCAAGGAAATTGATATAATTGAAAAATGTTGATTTTTGAAAATACTGATTCAGGGATTTGATAAATTGTAGAATGGGGGCCCAAAGTCTAAGTGACCATTTTAGGGTGCATACATTCGCCCCTCTTTGACTAATGTGAGATCAATTTGGAATCACATGTGGTCAAAGAATGGAATTGAAATGTGAGATTGATTTGGGATCACAAAACAATCCAAACATGTGTTCTATGGATGGGAACATATCAGGACAATGGTAAGCTGATTGAAAAAGACAAGGCCAACACCCCTGTAAATAGGTGATTGTCAAGTCTAAGATAAGAGATAATAATCTCAAGTAAGGTTTGATTAATAAAGTTGAATCAAGGATTGAAGCTGATAGGTACTGCCCCCTTGGAATTGAAATCAAAATCAGGTAGAGGAGAACAACAAATTGATAAATTTGATCAAATCACTAGAAATCATAATCGAAGATGAAAGATGATAGGATAACCATCAAGCAGTGAAGATATGCCCCAGTTTGACTAGGTTTGACTAAAAAAGATATAGGATAAAAATGAAGTCAAACCTCAAAGAGACGAATCGAATGAAAGTGAAGGAAAGACTAGAAATTTGAAAGAGATGGGGATGAAGAAATGAAGATGCTCCAACAAAGATCAAACAATCAGGCCTCAAAAGGTCAGCCAACTGCGCAAAAGAAGGAGAAATTTTGAAATGTGATTTTGACTATCAAGATGAACTCCGATTTTGATTTCAATCCCGAAAATGGATCCAGGATGTCAAAATTAGCTAGGGGTGCAATTTTTGCGCAATTCTGAGATGTTTTGAAAATTAGGTTAAAAAGTCAAAATGCTATAAAAGGGGGTAAAAAGGTCATTTTCAAAATCATTTGTCTTATTGTGATTTGAGAATTTCAAGAGCTTAGAGAGAGAAAATGGCCCAGCAAGTAGCGATTCTAGTTCACAGGCATTGATTCGAGCGCACCCAGTTGCATAACCGGCCTCCTCAGTATGGTGCCTTGGTATGTTTTCAAAAAAAATCACCCTTTTTAGTTATTAATAAGCAGTTATATCATTTTAAAACACATTTTTAATGATTTTAAAATATTTCAAATTTCACTCCTACAAAATTTTGTGCGATAGTTATTAAGTATCACACCCTTTGATAGTATTTGTCGTGCGATAATTCGTGGGTCGACATAGTATCAGATCGATGTTGAATCTAGTATCGCATGATACTGGATCAAACATCATGCGATACTATGTGAATTATCACATTCAAAGATATTATCGCACTGTTACTAAGAAAAATATCGCACAATATTTTATCAGAAAACAGTATCGCACTAGTGTAAGAAATATGACATGTTTTAAATTTTGAGCACTATGACATGGGTCTAGACAATATTTTCTTTTAAAATGTTTTGTATTGATTTTATACATCCGTCATGATATGTTCTAACATCTAGTTTAGGGTTATGGCTTCCAGGAGAACTTTCTAGTGCTCCTCATTAGAGCGTCGAGAGTGACTGGGTTACGGTGTGTCTGAGACCTTGATGATCTG
This sequence comes from Chamaecyparis obtusa, assembly GCA_027943335.1. Lineage (NCBI taxonomy): Eukaryota > Viridiplantae > Streptophyta > Pinopsida > Cupressales > Cupressaceae > Chamaecyparis > Chamaecyparis obtusa. The sequence continues at coordinate 290,239 of BSBK01000524.1, read as the reverse complement.
GGATAGGTAGACTTGAGGGAGATGGGCTTTGGGTACTTGTTGCAGATGCCCCATATTCAAGTAGATCATGGGTTATTGATAGCATCGGCTGAGAGGTGGCACAGTGAGCATAACACCTTTCACTTGCCGATCGAAGAGGCCACGATTACCTTGGAGGATGTCTATCAGATTCTTCAAGTGCCTAGCCATGGAGATCCAGTGAGTATAATCATGTTTATAGATGTTCATAGATGTAAAGTTTCCATATGATAGAAACTAAAATTATTGTTTGTTGGCACAGGTATACTATGATCAGGATCCAACCGAGGGACGACAGGTCATCCAGGACATGTTCCAAGATGTGACCTTTGTTGATAGACACCTCAGCTGGGATCGACTAATGGAGGAGTTTGGCAGAGATTTTCTAGTTCTATGTATAGTGTGCTATATAGTATCATAGGCACTGATTACCAATAGGAGCTAGAGAGGGTTCCCATTGGGCTGGGGTAGGTTGGTTGCAGATCTTATAGCACACCCACAATGGATGGCATGGGGCCCAGCCATCCTAGCTGACATGTACCATGAGCTCCATGAGATTGTCTATAGGGAGAGCAGGGCATGGGCATGTGGTGCGATCTTAGCATAGGTATGGTGTGGAAGCACATCACCATTGTGCACCCACATGTGTAGCTGAGGGAGTGGAGATGCCCCTATATCTATAGATACATAGGATTCCTGTCATAGCCACATAGCAGGGATGTGACATATTGCCATAGGTTACTGGATGAGCTCACATCATTTCAGTGGAGACCATACAGGGCTTGTGAGTAGTGGGGTGATCAGGAGCGGGAGCTAGGATACATGTTATGCATCTGACTAGCAGTAGGTCAACACTCTGAGATAGTAGAGTGATTCATGATCACTCAGGTTTGGAGATAGTTTGGGTGACAACAGAGGGTGCCCATAGAGACCACTACATATGCCCAGGCTAGGGATGAGGAGGGATAGGGATGGCTGCTAATGTTGGACTACTAGCAAGCAATGCATGATACCACAGCTATACGCAAGGAGCCATGAGACTATCTCCCAGATATGGCACATGAAAGTGCAAATGCAGCCTATAGGGTAGAGCGGAAGAGGTTTCCATTCCCTTGGTTTAGTGTACCTAATGCACAGCCAGCAGCACAGGGTGATGAAGGGGATGATGGAGATGGAGGGAGGGTTAGAGAGAGAGGATAGGGATCCTAATCAGGTGGCTGAAAATGGTCACAAAGATAGGGTTATGAGGATGAGGGGGATGATGCGGCGAGGCTAGCTCACCAACGAGTAGATGTGGGGTAGGATCAGCCTATAGGGGAAGGAGGAGAGGATCTTAGGGTGAGGATCTAGGTTTTGGAGATAGAGATGCAGCAGCTACAGATTACTATAGCCATGAGAGACCAATAGCTAAATGATCTACAAGCTAAGATAGATCAGTGGGAGAGAGAAACTTAGGTAGATGTAGTAGAGATCTAGCGAGAGGCAGCATGAGCTACTTATTATCATGGACTCTACATACAGGCTATACCTAAGGGACAAAGAGCGCCACTCTACTCTCAGAGGGTAGACATGTTAGACATGGTACCTGATAGGGTAGCAACACCACCTCCACCACTACCACATGATGGGGAGAGTTAGACTTAGGTCTAGGTGGTAGATGTATAGAGACATACCCTGGGACATTATCCAGATTTTGGATCCCACACTGTATTTTATATCATGACATTCATCATATATATATGAGATTACTGGATTTGTGATATATCTTGTGTACTTCCCACTTGTGATGGATGTTTCAATTTTATATTGTCTTATGATATTGCTCAAAATATATGATATATATGCTCATGTATAATCTCTCTTATAGATGTATGTTTAGTTCTTATGTTTATAATATAGACTCATGTTTCTAAAAATGATCTCTTTGGGATATAGATATGATGATAAGATTAACCCCTTGTGATGAAAGAAAAGGGATGTGATGAAAAAGACAAAGAGCGAAAGACATGATCGAGAAGGTGAAAGGTGAGCGCAGTTGACCGGTAAGTCCATGAAAGATGAAAGGAGATCTCTCTCCATATGCAAGATGCAAAACTAACTAACATGAACCTAAAAATGCAAGCTACTATGAAAAGTGGTTTACTTGCAAGGTCACAAAGCTTTTAGACTCTAATCTTCATCATCGAGTGTTATTGGTAGCGTCGCAAGATCATACAATACATACTAGTATAACTATGTGAATCTGAATATGATCTATATCAAATAGATATGTGGGAATCCCACCTAGGCACCAAAGACATGTAAGTCAAGATGACTAGTGCAGTGAGATTTCCTAAGTTTAATATGGCAAGATTATACTCACATCGAGACACAAGGAAAGTCAAGATGACTATAAGTATGCACTTGCAAAAATAGTCAAGGATAATACCTTGTAGCCCCTAATGTCAAGTGGAACAAGCATAAATGTTGATGGCAGTTAGGATCAACAAAATATACCCACAAGAAGAAAAAACAATGAAACATGTCCTCATGCCCCCAGTAGCTCAGCATCATCGAAAACTATTTAGGGAGAGAACACTCATGAAAGAAATCATCATATACAAAACACAAAGAAATAAAGTCAAACAAGTCTCAGCGAGTCAAGTGTTTAAGTGCGTGTGTGTAGGTCATAGACTCAAACTTTGAGTATCACATCTACCAGTGAGAAATACCATATCATGCTAGATTGCAGGTAAGATCTCTGATAAGTATTGAGAAACACTAAACACTAGGGTAGTGTTGAAAAACACAGTTGGGGTTGGTGTTCAAAAACACCATTTGCAAGATGTCCTAAAGACTAATGCATCCTAGAGACCAAACCTACCACAGTGATGCCCCCTAGACAAAGACAAAGACCAATTCCAAACCAAGGCAAGAAGGGCAAGGCATGATGGAGAAAGGCTAAGTGTCGAGGATGAGTGCTAAGAAACAAGTGTGTGAAGGCCTCAAGTAGCACCTGTTTCCAGGTTTTCACCACTTGGAGATTTTTTATTTTATTTTTTTAATTTTTTTTTTTCAATTTTTTTGGATTTTTGCTACTAAGGCGCCTGTTTCTAGGTTTTCACCAAGGCACTTTTTCTATTTTTTTGAATTTTTTGCATTTTTAATTTTTTTGTATTTTTTCAGGACTTTATATGATTTTTAGGATTTTTTCAGCATCATATATGAATTTTTTTGGAATTTTGTTAGGAACAATAAGCATGTACAAAGGATGCCCCCAAATATAATAGGCATCATGGATAGAACTTCTTTAGGTGCAAGACATTAAAAGGATCAAGGAGCTACTCTCCCTCTGGATCAGATAGTAAATAAGCACCTGTCCAAAAAATAGCAGTAATGATGTATGGTCCAAGCCAATTAGGTTTGAATTTGCCCTTTTTCTCTCTATGTTGTTGGTTCTTAGGGTTTTCTCGTAAGACAAGATCTCCCACTTGAAATTCTCTAGGGTGAACCTTCTTTTTTAATGCTTTGGACATACGCTTTTGGTAGACCCTCATGTGGTCCAATGATGCTTTACACTTTTCATCTAGTAGTTCTAGTTCTTGGAGTCTCATGGCGTAGTAGTCTTCATCTGTCACTAAACCTTTGAGGGAAACTCTAAGTGAAGGAATCTTCACCTCTAAAGGTAACACTGCTTCAGCACCATAAGTAAGGGTAAAAGGAGTAGCTCTAGTTGGAGTACAAATACTCATTCTATAGGGCCACAAGGCTGGATTTATCTGTAGATGCCAATCTCTACCATTCTTGTGAACTGTTCTATGGAGAATCTTAGGAATGGTTTTATTCGAAGCCTCTTCTTGTCCATTTCCTTGCGGGAAGTAAATGGAGGACCAATGTTGCTTTATCTTGAATTTCTTGTAGATATGTTTAAGGTCCTTGTTTTTGAACTGACCTCCATTGTCAGTGATTATCTCAGAAGGCACTCCATACCAACAGATGATATCGTTCAAAATAAACAAAGAAACTATCTTGCCTGAGGCAACAAAAAGTGGGACAACTTCTACCCATTTGGTAAAGTAGTCAGTAGCAGTGATGATGAATTTGTGTCTACCTGATGAGTTGGGATGAATCTTCCCAACAAGGTCAAAGGCCTGGCACTGAAATGGCCAATGAGAAATAGACGGAATAAGCTCCCTACCTGGAGCATGTATTAGGTTACCATGTTTTTGACACTTTTCACATGATTTAACAAAAGCTACTGCATCTATCTACATGGTAGGCCAATAGTATCCAGCCCTAAGAAACCTTCAGGTCATGGAAAAACCATTGGAATGTCCTCCTCAAATGCCCTTGTGAATGTCAGCTAACGCTTGGTCAGACTCATCCTTTTCCAAGCACCTAAGAAGTGTCCCATCTAAACCCCTCCTACATAGATCACCAGAGATAAGGGTGTGGCGAGAGGCATTTCGGGTTAATTTTCTTCATTTAGAGTGGTTGAAGGTTTCAGGAATAATGCCATCAGGGAGGTATGAGTCAATGGCACCATAGCGGGATGACTCATGGCCAACAAGGGTACAAACAATTAGGCTTTCTTGGGAGTCATAGATAGGATAGTGTAGCTCTTCCACCAAGAATTCAAATCTAGACTCATGTTGTTTTAGCTAAAGGAGTGAAGCCAATGTAGGCATAACATCAGCTGCTTTATTCTCTACTCTAGGGATTTGTTGAAATGTAACAAAGGTGAAATATCACCGCAATGAATCAACCATTTTCTTGTAGGGTACCAGTTTTTCATCCTTCATTTGGTATTCTTCATTAACTTGGTTGACTATCAATTGTGAATCCCCATAAATATGTAGCTCTGTGATTCTCCACTCTATTGCCATTTTTAGTCCATTTGTCAAGGCCTCATATTCAGTAATGTTATTTGGACATGGGAATAATAGTTTGTAGGACTTAGGGATCATGTACCCATGAGGAGAAACAAATAACACTCCTACTCCTAAACCATTTTTCATGAAAGAGCCATCAAAGAACATCTTCCATGTTCTTGCAGTCATGTACATTATGTGCTCATCTAGAAATTCAACTTGAATTGGCACTTTATCTTGAATTGGAAAATCAGCCAATTGGTCAGCTATGGCTTGTCCTTTTATAGCCTTATGCTCAACATACTCTATGCCAAATTTTGATAAGACCATCAGCCACTTAGCAAGTCTACCTATGAGAGCAGCCTTACCAAGAAAATATTTGAGAGGATCAATCTTTGCAATGAGGTGTATTGTATGCGCAAGCATGTAATGTCACAACTTTTGGGATGCAAACACCATCGCAAGGCAAGATATTTCAATACTAATGTAATTGACCTATATGAAATGAGAGCATGACTAATGTAGTATATAGCTCTTTCTTTTCCAGTGTCATCAAGTTGTGCTAATAATGCCCCAAGGGAAGATTTTGTTGTTGAAACATACAATATGAGTGGTTTTCCTGGGATATGAGGCATTAAGATTGGAGGATTGGTCAAGTACTGTTTGATTTGGTCCATGCTTTGCTGACAATCCTCATTCCAGACACATTTAACCCCTTTTTGCAATGTCTTATTAAAGGGTTGAGCTCTATCAACCAGTTGTGAAATAAACCTCCTAATTGATTGAAGATGTCCCTGAAGACTCCTGATTTGGCTGATCTTTTTGGGAGGTGGCATATCCAAGATTGCTTGACCTTTCTCTAGGTCCACCTCTATTCCTTTGGCTAAAATGATAAACCCTATAAGTTTTTCAGAGGTGACTCCAAATGCACATTTTTTTGGATTTAATCTTAATTGAAACTGCTCCATATGATCTAGAGTGACTTCCAAATCACCTAGGTGTGTATCCCTTTTTTTAGATTTTGCCAAGGTGTCATCCACATAATCTTCCATATTCTTATGCATCATGTCATGGAAGATAGTATTCATAGCTCTTTGGTATGTAGCTCCTGCATTCTTTAACCCAAATGGCATAACATTCCAGCAATAGGTTCCCTATGTGCAAGTGAATGTAGTCTTTTCCTGGTCTTCAGGAGCTATCTTGATTTGATTATACCCAGAAAAACTATCCATTAATGAATAGATCTCATAACCCACAGTCATGTCCACTATCATGTCTATTTTTAGAAGTGGAAAATCATCCTTTAGGCATGCTTTGTTAAGATCTCTAAAATCTGTGCAGACACGAATGGACTTGTCATGTTTTGAAACTAGTACAATATTGGATATCCATTCGACATAATCAATGGCTCTTATAAATCTTGCACTGAGGAGTTTTTCTAGTTCATCTTTAACAAGAAAAGCTATGTGAGGATGCATTTTCCTCAATTTCTATTTTACTGGTTTTATGCATTTTCCTCAATTTATGTTTTATACTGGTTTTAGCTATGGACAAGTGATGCATAATGAGACTAGTGTCCAACTCTGGCATGTCTAAGTCCAAGAAAAATTAATTTTCTTTCTCTGTAGGAACTTCGTATATGCTTCTTTTTCCTGTGTTGATTGAGCCAAATGCACTACTTGTGGAGCCTCTTCTGTGTTCAAATTAACTGGTTGTGTAGGCTCAACAAGCACTGAAGATCTATCCTGAAAGTAACTTGGGAGATGATCAAGTACCTCATCCTTAGGTGCCTCAGAGAGGTTTTCACCCTTGGATACATCCTTTATTTTTACTTTTTAAGGTTTTGACACCACCACACAGTGGTTTTTGCCATCAGAACTCTTTTTCTTTTTTTCTTTTCTTTTCATTTTGCGACTAAGGTTCTTGATATCTGGTTCGATCATGCTTGTAGTTGGTTCATTGGTGGAAGAGACTACGGGCTCAAGGGCATTTAGGTAACATGTTGTCTCATAGTCATTCTAGAAAGTTAAAATTTGAGGCTCTTGATAGCGTTGAGGCCAATCAATTAGGTAAGGATTGGTAAGGGGTAGGTCAATGAAGGGTTCACTATTATGTATATGGATGGTGTCATCTCTAGTGTTTGCAGAGTCAAGGTCTGTCAAGTATCCCTCTAAGGTACCCAAATCAGGACTTATCCTACCAAGCGAAGCATCATCCACTAAAGCAACTCATGGATTCCAATCCTATAATCCTACACTAGACTCATTAGCTACCTCAAGTTGGGAACCATATGTATGAACAACATCAATGTCCAAGTCAACTATAGAAGAATCAAAGAGAGATTCCCACTCATACTCATGTGAGTCTGTATCTGAATCCCAGCTGGGATGTTTACACCAAGCATATTTATGACATCTAGATGTGGAAGCCCCAATGTCACCAAGGGTAACACCTTCTTGAATTCCATTTGTGTATTGATGTTCTTGAATAGGATCCTCAACATGGTCTTCAACAATGGACTCTTCTTGTTCTAGGTCTAAATTTGTTGGATTGGAAACTGGAGTATTTGAATCTCCCCAAAGGAGATTGGTGGAAGGGACCCAATCTTCACACCTATCTTTTTGATTTTGCAAATTGGGTATGTAGCCTGATTCATCATCACTATCTGTCATAGTAAGGATAGGAGCAATTTTCTATTTATGACTTTCAAAACCTAGGCCAACCATTTTTTTAGACTTGCATCCAAAAAGAGCATGATTGAGTGGTTCAGCCTTAGCATCTAATCTATAAATGAGAGGACCATGTCCTGGGTAGCCCATATTTTTGACCAAAGTGTATCCTCTCCCATAAGCCTTAGGAGATGGGGAGAAATTTTCATTGTGCTTGTATTTTTCCTCTTTGTAAATCCAATCTCTAACAACCACCTCTTCCTTTTCATCCTATATAGGTACTGAGGATTCTACAAATGTACCAAATAGAGTCATGGATGAAGATGAAGGATGCATCTCTTGTGATGGTTTTCCATTAGGACCTAGCTGAGACTCACAGTTTAGTAAAGGAGTCAATTTGATACCCCCCCATACCAAGGTCTATGGATTTGAACTTATTCTTGCACTGTGCTAGAGTTGCATCAAAATCCCCTGCTTCTCTATTAAGAGGAACATGAGTCCCTACTAAAATTGCATTTATAGATAATGTGCTATCTTGTAAAGAAACTCAGGTGCGGAAACAGCTTCCTACACTAATCTCTAAAGGAAAGTATTGTGCAAATTCTTTTTAAATCCTTACAATTTCAGATTCATTAACTACTTTAACAAAGATATTGTAGCCATATACCATGCATACAGAAAATAGATAGAGAAGATTAAAACACATAAACACAAAGATATGCCGGTGGGGAAAAACCTTTCGGTAAAACAACCCCACCCCTCCAAAACCTGCACAATGTATTATCTTCAACACAAAGACTACAACACACTTGCAATGTAAGTTCTTTCAGGAGATGAGAGACTAGTAAAACTTATTTTTCTCCCATAGAAGCAGCATCATATATATAGACTCCTCAAGACCCAACAAATACCCAAAAAAAGATTTTGGTGTCCAACCACCAAGACCCATGCACAAAGCCACATGTACATAGTTGTTACATGCAATCCCAAGAATAGGCATGCATCCCTAGAATAGACTATGATAGCTTGTCATAGAATTCACCAAAAATAATGGTCACAAGAGAAGTGTAAGAGAATCTATCATACCAACTTATTTTTGGCATATTCTCTTACACACACCAACCACTTCTTCTTGGGCACCCAAATAGGCCCAAGTCATAAGATCCTCTTACACCTATCATAGCACATTCCTTAAATAGTTCTTATGCATCATAGGAATCCATCATGACCATTTCAGTCATGATCTCCTTACGCACAAGATGCCGACACATCAAGTGGAGTGACACATCAACATGCCAACTAGACATGTACACTCACACTTAATTTCATTATTTGCAAAAAAAAACAATACATTTACAAAACAAATAATAAGAATAGGAATTATCCAAGGTTGAGACACCTTATTCCTAACATTCTCCCACTTGTCGAACACCTTGTAAGAGCAACATGAACATAATAGGAACTTTAACCGCTATAGGCCAAAAGGCCCATAGACTTCAAACACCATCTAAACTTCTCAGTGCCCACTGGTTTCATTAATGCATCTGCAACATTCTTCACAGTATCTACCTTCTCCAAATTTACCTTTCCATCTTCCACCATATCTCTCACAAAGTGAAACTGCACATCAATGTGCTTCGTTCTGGCATGGAAAGTTGGATTATTTACAAGGAAAATAGCACTCTGACTATCACACCAAATAGTAATATGTTCTACATCAACACCAACATCAGAACACAATCTCCTAAGTGAAATGGCTTCCTTACAAGCATGAGTAGCAGCCATGTACTTAGCTTCTGTAGTGGACAAAGCAACCATAGGTTGTCGCTTACTCATCCAACTAATGGCACCACCAAACATGGTGAACACATAAGCACTGATGGATCTCTTGCTATCAATATCACCTGCCCAATCTGAATCCATAAACCCATGAATACAAACTGAATGTGGAGATCTAGAAGAGTTACCATGATAACATATGGAGTAATCTGATGTACCCCTCAAATATATGAATACTCTCTTAACTGCATCCCAATGTACCCATCCAGGGTTAGCCATAAATTGACTCAGGACTCCCACTGCTTGGGCAATGTTTAGTCTAGTATAGACTATAGCATACATAAGACTACCAACTGCACTAGCATAAGGTACTCTACTCATGTCCTCCACCTCACTAGGAGATTTTGGACAATCATCTATAGATAACTTTGTTCCCACAAAAATAGGAACACAAAGTGGTCTACAATCTACCATGTTGAACCTATCCAACACAGACTTCACATACTTACTCTAACTCAACCAAAGTTTTATGTTAGACTGGTCTCTACTGATTTCCATACCCAAGATCTACCTAGCTACCCCAAGATCTTTCATCTCAAACTATGCTGACAACTGAGATTTAAAATTTGAAATCATACCCTTACCCTTCCCAAACAGCAACATATCATCAACATATAATGCAACAATAAGAAGGTGATCATTTTCAACTCTGAAATAAACACAATGATTTGATTTCGATCTTACAAATCCAATTGAAAACACAAAGGCATCAAAATTAAGGTACCACATCCTAGGAGATTGCTTCAAACCATATAGAGATTTCTTTAATCTACAAACTAAGGATTCTTTACCTTTAACAATGTAGTGCTCAGGCTGTGACATATAAATCTCTTCCTCCAAATCACCATGAAGGAAAGTTGTCTTCACATCCATCTTTTCTATCTCTAAATCATATGATGCAACAAGAGATAATAGAAATCTAATGGATGTCAACTTTGCAACAGGAGAGAATATTTCACCATAATCTATTCCCTCTACCTATGAATACCCCTTTGCAACCAATCTAGCTTTGTACCTTTCAACACTACCATCTGCACAAAATTTCTTCTTGAACACCCATTTACAACCAATAGATTTTCTCCCTTTAGGAAAAGGTACAAGGTCCCAAGTTTTGTTTTTCTCCAATGAAGCCATCTCATCATCCATAGCCTCAATCTAGGAACCTAAATCTTCCATGCCCAAAGCCTCTTTCACAGATCTAGGCTCATCAGTGTTAGTAATCAAAGCAAAAGCACAATTGGAATCTAACATAGAATAACCAAACCTTTCTAGTTTCTTTCTTTCTCTCATGGATCTCCTCAAGGGCTAAGGTTGAGGTTGTTCTTCCTCTTCTTCCGAACTATCAGAGCTGCTAGAGCTCTCCTCATCATTAGACCCGACATGGTCCCTCTGTTTAGTCTTCTCAGGGGTAGGAGGAAATTGAACAACATCTTTTTCCTTTTCTTTTTCATCTGGTTGTAGCACAATAGGAGAAGATGTTAACTCTCTGAAAATAACATTTCTACTATACAACACCTTACTACCATAGGATCCCAAAGCTTGTATCCTTTCACACCAACACTGTATCTAATGAAAATACATTTGACAGCTTTGTTTTCCAACTTAGATCTTTTCTCCTTTGGAACATGTGCATAAGCTTCACAACCAAAAACATGAAGATGTCTAATTGAAGGCTTCTTATCAGACCACACCTCCATGGGTGTCTTACCAACAAGAGCTGATGTAGGAGATCTGTTAACTAGATAGCAAGTAGTGGCCATAGCTTCGGCCCAAAACCTTTGTTCTAAACCAGCTCCACTAAGCATACTCCTAGCCTTCTCCATCAGTGTCCTGTTCATTTTCTCTACAACTCCATTTTGCTGTGGGGTATAAGGATTTTTCTTATGCCTCTTGATACCTCATTCTTTATAGAACTGTTCAAACTCTAATGAGAAAAACTCACCACCATTATCAGTTCTCACACACTTAATCTTCTTACTAGTCTGATTCTCTACAAGGGATTTAAATTCCTTGAACCGACTAAAGACTTGTGTCTTAATTTTAAGGAAATAAATCCATGTCCTTCTACTGTAATCATCTATGAAAGATACAAAAAATATAGACTTGGAGATTGAAGGAACTTTTATAGGACCAAATACATCAGAATGAATAAGATCCAAAACATCAGAAGATTTGTGAGAACTAGAGTAAAAATGAACATGATTTTGTTTACCATAGACAAAGTGTTCGCAGAAGTCAAACTTGAGATTGCAATCATTTAACCCCTCAATGAGGTTTTTATTCTTCAGGGTCCTAAGACCCTTCTCACCAATGTGGCCAAATATCATATGCCACAACATCATCTTTTCTGCAGGAAGCTTGCCTTCCAAAGTGTTTGCATCCTTAGGTACACTTACTGCACTGCCATCGGAACCCATTGCCACAGTCTTCTTTCCTGCTTGTTCAGATGGTGGGGATGAAATGATAGCCACTCTCTTCTTTGAAATAGAAGAACTATTACACTAAGCAATGCATGCTTCAAGCTGAAACAAAGTACCTCTCCTAGTACCTCTAGCAAGCACCATAGAACCTCTCATCATCTTGCATCCATATTTTGAAAAGACAACTTGCACACACATCATTCAACATACTTACAGATAATAGGTTTCATGCCAAACTTGAAATGTGCATAACTCCATTGATTCCCTTTACTCATCCATCAAGAAATCTGATAGTGACCCTTCCGTATCCAACTATCTTTAGGTGAGAATCATCACCCAAGTACACCTTTCCACCATCGAACTCTTCATATTTTGAGAACTAGTTTTGATGAGAGGTTATGTGAAAAGAAGCACCCAAGTCTACCAACCACACATCATCAGATGCATGGGCTGCCAAAGCTACAATAAAAGCATCTCCGTCTTCTTGAGATTTTTCAAAAGCTGAATCTGAGCCTTTCTTCTTCTTCTTTGGTTCTTTGCAGTCCCTCCAGAAGTGCCCAGTTTTATCATAGTTCCAACATTTCACCTTGGATTTTCCAGGAGTCTTAGAACTCCCATGGGATTTGGATCTACCCTTCTTTGACTTGTTTTCATTCTGCTTTCCTCTATCGTTGGATCTCCCGCGAACAGTAAGGGGTTCCTTAGATGAATCCGAAGTCTTTCTTCGCATCTCCTTAGATAGCAGCGAAGACACCACATCATCCATATGGAATGTGACTATAGTACTTCCAAGAGCCATCACAAGATGGTTCCATGAATCTAGCAAGGAACAAAGTGGGGTCATACAATGATCCTCCTCCTCACTCTTGGCACCGAATGATGCCAACTATGCAATCAATAAATTGAATGCGTTGAGATGATCAATCATGGATCCACCTTCCTCCATTCTTAAAGAATACAACTTCTTTCTTAGGAACAACTTATTCACTAGATATTTGGCCTGATACATAGACCCAAGTTGTTGCCACAAAGAATTTGCAGTAGTCTCATCAAGAACATTCAGAAGAATGGCATCTGCTAGATAGAGTTTGATGAGACCCTTAGCCTTCTGATCCTTGATCTCCCAATCCGCTTGAGATATCATTGTAGGTTTCACATCAAGTGAAGTAGCCTCCCATAGATCATGATCTTCAAGCATGTCTTCCATCTTGAGTTTCCATGACTCAAAATTAGTGCCATTAAATTTCTCCACCTCCATTCTACTATATGAGGAACTCGCCATCTCAATCTGCAAATAAGATTCAGAATGCTCTGCAAAAAACTCCCACTCAACTTGAGATTAGCTCAAAAAACCTGACCCAACAACTAGGATCAAAAGTGATCAGGCTTTGATACCACTTGTAAGGAAAATCAGGTGTGGAAACAGCTTCCTACACTAATCTCTAAAGGAAAGTATTGTGCAAATTCTTTTTAAATCCTTACAATTTCATATTCGTTAACTACTTTAACAAAGATATTGTAGCCATATACCATGCATATAGAAAATAGATAGAGAAGATTGAAACACATAAACACAAAGATATGCCGGTGGGGAAAAACCTTTCAGTAAAACAACCCCACCCCTCCAAAACCTACACAATGTATTATCTTCAACACAAAGACTACAACACACTTGCAATGCAAGTTCTTTTAGGAGATGAGAGATTAGTAAAACTTATTTTTCTCCCATAGAAGAAGCATCATATATATAGACTCCTCAAGACCCAAAAAATACACAAAAAAGGAGTTTAGCATCCAACCACCAAGATCCATGCACAAAGCCACATGTACACAATTGTTACATGCAATCCCAAGAATAGGCGTGCATCCCTAGAATAGACTATGATAGCTTGTCATAGAATCTGCCAAAAATAACAGTCACAAGAGAAGTGTAAGAGAATCTATCATACCAACCTATTTTTGGCATATTCTCTTACACATACCAACCACTTCTTCTTGGGTGCCCAAATAGGCCCAAGTCATAAGATGCTCTTACACCTGTCATAGCACATTCCTTAAATAGTTCTTATGCATCATAGGAATCCATCATGACCATTTTAGTCATGATCTCCTTACACACAAGATGCTAACACATCAAGTGGAGTGACACATCAACATGCCAACTAGACATGTACACTCACACTTAATTTCATTATTCGCAAAAAAAAAAATACATTTACAAAACAAATAATAAGAATAGGAATTATCCAAGGTTGAGACACCTTATTCCTAACATATCCCCAGGTATACAAAGTTCTACTCCATTATAGGGGAACTTAACACATTGGTGGTAGGTGGATGGCACCACTTGCATGTCATGGATCCATGGTCTACCAAGTAGGATATTATATGCTAGAGGACCAGCATCAACAATTTGGAACAAAATGTCCTTTTCAACAGGGCCAATCCTGACAGGAAGGATGGCCAACCCTTTAGAACTTCTATTTGCTTCATCATAGGCTTTAATGGTAATTTTCTTTTGGGTATCAATAACTTGCTCAGAATAACCCAGTATCTTCAACAGACTCAAAGAACAAATGTTGAGCCCAACACCCCCATCAATCAACACATGCCTAACACGGGTCTTGTGAATCATGACTTTGATATGAAGGGCAAGATTATGCGGATGGCTCAAACCTTTGTCATCTTCTTCTAAGAATGTTAGGTAATGAGGGCTAGCAAGGTGGTTAACCATGTTCTAGAATTGGTCAACATCTATGTTGTTAGGAACATTGGCTGCATGCAAAGCATCTTGAAGGATATGCTTATGTCTTGGAGAAAATTCCAAGAGTTCAAAGATTGAGATTTGAGCTGGCGTTCTTTGTATCTGGTCAACAAGATTATAGCTCATTTTAGGGTTGACTGCTGATTTGGTGGTGACATTCTTGGATGTCACTTGCCTGGGTTTGCTGGACTGGTTGGAACTAGGACCTCTAATAATCACAGGACCTTGGCTTTGGCTTCTGGTGATAGCATTGAGAACTTGGGATGACCTTTGAGAGTGAGGACCTCTAAGCACAATCATAGGTTCTTCATCAAATATAGGAGGAGAGACCACATCATAACCATAAGGATCTTTGTCTCTCATCATGTTAACACTTTCCTCCACAATCTCAAGCATATTGACCACATTTTCTACACCTGTGTAGGTATAGTTAATTTTGGCCTTGCCATTCTTGGGTTTAGAGGTTTCCCCCTTTTCATATTTTGGCAAAGGCTCCTTGAATGCCTTATGGTCTGCATTGGTATTTAACCCATCAATCTGAAGTTTGCCACTCTCAATAAGATCTTGAATAAGGTGCTTAAGTTTCCAGCAATGTTCGATGTCATGTCCAATGCCATTGTGGAATTTGCAGAAATCCTTTTCATTCCACCAATGTAGCTTAACGTCAGGTATGCAGAAATTTGTTAGATCTTGTGGTTGTGCAAGGTTATTGGCAATAAGTGTGTTGAAAACATCCTCATAGGAGTCACCGAGTTTAGAAAATTGTTGCCTCTCCTTTTTAGTCTTATCCTTTTATTTCAGTTTATGCTCTTGTTGGTTGGAGGATGTATTGAGCTTCATAGCTTGGACTGCACTAGACAAATGAAGGACTCCTTGATCCTTGATTTGGGAAGAGTCCACAACTCCATCATTGACTACTTGCTTGTTCTTGTTCTAGTGAGAGTGCTTGCCTTTGTCTTTATTATCATTGTGATCATTTTGACCATTGTTGTTATTGTTATGTTTGGTCAAAATGCCTTGCTCTTTCAAGACATCCTCAATTTGACATGTGGTTTCAACCATAGTGTCTAAGGAATCAAAGACCATCTTTTGAACCTCATACCGCATTTTAGGCACCAAATTACTAACAATGATATCAATCCTTTCATGCTCAGGAATAGTCCTAGAATAGTGAGAGCACAATTATCTCCATCTTTGCAAGAAGGTAACAAATGATTCCCCTTGGTTCTATTTCAAATTGCACAAGTCTAACATAGTGACTGATCTTGACAAGTTGTATGCAAAATTTTGAACAAATTTGTGGACAAGTTCCTTGAAAGTTTTGACGGGAAGGGTTATGTTGGTAAACCACTCCATGGCTTGGACCTTGAGACTCCTTGGAAATAATTTCATAAGATAGGAGTCATCTTGGTGGAATTCAAAACTCATGATGTAGAACTAATGCACATGATCATGTGGGTCACCATTGCCATCATACTTGTCATACTAGGGGATTTCAACTTTTCTAGGAAAATCCTTCATACTGACACTCATGTCGAAAGGATTGGAACAAATAGAATCCAATGAAAAGGAACTTTTAGGCACTAACACCTTTTCCATCATACACTTGAGTTATTTAATCTCCTCTTCTTGAGAGGGTCCTTGTTTCTTGATTCTTCTATCCACATCAAAGTTGTAAGGGACTCTGGCACCCTTGTTAATCAAGCTCTCTAGGAACCTATCCTTATTTTGATCAAGATACTTCTCCACATATTGTTGGAATAGTGGCTCTTGTTGCATCCTCATAAAATCTTGATCATCAAAACTTGTACTACTTCCTCCATGTTGAGAGCCATGATGGGCTCATTGGGAGGGTTGTCTCAAGTTCCTAGGAGGTGTTTGTCTCCTATGTTGTGAAAGCCTCCTTCCTCTAGGACTAGGAGATCTTGAAGGGGTCCTTGACCACCTTCTGCTTCTTAGGGTTCTTGAGGGAGTAGATGGTGGAGATTTGTTTCCACTATTGGTACCCCTATTGTTGAATTGGTCATTGAGTTGTTGGGCTAAAAGGTGATCTTGTTCCTCTTGGAATGGTTTTCTTTTCAACTCTAACAAGGCTTTTTGCTCCACCTCTAGGTGTCTAAACCTTTCTTCTTTAGCAGCTTGTTCATCCAAAAAGGCCTTAGTTTCATGCTCAATCCTTTTAAGCCTCTCATTTGCATACCTTGAGGTTGTTTTAAGTAGAGAGTTGGGCATTAAATGTTTAAATAAGTCATTAGTAAATGCTGCATTGACATGAGCATCACCAGATTCATTGTTTTGGTCTTCATGTTGTGACTATGCATCTTGGTGAGCTCACGCATAATGTCTTTCAGCTCTTTGATGGGTGTCTAAATATCTTGAGTTAATAGGGGGTGATTCAGGTTGATTGTCATCACCAAACAGCATGTTATCCCTATGTCTTTGGAAAATGTCATCAAGATTTTGATCCATCACCTCTCTCTCCTTTCTAATCATGGTGTAGCTCATGTCCATATCTGATTGAGAAGGTGCTAAAGAGGTACTCAACTCACTAGGATTTCTCTTTGGGTCAAACCAAGTTTCGGACTCGCTCCTAGGTGATTGATCAAAGAGGGGCTCTTTTCCCTTTCACTTTTGATGAGTTTGGACTAAGGGTAACTATTCAAAGACAACTTGAGGTCATTTTTCTTGACTAACTTGGTACCTTGTCGTAACCGACATGAAAGAAAAAAGACCCTTGGTGATAAGATGACCCTACAAAATGTCAATACCAAACTAGGATAGTAAAAGTGTTCAATTGTCCAAAATGAGATGGTGAGATAGAAAGCTGCAAAAGGTGTAAACCAACATTGCCACAGAGGTGTATAATAAAAGGATAAGTATCCTAACACATATGGACCAGGAGGATGGATTTAACCAAATATATTTGAAATTGAAATTGAATTTTTATGGAAGTGAATTGGACAAAAGAGTACTGAAACTCTCCAAGTGTGTTACCAAAGAATCTAAAGGTGTGCTTTTTCAACAAGGATAATTCCTAACTTATCAATGACAAGAAATATTACTTTGTAAAATTGAAGAATACTAATTCAAGGGGTCTAAGCATAGGAACTTAGGGTACAAACAAGTTTCCAGTGGTAGAGTAAGTCACCTACTAAAATCTTGTCAACTAAGGAAAGGTTGAAAAATGGCATAAACTAGGCAGACAACAAAAAGACTCTGTGTGATAGTTTCCAGGCAAACAGTACGATAAAATCTTTCCAGATGATATTTCGCACTAAGCAGTGCGACAGTTTCCAAGCAGCCTGTGCGATACTTTTTAGGCAAGCAGTGCGATATTTTTTCAATAACGAACTATCGCATGATAAATCTCAGTACAGTGTGTGATGATGTTTTAGGATCGTATGACTCTTGACCAATGAGTGCAAAAATTTCTATTTTTAAAGGCAATTTGGTCAAAGTTTCAATCTGAGGGTTGGATTTTTTGATTTCAAACATAGTACTAGCAGTAATCAAACAAGTTTGCAAATAGTAGGTGATCAAACATGTCATAAAACACTTGCACAAGGGCAAAAGCAACCTTGCCAAGACAAGCAATTGTGATATCAAAGCAATAAAATCCTATGAATGCTACTGTGATGTTTGAATGTTTGAGAATGTTTACACAGGTAGATCATAGCGAGAACACTTCAAGCACGTACTAGCCTAAAAAGACAATGGCTTAATACTTAACAACTTGGCCAACACTTGATGCTCCATTGCCTCACACAAAGTGGCTACCCACAATAGATATTGGCTTTGTCGTAGAAGTGCCAATGATGCAACCAAAGGAACACAGATGGTGAGTAATCTTGGAGTGATCCGAGTTCATCCACTAGGATCAATCCTTGCACCAACAAACTAAGTGGAAAAATAGAGTGGCTTCTATCTATGGTTCTTAGTAAGAGCTTCTATTCGTAATACCCCTCTTGCTCCCCAAAGGGACTCCTTACCTTGTAGAAAGTAACAAACCTCATGGCCACAAGAGTACCTTAAGCATTCTTGCTCAACATTTTCCTCATGGTCACAATCTCTTAAGTACTCACATCAAGCAAAGCCAAGTACAACGTCTACCAAGGTTTTGTGTCATTGGTAGCCTTGAGTTTATAATGGGTCAAAATAGCTGGTGAAAAGCTTGTCCCCACTTGGGTCATTCCTCTTGAATGCTCAAGAGAAGGCCTACTAAAGGATCCTAAAACTAAACAAAGAGTGGATCAACCTTTGAGTGTTAAGATTTCTAGTTCACCTCAAGGGTGAAGAGCATACTCTCCTAGCTCAAAAACTTCTCCCAAACACACCAAGAAAAGGCTCAATTACCCTCTTGCCTTCAAAATCTAAAGATGGGTCAAGATTTATGTTTCACCACAAGGGTAAAGAGCATACTCTCCTACCACCCAAAGACTCCTACAACAAGATATTAAGTGCCTATGAAAGAAACAACTAGTATATGCCGCACTTGAAATGAAATAAATTAGCAAACACTTGATTGTTTTTATGCTTTTGGGTAGCCCTGCAAAAAGGATTAGTAGCCCTTATGCATTTGGAGCTTTGACATGCGT
Source organism: Chamaecyparis obtusa (assembly GCA_027943335.1). Taxonomy (NCBI): domain Eukaryota; kingdom Viridiplantae; phylum Streptophyta; class Pinopsida; order Cupressales; family Cupressaceae; genus Chamaecyparis; species Chamaecyparis obtusa. The sequence continues at coordinate 271,084 of BSBK01000524.1, read as the reverse complement.
TCTTTTAAGAAAATATTCAAGAAATGAGGACACACCTACAAGCACCACTTGTTAGCCCTACAAGGGTTAGCACATCAAAACCAAATAAAATCTGCAAATCAAACTCTATTCTACCACAGCAAATCAAAAATCCAAATCAAATAGATCAAATCTTGCAAAGAAATGTCAAAAATTACTCAATGCTAGGCCTGGGTGATATTTCTATCAAAGGAAGGATTGTGCGATACTTTGTTGTATACTACTGTGATACTTTATCTCTATGTGATAGTTCGTAATACCTACATGCGACAGAGAACAAAACAATAGTGCAACAAAATCTGCAAAGGCGCACGATACTTTAACTGGTAAAGCATCACACTAGTATACAAGAAACTATTGTATGACACTGGAAAACTATCACATGATAATTCTATCAGAAAAACAAAGAGCCAAAACAACAAGCTAAAATGATGATGAAAAAATGATGAAAATGCATAAAAAAGGACAAAACATGAGTGTTCTACCCCACAGTGGGCACCAAAAATAAAATAGAGTAAAATGGGATGATATGAAGCCTCTTGACATGTCTACTTCTATGGACTGCATCCTTTCCTTCTTTTGAATTACGCTTTTGTGACTTATCCTATGCTAGCCTTTCATTGCTTGTCCAAATGTGCTTTACATGACAATTTTCCCCTAACTTGGGTACTCTTGAGGAGTTCACCCTTGAGGATTTCTTCCCTTCATTCTCCTTCATTCTCTTGTCTTCCATCTCCTCCACCAGCTTGCTAATCCCTCTTGTTCTCCACCTTACTAGACATTGGGACTACATGATGTGATCTTGCTTGGGAGTTTGATGCCCATTCTGTCTGAGGGCATCCTTTGTACATATTTATTGATCTTGAAAAAATTCCAAAAAAAATTATATATGATGCTGAAAAAATCCTAAAAAGCATATAAAGTCTTTAAAAAAATACAAAAAAATAAAAAAATGCAAAAAAATTCAAAAAAAATAGAAAAAGTGCCTTGGTGAAAACTTGGAAACAGGCGCCTTGGTAGCAAAAAAACAAAAAAATTGAAAAAATAAAAAAAATCTCCAAGTGGTGAAAACCTAGAAATAGGTGCTACTTGAGGCCTTTGCACCCTTGTTTCTTAGCACTCATCCTCAACACTTAGCCTTTTTTTCCATCATGCCTTGACCTTGTTGCCTTGGTTTGAAATTGGTCTTTGTCTTTATCTAGGGGGGCATAACTGTGTTGGCTTTGGTCTCTAGGATGTGTTGGTCTTTAAGACATCTTTCAAATGGTGTTTTTCAACACCACCCCAATTTTTTTTTTCAACACTACCCTAGTGTCAAGTGTTTCTCAACACTTATCAGATATCCTACCCGCAATCTAGCATAATATGATATCTCTCACTGGCAGATGTGATACTCAAAGTTTGACTCTATGACCTACACACACGCACTTAAACACTCAACTTGCTGAGACCTATTTGACTTTATTTTCTTTGTGTGTTGTCTATGATGATTTCTATGATGAGTTTTCTCTCCCTAATAGTTTTTGATGATGCGCAACTAGAAGACTGGGGGCACGAGGAAATGTTTTATTTCCCTTTTTGCCTATGGGTATATTTTGTTGATCCTTACTCTCATGAGCATTCATGCTTGTTCCACTTGGCACTAGGATCTACAAGGTATTATCCTTGACTATTTTCACAAGTGTATACTTATAGCCATCTTGACTTTCCTTGTGTCTCGATGCGAGTATAATATTGCCATATTAAACTTAGGAAATCTCACTGCACTATTCATCTTCACTTACATGTCTTTGGTGCCTAGGTGGGATTCCCACATATCTATCTGATATAGATCATATTTAGATTCACATGGTTATACTAGTGTGTATTGTATGATCTTGCGACACTACCAATAACACTCGATGATGAAGATTAGAGTCTAAAAGCTTTGTGACCTTGCAAGTAAACCACTTTTCATAGTAGCTTGCATTTTTAGGTTCATGTTAGTTAGTTTTGCATCTTGCATATGGAGAGAGCTCTCCTTTCATCTTTCATGGACTTATCGGTCAACTGCACTCACCTTTTGCCTTCTCGATCATGTCTTTCACTCTTTGTCTTTTTCATCACATCCTATTCCTGTTATCACAAGGGGTTAATCTTATCATCATATCCATATCCTAAAGAGATCATTTTCAGAAACATGAGTCTATATTATAAACATGAGAACTAAACATACATTTATAAGAGAGATTATACATGAGCATATATATCATACATTTTGAGCAATATCACAAGACAATATAAAACTAAAACATCCATCACAAGTGGGACAAGTACACAAGATATATCAAAAATCTAGTAATCTCATATATATATGATGAATTTCATGATACAAAATACAATGTGGGATCCAAAATTTGGATAATGTCCCAGGGTATGTCTCTATACATCTACCACCTAGACCTAAGTCTGACCCTCCCCATCACATGGTGGTGGTGGACGTGGTGCTTCTTCCCTGTTAGGTACCATGTCTGACATGCCTACCCTCTGAGAGTAGAGTGGCACTCTCTATCCCTCAAGTACAACCTATATGTAGAGTCCATGATAATAAGTAGCTCGTGCTGCCTCTCACCAGATCTCTACTACATCTTCCTAAGCTTCTCTCTCCCACCAATCTATCTCAGCTCGTAGATCAGTCAGGTGCTAGTCTCTCATGAATATATTAATCCATAGCTATTGCATCTCCATCTCTAAAACCTAGATCCTCACCTTGAGATCCTCTCCTCCTTCCCCTACAGGCTGATCCTTCCCTACATGCACCCATCAGTGAGCTGGCCTCACCATGTCATCCCCCTCATCCTCAGAACCCTATCTCTATGACCATTTTTGGCCCCTTCATCAGGATCCATGTCCTCTCTCTCTAACTCTCCCTCCTTCTCCCCCGTCCCCTCCATCTCTGTCATCCACATCATCACCATGTGCTACTGATTGTGCATCAGGTACAGTAAACTAAGGGAATGGAAATGTTCACCACTCTGCCCTATAGGCCGCATCTACACTTGCATCCACCATATCCAAGAGATAGTCCCATGGCTCCCTATGTATAGCTGTGGTATCCTACACTACCTGCTGGTAGTTGAGCATTAGTAGCCATCCCTGTCCCTCCTCATCCCTAGCTCAGGCATATGTAGTGGTCTATGTGGGCACCCTCTATTGTCACCCAAATTGTCTCCAAACCTAAGTGATCATGAAGCACTCTACTATCTTAGAGTGCCGACCTACTAGTGGCTGGTTGCATAACATGTATCCTAACTCCCACTCCCAATCACCCCACTACTCACAAGCCCTGTATGGTCTCCACTGAAATGATGTGAGCTCATCCAGTAACCTGTGGTAATATGTCACATCCCTGCTATGTGATTTTGATAGGAATCTTGTGTATCTATAGATATAGGGGCATCTTCATTCCCTCATCTACACATGTGGGTGCACAATGACGATGTGCTCCCATGCCCATACCTGTGCTAACATTGCATTGCATGCCCATGTCCTGCTCTCCCTATAGACAATCTCATGGAGCTCATGGTATATGTCAACTAGGATGACTAGGCCCCATGCCATCTGTTGTGGGTGTGCTATAAGATCTGCAACCAACCTACCCCAGCCCAATGGGAACCCTCTCTGGCTCCTATTAGTAATTAGTGCCTATGCTACTATAGAGCACACTATACATGGAACTGGAAAATCTCTACCAAACTCCTCCATTAGTCGATCCTAGCTGAGGTGTCTATCAACAAAGGTCACATCCTAGAACATGTCCTACATGACCTATCGTCACTTGGTTAGATACTGATCATAGTATACCTGTGCCAACAAACAATAATTTTAGTTTCTATCATATGGAAACTTTACATCTATGAACATCTATAAACATGATTATACTCACTGGATCTCTATGGCTAGGCACTTGAAGGATCTGATAGACATCCTCCAAGGTAATCGTGGCCTCTCCAGTTGGTAGGTGAAAGGTGTTATGCTCATTGTGCCACCTCTAAGCCAATGCTGTCAATAACCCATGATATTCTTGAATATGGGGCATCTACAGTAGGTACCCAAAGTCCATCTCCCCCAAGTCTGCCCATCCCGGATCATCAAGATCTCAGACACACCGTAACCCTGTCACTCTCAGTGCTCTAATGAGGAGCACTGAAAAGTTCTCCTACAAGCCATAACCCCAAACCAAATGTCAAAACATATCATGATGGATGTATAAAATCAGTACAAAACATTTTAAAAGCAAACATTGTCTTGACCCATGTCATAATGCTCAAAATTTAAAAACATGTCATATTTCTTACACTAGTGTGATACTATTTTCTGATAAAATATCATGCGATATTTTCCTCAGTAATTGTTTGATAATATCTTTGAATGCAATAATTTGCATAGTATCACACGATGTTTCATCCAGTATCGTGTGATACTGGATTCAACATTAGTGTGATACTATGTTGACCCATGAATTATCGCACGACAAATACTCTCAAAGGGTGCGATACTTAATAACTATCGCACAAACTTTCGTATGAGTGAAATTTGAAATATTTTAAAATCACTAAAAATGTGTTTTAAAATGATATAAATGCTTATTAATGACTAAAAAGGGTGAGTTTTTTTGAAAACATACCGGGGCACCATATTGAGGAGGCCGGTTATGCAACCGGGTGTGCTCAAATAAATGCTTGTGAATCTGAATCACTACTTGCTGGGCCATTTTCTCTCTCTAAGCTCTCAAAATTCTCAAATCACAATAAAGCAAATGATTTTTTAAATGACCTTTTTACCCCCTTTTATAGCATTTTGACTTTTTAACCTAATTTTCAGAACATTTTAGAATTGAGTGAAAATTGCACCCCTAGCTAATTTGGACGTCCTGGATCCATTTTCAGGATCGAAATCAAAATCTGAGTTCATCTTGATAGTCAAAATTGCATTTCAAAATTTCTCCTTCTTCTACGCAGTTGGCTGACCATTTGAGGCCTAATCCTTTGATCTTCGCTAGGGCATCTTCATTTCTTCATCCCCATCTCTTTCAACCTTCTAGTCTTTCATTCATTTTCATCTGCTTCATCTCTTTGAGGTTTGACTTCATCCTTAATCTATATCTTTCCCAGTCAAACCTAGTCAACCTGGGGCATATCTTCACTACTTGATGGTTATCCTATCATCTTTCATCTTTGATTGTGATGTTTAGTGACTTGATCATTTTTTAGTTCTCCTCTACCTGATTTCGATTTCAATTCCAAGGGGGCAATACCTATCAGCTTCAATCCTTGATTTAGCTTTATCAATTGAACCTTGAGATTCTTATCTCTTATTCAAGACTTGACACTCTCCTATTTATAGGTGTGTTGGTCTTGTCTTTCAGCTTATCTTTGTCAGATTATGCTTATCTTTGTCCTGATGTGTTCCCATCCATCGAACACACGTCTGGGTTGTTTTGTGATCCCAAAGCGATCTCACATTTCAATTCCATTCTTTGACTACATGTGATCCCAAATTGATCTCACATTAGTCAAAGAGGGGCAAATGTATGCATGCTAAAATGGTCACCTAGACTTTGGGCCCCTATTCAGCAATTTATCAAATCCCTGAATCAATATTTTCAAAAATCAACATTTTTCAATTATATCAATTTCCTTGATCAAATCCTATTTTTATCATTTATTCAATTATTTTCTAATGGGCTAACCATTTTATCCTAAAGTCTTTATTTATTTAAAAGGAATTTCCTCCCATTTTATTAAATAAAAAGCCCCCACTTTTCCTCTTATCCTAAGTTGCACAAATAAAGCATTATTCTTATTTTATAAAAAGAAGAAAAGAACTTTTTGTCTCATATGGACACAAAAGTCAACTCTTATTTTCTCATTGGAGGATATTTGTGCACATGGATTGATCCTCTTTCAAGCTCCACCCTTGATTACATCTTTTGCCTCTTAATCTCAATGGTCCATTCCTTTTCAATTCCTTTAAAAGGAGAGCACTTTTCTCATTCTAGGATCCCAACTTTGAATACTAATCTTATGCTACAGGATTTCTTGGAGACTTTGGAGCTTTGGAGATCTTCATGCATTTAGCTTTCATTCTTGCATTCTTAGCTTAGCTTTCATGGCATCTAGCTTAGTTTCCTTTATGTTTTAGATTAGCTCACATAGATTAGTTAGCAAGGATTTGCAATACTTTCCTTTCATAGCTTAGCTTGCATCTTCATTATTAGTGTAGTTTCATTGCATCTCCATTGTTGATTCTTGAGGATATTGGCATTCTTGCCCTTGTCTCTTTGAATCTCCCATTGTGTGGTTTACTAGCAAGGTTTCATGCTTCAATAGCTCTAGCTGAGAGCACCATCAACATCCTTTTGATTCCATGCCTAGGGAGCTCTAGGTTTCTTTCTCAAGGTTTCCCATTCATGGATTCCCTTAGAAGTAATGACTTACAAAAGTGCACTATTTAGTGTGTACAGTTCTAATCTCCTTCTCTCATCTTCATCAAATACATGATAGTACTTCTTTAATTCAACCAAAATACTATGCTTAACAAATTTCTTCAAGATCTTATCAACATCATTCTCACATTTTCCTACACTCATAGGTATCTCCTTTACAATTCTTTTTGCAATGGCTCCTTCATTCCTCATCTTCTTCTTACACTAATCATATTTTGTAGAGGAATCACCATCACCTTCCTTGTCTCTTTCTTTTAAGGAACAATCCTCTTGTTTTATCCTCCTACTCACCAGCTCTAATTGAGTTCTCTTGACCTTAGGTCTAGATATCATCAGTGAATAAGTTGAATTCTTCAAAAGAGGTGTAGAAGATGTTCTAAAAGAACTCCTTGTAGATCTCGGAATGGAAATAAGTGAAGGAGGATTTGCCCCCTTCTCAACATAAATTGATGTATCTTGTGTCTCTTTATTATTTTTAATTGCATCCATCTCCTCTTTAGTAATTTCATTCTCTTCTGCTACTTCATTCATAGTCTTCTTAATCTTCTATTCCCTTTCCTTCTTTGTTAAAGAAAACTAAACCTCTTGATACTTCTCAATATAGGTTCCAAACCTCTTTGTATTCAGTCAACAGGGATCTTGAGAATATCTTCCACATACTTCACAACTAACTCTAGTATTACCTCATACACCATCGATTGAATCCACATATGCCTAGGTATAACTGCTTCCATATAGTATTTATCTATCTCAACCATGAAACATACTGAATCTACATATTTCTCCACTCTACTCTTCAAGATTCTCTATCTTTTATGCATTTTCTTTTTGAAACATTTTGAAGTGTCCTGAGATTAGAGTATCAATTTCATGTTTCTTATAACTCTAGTACATATTAGAAATTTGTAATGCCACGTGAATATCTTTCTACCAAGCTACATTCATGACTCCCAGAAATAAATTCATCAAATAGAAAAACATATGCACAATCAGGGAACCATACTTAAATATTTGTGACTTATCCCTTTTGATTTTCTCTAGGTTCTCCAATAACTTCATCCTCGTGATTTGATAGATGTCAAACTGTACATCCTCCATCAACATCTGGTAAGCAATATGTATGATAGTTGTTGTATGGGATTTATCCTACTATTTTGATAGACTTTGTAGCCCAGTAACATAGATGTGAACATTACATCCGATTGAATGATGTCATTTATTTTCATAGATCTTATATCCCATCATGAGTTTGTCAACTATTCCACAACCTTCTTCTTAGTCAATTTTAGCACCGGTACTTCTCTGGTAGCACTAAATCTGGTTACATTATGAATCAATTTCTTATTAATCTTCATCGGTTGATCACCCAACTAAAAGAACTAATCATGAATCCTACTCAGAACTATCTTTATCCATTCTGGAACATTTAAAGTGACTACATATTTATAGTGCACTAGGTTAATCTGATTAACCTTTTAAAACTCATTCTTCAATTCTCCATTTGAACACAAAGACTCGTACTAATTAAATACCTCATAATCAACAATATCTTCCAACTTAAAATGTATATACACATGTACATGAGAAAATGCACCTTCAATATCATCCTCCATGGATTTATACGGATGCAATTTGAATTCATAACATGGATTCTTAAAAACATTAACAATCTATAGAGTATCCATGACTATACTAATGAATTTGACAATATTTTACTAAAATAAATACCTTTTATGGTTTGTAGGTGGATTCATTCAGTGGCTCAAATTGGGTTTTGATCTCTTTCTACTCAGGTTCACACTTGATATCTAGAGAGAAAAGTGTCAAATGAATTCTCCAAATTCCTTTTTCTCTTGAAATTTGATATGACTTTCTTAATAAATTTCATCCATACACTGACTCTCCAAAAAGTTTCTATCATCAGTGAATTATAAATCTTCTTTTGGTCCTCCAGATGATCATGAAATCTTTTACAGTTCTCAAAATAGCTTTCATAAACTGATCTCTAACTACATCTTCAATCGTAGTCAAAACTATTTTAATTCTCTAGGTGCCAAAAGATTTTTTGATAATACTCCCCTTTAGGTCCTATGACCTAATTTGTTGATGAAGAGGGATCCGCACCATAAGCTAGTATGATCTTTCTAAAAGCATCAATTTGTTCCTTTATTTCTCAATTATTCATTTCCTTTCCTACTTCATTTGTATCAATTTCTTTACCCTTTCTATTATTTCTTACACTGTTCATGTCTACCAAAACCATTCATTCTTACTCTAACATCATTATATCTGTAATTATTAGCTATGTGTCTATAATTATTATAATTGTAACAAAAAAAAATTTGATTCAAATACATCTGATTATTTTGATTAGTCCTCAATCTGTAATTCATTTTAGTACGACCAAAATTATTGCATTCTTATCATGTAGGATTGCCTCCATTTGCATAGGGTCTAGATCCAGATTTGCATTGTTTAAATATGTGTCCATATTTCCAACATGTGAAACAATATATGTAAAAAGGTGTAGTAGTTTAATTTCTCCAGTATTCCTTTTCCCTATGTCTAAGATTTTTGCATGTATAACATTTTCCATTGAATTTTTGACAATTTGTTTTCTTCAAATGTGTCTCCTTAAGTTTCTCAATCTTATCTATCTTTTATTCAGAAATTTTAGAACATTCTCCTTGTTCATACCCTAAGACATTCTTATCTCCATGTGGTCTTTGACTTGCAATCTATTCATCAAGATTCACAGAGCTAGATCTAATTTTTTCTTGAATTTCTCTAACATTAGCTAGATCTCTTCTCAATATCTCATTAAATCTTGCTAGTTCTTTCTCATTGTGTTTAGATTCTTCAAGAAAAACATGCAATTGTCCAACTTCATTATTTGGATTGTAGCATTCTTTAGTTTTAGCTTTTAAATATTCTTTAAGAGTCTTCTTGGATTCAATTTCTTTAGTGATCTTGATTGCCATAGATTCCATTTAATTATTTAGGTTGTTTCTCCCTTTCACAATCTGTTCATATTCTTTAGGTTTTTCACTTTTAAAAGTGGAGTCACTTCCTTTCTCTAATAGCTTATCTACAAACCCTTTTCTCATATCTCTAGATTTCCTTAATTTCTCTTTTAAATTGTGAATGAATCCATTAGCTTCTCTCATTTTTTCTTCCAAATTAAGAATGTGAACATTGGATTTGTCTAGGTTCTCAAGTGAATTCAAAGTCTGAATTTTAATACTACTAGGTGCTACCATTAGGATCATCCTCAAGTTGTTAAGATTCTTCCAAGGAACAAAGCTTCAATATCAATTGTTAGGATTAGGGAGCACCAAGAGTAGGGGGGTGGGGGTGAATTGGTGCAACAAGTATTCTTGAAATTCTTAAACCAAGACCATAACTTAATACACAAAGTAAGTACAAGTAAACTAAACAACATGAACATCATAACACCATGATTTTTTATTGAGGAAAACCTGGTTAAGAGAAAAACCCCAGTGGGGATGATACCCAAAAATATCTCACTACTGTAGTAATAAGTGCATGGTCAAAGGAATAAGTACAATGAGGGTAATGCACTTGCATTTAGGCTTATAGCCTAGAGCTCACTTCTCCATTACACAATCAAAATACATCAAGGTTTATAGCCAATTACATAACCAAAATGGATTTACAGTCCTATACCGAACTAACTGGAAGCATACGCAATGCCTATATAGTTCCAATGAAGCTCCAAACATAGATCTACGCATCCAACATAGTCTCTTACTAAATTTCTCTATCATTACACTTTTCCTCCTTCGAAATCAAAACTCAATCTTAAATATAAGATCATGATCTCAAAACACAAAATCTATCAATCCAAATAAGGTAATGAAATGTGTAGAAGTCTTCACACCAAAACAAGATCAAAACATAAAATCAAGTCTTTCTATCCAAACCAAATATCCTATGATGTCGGATCTATCATAAGAAGTCACCAAACCATTAACCAAAATTGATTTACCAAGTGTACCAAGTTAATTTCTCCAAACTATCATGTTCTTCCCAAAAGACTCTGTCAACCAAATATTCCTCAATAAATATCGCATGCATCTAATGACTTCAGAATCGATGATGATCAAATTAGACACAATAATAAGTCTACATTCATGGCTTTCAATCACATCCACTAACATTCCAAAACTTGTATGTACCATACTAATCTATCCGACTAGTCTCTACCCTACTTCTAGTACTTAGACAAATATAAGCATCAAATAATCTGGTAAACTATCTTATTTTCAGTATGGTCAAGAGTAATGATAGTCGTTTCTATCAATGAAAACATACCATGCATTATAGTGATCCCAATGGAGAGAATTGGTGGATCCATCTCCCTGGGTTCCATGTTTCTCCAAGCCATCACTACCCTTAAGTTTGGCTACCATCCAGATGGAAAAAGAAGTCATGTAAAACTGATTGGAGTCCCTGATAGTGAGGAGTTGTTTATTCAAGGAGTCCACAATAATGTGTTCCCATTCAAAGTAAAGGGTACTATTAGCTCTTGATTTAGCAAGATTTTAACAACCTTTATTAATGAAGAGATACACCTGTGGGGTAGCTTACTTCCCACAATCAGTACATTCATACAAGAACAAGGACTAATGAACAAAGCACAAAGGATTTCTACAATTTGAAATCTGTAGAATTCAGGTGGGTGCACCTAGGATTAGGATCACTTAATCTCAATCTTTTCACTAATCCTCACAAAGAAAATATGTTCCCATAATAATTCTTATTATATGTGACATAAAGGGATAGGATGTGAAGCTAAGCACACTATCAAGTTACTCACAAATAAAGTAGGGGCTTTTTCTATTAAGTCCACAACTACTAACTTAAAGATTTAGAATTTGATTTGTTTTAGTTTCCGGGTGGAATGGATCTCTGAAATAGCCCAAATCTATCATAGAACAGTGCCTTATCCAATGGGAAATAGAGTCAAATGAACATTGCAACAAAGAGCTATGAAACAAGAAAACAACAGATTCTAATATGTTGATGCCTTACACTAATCATACAACATTGATCAAACCATACTAAAGAATCCACCTGTGTACTCAGATATGCAATTACCTATTCAAAGGACTTAAACCCTCCCCTTAGAAGAGATGCAGAAATAAGTAATACATTAATCAACATCAACTAAAAGACAAGATTGAGATACCCTTGATATCCCAAATCATACACATCTGAAAACCAGTCCTAAACTCAGTTGTTTCTATGAAAACAACTATATTCCAAACATCTTCAGACATACAATAGAAAGACTAAAACGCCCTTGATGCTCTAATCAATAAGATCGAGAACCAAATGGAGATGATCTGATAGTAGTATGAATATGCTGAAATCTTATACATAAAATAGACTTGTTACAATTTACATTCTTATTTGAGAAACCAGAAAGGATATAGGAAACACCCTATATGAAGAGAAGAAGACAATATTTATAGAAGGAACCACTCATGGAACTAGCTCTGAGAAAATTACAGAGAATCAGGAACCCCTACTAAATGATCTTGTAAATCCTTATAAAGGATTGCAACAAGCTTCAGATCATTCAGGTCAAAATTAGGTCTACAACCACTAGGTACAACAAGAAATGAAAGTTATTAGGAAAGCCTGGGAACTCGGGAAGATCAGATCAAATCTAATTGTACAATTATTTAGGCTTTATTTCTCAAGCTAACTACAGTTACAAATTACTAATTTCTTATTCTAGGCAATAAAATTTTAATGCCAGGATCAACTTGGAAAACTTATGTGAATCAAGGCATGGAATAGCTGACATCCATCAAAACCTAGTTGCCCTATTAAAATATCAGTTATGCATTAAACAAGCATGGCACATCAGGAACTAAAATTAGATCATGATGGGTACCTGCATCTTACTCATCAAATTTCACCTACAACCATCCCTAGAACAAATCTAATTTGATTCGACACAACCACCACAGAGTTCATTCAATTTCCCAATTGAAAAATTGTCCTTATAGCCCAAGAAGAAATCAAATTTTATTTTATGTTTATCTGGAATGCCGAAACTTCTTTCCTGCAAACCCTAGCTTAGAAAATTCAAACATGGACTAACAATGGTTAATTTATCAAGTTTAAAACATGGTCGTCAATCCTGTTCCTTCCTAGCTCATCAGACAATCCTCATAAATCATCACAACAGTCAACTGAGATTTTTAAAATATTCAACCACATCATCATTTTCCTGGAAACCAAATAGAAATAGGCACATCAGCTACACCTAGCAGTGGACCCATAATCTTCACCGATCTTTAAATCAGGACTATCAATCTTCACTTAAGAGAGCATCAATGACTATCGCGTTGCCACAATGGTTAAAACCTCATGCACCTTTTCTTTGTGGCAATGTGACAACCATTGGATTAAATTACATCTAGCATCCCTTTAACACGTTGAAACCCTCGATCCCACTGAAAACCTCCACATCACCATCCTTCGCGACCAATTAAAATCAAACATATCTGCAGCACTTGGCATCGGACCCACTGCATCATCTATCCTTACCTCCTGGAAGATTAGATGGTTTTCGTAATTCCGCAACCACTATCTTTCAAGAACTTTTCCTTTGCAGTAACACAACCACCGTTAGATCTTTCTATTAGTTCTTGGAATGGATTTTACACTCCATGAGACACCAATATACCTTAGACTAATTTTGGGAATGGTCAGTTCCAAATATGGAGAAACCTATAGGTAACTAAACCAACTATAGGGACAAGACTACCCTCTTCACTTCTGGCTCTACAAAACCAAGGCGGGTGCATCGAATCCAGTGACATATAACACATTTACCACTTTAAACTAGATTCAACAAAGCATATAATAGCAAGAAAGTACTAAATGATAACCAGTCATTCATTGACTCTCCATTGCTATGAAATAACTGAGGCCTAAATACATAAAACTAAAAGGATTGAAAGGATTTTGATTTAACTTTTACATAATACAACACATTCCAACCAAACATACATCAACATAGAGTTTACTTATTTCAGGTCAGTACCTTATCCATTGGGAAAATCATCTAGTACACCATGGAACACAAAGACTGACTATTATCATTTCATCAAAGATCTAAGTCATAAATACAAATACCCATAACCATACTACTTATAGAAATCCCTATGCAAACCCCATGAATCTATGTATCATCTAGAGTATATTTTAATCTAATTAAAACTAAAACTAAAGATAGACAAAAAATGCATAAATAAACTCCATACAAAGAATCAGAACATTCAAAACCCATAAAACTTGACACAGATGGAAAGAAATAGAACTGAAAACTTGAATTAAGAATGAGGATCTAAGCCTCTGCATACACCTTGCTTGAAGATTCAAAGCCACTAAAATAATGTGCAAAAGATCTGCAACTTTCTACTCTATTCTGATACAAAATGGACTGAACATGTCCTACTCCTTGACTAAAGGTTCAGGATGTAACCTTGTGAACCAAACAACCAGCAGCCTTTGTAAATGGTCTTGGAAATCCTTATATAGGATTGCAACAAGCTTAGGACCATTTAGGGCCTTTTTTAGGGCAACACAGTCAACCCTAAGACATCAAAAATGTCTCAGACAAATCTAATCCAATTTTATTCTAGAACATATCTCTGCAAAATATCTTTTCTTTACCCAAATCTGATCACGGAATACACAGTCCATTACTACTCTTACCAACATGGTCATATCTGATTTTAAATGCCTCCATCGGATTCCTCATTTTGTGCCGAGTCTAAAAACATATAATACTCATATATTCTGATAAAAAATGAGTCCTCCAAGCATTTTTTCATTTTCACGAGCAAGTGCAATCTCTGAATTCAAAATTGTTATACAATGCAAACTTTACAAACCCTTTTAAATCTTTGCACATACATTTGATTTTATGCAGGACCCACATGCCATGTGGCACTTCCAGATTGGCTCGGCCAACACCTCACCTCCATGCTGGACTATCAACACATCCCTCTACCATGTGTCACATTCTTATTTGCCTGTATCAATGACTAAGCATCCACCTTAGACATATCTACCAGCTCACCAGTTGACATATGTCAACATGTCGCATCCCCACCAAAGTTAAGTATCGTACATCTTTCTTCCTATGGAACAATGCCATCTATCGATCTGGCACACATCTTGAGGCATCTGCTTGTCGACCTGTTTGACTACTTCATCACTATTCTTCACCACATGTCACCATCCTATTTTCCATAATGTTTTCTTGGCATCAAATTGTATCTCCTTAGGCACATCATCACCTTCACAGGTGTCACTCTATCGCTATTCTATAGATGTTAACTCTCGGGCATCTTCCCTTTTACAGGGCTGTAATGACCATCGTATCCTAAGCACACATCCCAATGTAACTGATCATGTACCTACATGTTTCATCAAAATATACCTTACCTCATGTGTGGGGCCAACTTGGCAAGTCATCATCCATCTAAGCACCTTGGTCTTTGTCACGCATGAGAGTGGCCCTCCAACTAGGCATCTACTTTAGATACCATTGTCCTGTGAGCTTTTCCTTATAAATTTCTCTTTCCTCCTACCCACCATCAATGTGGGATAAATATCCCTTTAGTGTAATATGATTTTCTTTCAAAATCTACCTTTGAGGTACATGCCCAGCTAGGCCCACCAAATCCAAATGGCCCACTCTCATTCCTCTCATCTCTTTACCTTATGCCTGAGTAGTGTTTATTTTAAAGATTTGTATACACAAGAAACCGGTACATGTGGGATTATAATCTCAATGCAGAGTCCCTTGTTTGGCTAAGCCCAATACACCTTGTGCTCACAATGTTTTACATTACATTGCCTTGTTGAGCTTGCACACATTTGGTGCAAATCATTACTGGTTGGTGCATGCACAACTCCCTTGAAAAAGTGTGCAACAACACTTAAAATATGCACTCAGATGAGTAAGAAAACATGCAGCACCCTACAATTTGGCCTTTGGTGCATATGGCACCTTTCACTTAATTTGGTGTGCAATGTTTTACATTACATTCCCTTGGTGTGTGAATGAAACACCTCCAAACCCTACAATGTATGTCTCTTATTGGCAAGTGCTGGCAGCCTAAACAAGTGTGCATAACCCATCATGCCTGCACATAGTTGATTAATATTTGGTGTGTATCACGCTCATGAGAGCTCACACCTCCCATTACATGTTTTCTTCATCACTTGTTTCTTATCTTGTGCCAGGCATTTGGAAGCATGTGCATCCTAGGGGAGACCTACACTGCCTCCTTGGGATTGTTTATGTTGTGCACAGAAATGTAAACAAAGATAAAAGGAAAGAAAATGTAACCCTTATACAATATATGCATAGTGAAATAAAAGGTACGCACTAGTTCCCTATCTCCTGAGCATGTAATGCTAATCATTTCTTGCAAGAAAGACATTGGTAGCCTCCACATGGGACTGCATACACCCCTTCCAAAGAACTCAACCATGATACATTCTTTAGTGCACACCAAAGACATCAATTGAATGATACATGCTGATCACTTGAGGTACTCATGCAACCCCCTCACATCTTCCTTTTTTGTCTGCAAACTTGGTGTACAATGCCTAGTCTGCACGTCTCATTTCTCCCTTAACCCTCACGTGCCTCATATTGAAAAGTGCACATAGCCAATGAATGGTGTGCTCAATCCTCTATCAAGTGCATGCCTAGTCTTCATTTTTTTTTCAGACTTTAAATTGTGAGTACACAACCCATGGAGTCATGCACAACATTATTATGGTATACACAGTTCCCTTGTTGCAAAGCTCCAAATTGATCATAGATAGATAGGAAAGTCATCAAGGTAACAAAATATGGTGCAATGTCTGCCAATTGCATTCCATATCCATAAGAGAAGTCCCTGCAGAAACATTTGGCTCAAATCCATTCCTAACTATGAAATTATGAAATTATGAGCCCGCCTACTTTTTTGTGATATTTTGCACATGAGTACATGCTGCAAGTAGGATAACCATGGTGATTGAGTCAGGTTCAACACCTTTTCAATTGCATTCGATGAAAGTGTACCAAAGTTTTACTAACATATTCCTCTTTAGAGCAACTAATAATAAAAAATATAGATTGCCTGCTTGGCGAAATCGACAAAGCTATCTTTTAAAATAATGCAGCAGGTTGGACCCCCAGCGGGTTTGGCCTAAAAAAATTTCAAATTCAAACAACCGGCCTTGAAAATGATCTAGAATGACTGGCGCGTGCAACCAGATCCAAACTAGACAATTGGGAATCCTTAAAAAACTTCATCTTCTACTACTTCGCCAGTCGGCAGATTTGAATTAAAAGGCCTCCAGTTGCGCCTTTAAATCACTGATGAAAATTAATCCCTGGAAGCTGAAAGTTGGTGAGTAAAAATTTTGTACTATAGATAAACATCATGTCAAAGGGATTCACCTAAAGAAAAATAGGGCCGGAGATTTTAAAACTTGAAAACGCTCGTTCAGAATTGCCGGCAAGCACAAACCAAAATCACTGTAAACTACCTCAGAAGGAAATAAATTAAAAATATCAAATGGCGATCTGAAGGCGAGCCACTGAATCTGTCAGAAAAATCATATTCAAGGAACACAAAAAAGCAACCCTCAACTAGAAATGATCATCTGACCAAAAACTATGAATCTGGGAAAAGGGCTACTTTGCAAAGTTGTTATATCCACACTTTTTATCATTATAAACACATTTTTACTTGACCTTACAACCCGATCAAACAGAACCTTCATAGTTTGAAACCCTGGGTGAAGATTCTCTCTCATACATAGAAAACAAGGTTGTAATCAGATTTCCAAAAAGATAAACCAATCATCTGGAAATAAACTTCAAAGTCGGCCACTTGGAACATCCTGAACTGAAACAATGAAACTCTAGAAGTTGCATCCGGAACTGACCAAGCAAAGTAATCAATCAGATAGGTCATGATCTGAAACTTATCAAGGAGCATCACTTGCATGTCTACATTATGAAACAACCATCAATCCCCCCTGATCACTAACTGGACGTAACTTTCATGACCTCAAAGTAGGCTACTTCAAAATTGCATTCCCACATCCAGGAAAACTGAATAAAATGCAATCAGAAGAGGCCTAGTAAACTGATCATTCAAACCCTTAGGAACCTAAAAATGAGCATGGAGACACACTCTCATGCCTAAAATATGAAACAATATTCCTTTTATCATGACCATCATTCTGGTATCAGATGCAAGCATTCAAAGTAGGTCATTTAGTAAAAACCAAATAGGATGCAAAGTGCAGATTTGAGCACAAGCCTCCAAATGGGTACCCTCAAAACTTGTCGGAACTAAATTTTGGGAGTTCTAACCAATTTAATATGCTAAATGAAAGGTGAGGAACACATGTCCTAAGCCCCATCCCATGAAATTCATCAGGTCCCATCCAAATATGCATTTGAACCTAGGTCCCTTTAAACTATTCTTTTGAAGCACTGAACATTACCTTAGGAGAACTTTTTGAATATGGGCTCATAGTTATCTGATTTTTTGAGAGTACCAACAGTGGATCTATTTGGGGATGCATGCCCCTTGTGGGCATGCAAATAATTCATGAATCTTTGGTACAACAGACCACTCAAAAATGAAAATCGACTTCTTGCTCTCTCTCAAAAACATGGAACCTTACTGAAAGAAACACACCACACAACTAAAAGAAAGTAGCTATACAATATATATATTACTTGCAAAGGCTCAAAGCCTCAAAATTGGAACCACTTCTTACCTTTGTCATTTATATGATTTTTATCCATATACGAGACCAGCCGCTTAAAAAACTTTTGACAAACATGCTGCCAACGTATACGAATGAATTTGAGATGGAAAGTAATTTTGTACTTGTCACAACCCACACTCTTCCTATCACAACCAACCTCATGTACATATTCCATAAAAGATGGAACATCTTTCATTTCATCTTGATGTTGACTGAAAATATAAGGTCTATCTAGCAATGCATCAAAAGATAAGCTATAATGACCATCATGCATTACTAAAAACTCACCTGGCTGAAAATGAAAAGGATCCTTAGCTTTATCTGTATGAGATACTTCAGTCATTGAATAACTTGGTTTGTCAATAATATCTCCATGAATTAGATCATGAACCAAGTGCAAATACCTTTCACAAACATTGTGACATAGGGACAATTGATCCACATCATCATTTTTATCAATAAATTTGTTGTCCTTATCATTGTCACAATCATCATCACATTAATCAAAAGAAGGAAAATAAAATTAACAAGAAACTTGTTCATCATTTGAATCTTCATGATAGGACAACACACTGTCATGGTCCTTTTTATCTTTGTTAACCAGCTGAGAAGAGAAATATTGCAATTCAATCCAGTGGTTGCAATCATCAAGCTTAACTTGCTCATTACTTTGTGAAGAAGCAATCTGATCAGTTACAAGATTGGTTCGCAAGCTAAGGGGAAACATCTCCTCATGAAATGACTGAAAACCAACACCTTTCTCACAACTTCTATTAATGTCTTGCACACATAAACTAGTATGATGAGACAATGTTTCTTCTAAAACTTGTAGGGCTGAGAAGTCACATTCATATTTATCACTTTCCTCAGTACTCTGATTTACACAAGAATCCTTTACACTAAGCTCATCAAAATCTGAATCTATACCAACATATGAATCCTCGTATTCATCATACATGACACTCTTATATTCCTTACACTCATATACATTATTATCTTGCAAAGTATCTAATCCAGTCATAGGAAAAGAATTGACATTATATGCATGATACTTCACACCCTTGCTAACATCATCACTATCAAAACACATATCCTTTGGGCATGAAAGTGTAGAGTCAAAAACAAGAGCATACCTCTGAAAATCAGTGTCTAAGAGGTATGAGATTTCCTCACTGTTCAGTGGATATTGGATTTCATTTTTATTTTCTTTGGTTTCTTGTTTGATACTGCAAATTTCCTTCTTGTTTGGAATAGGGGCTGCAAACTCTTGGCTCCCATTATCTTGTGAAAAGCCATCATTGTGGGAACTTTCATCTACATCATAATCATCCCTTTGTTTGCACAAATCTTTCTTATACTGAGACAAGAAAATTGTTTTCTTCTATTGACGAAAAGAAAGGTCTACAAACTTTTTAATAGAAACATTATCAACTATGAACTCTTCGTCATCATCTTCATATTCACTGAATTCACTATCAGCATCATAATCATTATTTTCACAAGGCTGCTCACAAGGAGACTTTACTGTCATATCTTGATAATCTAATTTTTTATCACTCAAAGAACGCACTTCTGTATCTGGCACAAAATCACAACCAATGTGAAATTTGGAACCATTAGACATGTTGTCCTGACTTTTCAGCTCTGTATATGGGAAGCGATCAACACCTTCATTGTATGTTTGAACATCAAAAGGGAAGCTCTGCAGTTTAACCATATGCATATCACACAAGTCTTCAAGAAAATCATTTTGAAGTGTAACTCGTGGCTTTAAATTGAAATCATTTCGAGAGATATCATCATGCTAGAATGAAAAAATGAAAGATTTATTTTTTTCTTGGTAATTGATATGTCTTTGCTGGCTTGTTTCAACCCCTTCTAAAAATAGGGCATTAGCACCCTTTACATCCAAATCTTGGAAGAAATAACACACCTCTGACTGAAGCAAACAATCTGGTATAAATTTTGAAACTTTTTCTAGCTTTTCATCAAATGTTTCAAATTGTGGTTCAAACAAATTGATAAGCAGCCCATTGCCCATGTCTTCCCTTTGGCATATGTCTTCTTGACATAATTCATTGTTATAGGGTAGATTGTCAGCATTGTTAACTTCTTCTTGATAAGACACTGATTTCATATTATTGATAATATCAAAATCTTGAATATCCATATCAAACCAGCTGACTCCTATTTCTGGTTCAAGGGAAAACTGAGTTACCATGGTTTCATATTCAGGCTCATAGAAGCCTTCATCTATCTTATGATCAATAATTTCATATGGTAAATCAAAAGCTGAAAACATACAAACTAAAAAATTAGTTTCATCACCACTGTCATCTAAAACACAAGGATTCATTAGTGCTCTAGTCATATCAACTTTTTCACAATCATCCTCAGCACATGATAATTGCTCATTCTCTTCACAAGGTTGTCCATAAACCATTTCATTGTCTTTAAGAATATCAAGATCACTTTGGCTCCTCGAATCTTCTTCTTCACTATCAGTCCCGCTAAAATCTAATAGAATTTCATCGCTTGGGGCTTTATCATCATCTGATGAAAGATTTGTCCCCTCTTTATTTTCAATACTTAATTGCAAACAATAAGTCTCTGCAGCCTCACAACTAGAAGAACTAGTTTCAAATCTACTTGGTGTATACCCCTTGTATATATCTATCTATGTATCAAGAAAATGTTGTGATTCTTCACTAACCATGTTAACTAATCAGGGACAGTCATTTTTTGCTGCAAATTTTCTTCATTCACATTCTATTTAGAAGCATAACTTGAAACATGATCAGTAAGATAGGTCGAGATGGAGACACTTTGACATTGAATTTCATTTGCTGATCTACACCCATTTGCTTCAATTGGAACATTATGACAACGGACTCCAATAGATAAAAACCCTTTGGAAATTCTATATCTCAAATTATTTTCAATGTCCATCGCTGTCATAAAAGCTTGATGTAAATTATTTGGCTCTTTATTTCTTAACAAGAAGCTCATATTTTTATCGAAAGCACCCAAATAAATCACTAAACACACTTGATCATTGGGTCTGTAACTCTTTGGAATATCATTTAATGTCTTGACAAATCTGATGTTGAAAGATAGGACTAACTCATCTTCTTCCATTTGAATATCCATCAAGTTGTTTAGTAGAATACATGCATCTACTCTTTCAGCAAACTGTTCCATGAAAGCTGAATTGAAGTCCTCCCATGAAGATTTATAGAATTTGATGGTAGTGAATAAAACTAGATCCTGGCATCATCCTTCAATGTTTGAACCAGCAACTTCATGACAAATCTTGAAGTCTCCCATCAGATCAAAAAACTCTTGCAAATGCTCACATGTTGAATCTAATCACTTCCCTTTAAACTCTCGCATATGTTTCCTAATCTCTGTAGGAATCTCATTTGGGAAACCATATATGCCATCAAAATACAATGGTGTATACCTCTGTACAGAAAGACTTCTACTTGAATCCATTATGGACTGCACTTCCTCTTAATGAGATTTTCAAATTTTTATCACAAATAACTTATGCAGCCATAAATATTATCAAATCATACATATTCCTCCAAAGATACAACCCAGATTTTTTTATAAATCTAGAGAAATATGGAGACCCACAATTTAAAAAATCCTTTTACATAGTGACTTTTTCACCCAATAAGGATTATACAAATATAAAACATTCAATGAGAAATACCTGGTAAGTTTTTTGATGCTGCAAACAATATTTGGCTGGAAATAATGGCAAATTTCATAGCTCACCTTATAGCTCCATCAAGTTCTTTTTTTTTATAGATTCACCATCTCCTTGAAGAGGAAAAATACTTTATCTTTGTTTCTGTATACTCCTTCCAGCCAACACAAAACTTCACCAAAACTTCAAATACTGTTTATTAGAGTTGAATACATCATAACTTTATTCTGAACTTTGCACTAATCAAATAGAAGATCTCAGAGTCACCACTCACAACTTGGTTAGATGATATCAAAACTTTTAAATCTGACTCTTATACACTTCAATGTAAACCACTGGATAAATAAATAAGCACGCCAGGATTTTATCTCAACTTGGAATCTGCGTTATTTACTCATGATTATAATCTCCCTAGTAGAGTCACCATTTTGTTGGTTCTTGGAATGGATTTTACACTCCATGAGACATCAATATACCTAAGACTAATTTTGGGAATGGTTAGTTCCAAATATGCAGAAATTTGTAGGTAACTGGACCAACTATAGGGACAAGACTTCCCTCTTCACTTCTGGCTCTGCAGAACCAAGGCGGGTGCACCGAATCCAGTGACATATAACACTTTTACAACTTTAAACTGGATTCAACAAAGCATATAATAGCAAGAAAGTATAAAATGATAACCAGTCATTCATTGACTCTCCATTGCTATGAAATAACTGAGGCCTAAATACATAAAACTAAAGGGATTGAAAAGATTTTGATTTAACTTTTGTAGAATATAACACATTCCAACTAGACATACATCAGCATAGAGTTTACTTATTTCAGATTAGTGCCTTATCCATTGGAAAAATCATCTAGGACACCATGGAACATAAAGACTGACTACTATCATTTCATCAAAGATCTAAGTCATAAATACAAATACCCATAACCATACTGCTTATAGAAATCCCTGTGCAAACCCCATGAATCTATGTATCATCTAGAGTATATTTTAATTTGATTAAAACTAAAACTAAAGATAGACAACACATGCATAAATAAACTCCATACAAAGAATCAGAACATTCAAAACCCATAAAACTTGACACAAATAGAGAGAAATGGAACTGAAAACTTGAATTAAGAATGAGGATCTAAGCCTCTACATACACCTTTCTTGAAGATTCAAAGCCACTAAAATAATGTGCAAAAGATCTGCAATTTTCTACTCTATTCTGATACAAAATGGACTGAACATGTCCTACTCCTTGGCTAAAGGTTCGGGATGTAACCTTGTGAACCAGAAAACTAGCAGCCTCTATAAATGGTCTTGGAAATCCTTATATAGGATTGCAACAAGCTTAGGACCATTTAGGGCCTTTTTTAGGGCAACACAATCAACCCTAAGACTTATCAAAAATATCTTGAGCAGACAAATCTGATACAATTTTATTCTAGAACATATCTCTGCAAAAAATCTTTTCTTTACCCAAATCTAATCCTAAAATATACAGTCCATTACTGATCTTACCAACTTGGTCAAATCTGATTTTAAATGCCTCCATCAGATTCCTCATTTTGTGTCAATTCTAAAAACATATAATACTCATATATTCTAATAAAAAAATGAGTCCTGCAAGCATTTTTTCATTTTCACGAGCAAGTTCAATCTTTGAATTTGAAATTCTTATACAATGCAAACTTTACAAACCTTTTAAATATTTGCACATACATTTGCTTTGATGTGGGACCCATGTACCACATGGCACTTCTAGATTGGCTCGGCTAACACCTCACCTCCATGCTAGATTGCTAGCACATCCCTCTACCATGTGTCACATTCTTATTTGCCTGTATCAATGATTGAGCATCCACCTTAGACATATCTGTCAGCTCGTTGGTTGACACATATCAACACATCACATCCCTGCCAAGGTTAAGTATCACACATCTTTCTTCCTGTGGAACAGGGCCATCCGTCGATTTGGCACACATCTCAAGGCATTTGCTTGTCAGCCCATTTCACTGCTTCGTCACTATTCTTCACCATATGTCACCATCCTATTTGCCGTAATATTTTCTTGGCATTGAATTGTATCTCCTTAGGCACGTCATCACCTTGACATGTGTCACTCTATCGCTATCCCCCAGATGTTAACTCCCGAGCATCTTCCCTTTTGCGAGACTGCAATGACCGTCAGATCTTGGGCACACATCCCAATGCAATTGATCTTGTACCTACATGTTTTGTCAAAATATACCTTACCTCACATGTTGGGCCAACTTTCCAAGTCATCATCCATCTAAGCACCTCAGTCCTTGTCACGCATGAGACCTGCCCTCCAACTAGGTGTCTACTTTAAACACCATTGTCCTAAGAGTTTTTCCTTATAAATATCTCTTTCCCCCTACCCACTGTCAATGTGGGATAAATATCCCTTTAGAGTAATATGATTTTCTGTCAAAATATACCTTTCAATTATGTGCCCAGCTGGGCCCACCAAATCTAAATGGCGCACTCTCCTTCCTCTCATCTCTTTACCTTATGCCTTAGTAGTGTTTATTTTAAAGATTTGCATACACAAGAAATCGGTGCATATGGGATTATAATCTCAATGCATAGTCCCTTGTTTGGCTAGCCCTAATACACCTTGCACTCATAATGTTTTACATTACATTGCCTTGTTGAGCTTGCAAAAATTTGGTGCAAATCATTCCTGGTTGGTGCATGCATAGCACCCTTGAAAAAGTGTGCAATGGCACTTAAAATATGCACTCAGACCAGTAAGAAAACATGCAGCACCACACAATTTGGCCTTTGGTGCATATGGCACCTTTCACTTAATTTGGTGTGCAATGTTTCACATTACATTCCCTTGGTGCATGAATGAAACACCTCCAAACCCTACAATGTATGTCTCTTATTGGCAAGTGCTGGCAGCCTAAACAAGTGCGCACAACCCATCATGCCTACACATAGTTGCTTAATATTTGGTGTGTATCATGCTCATGAGAGCTCACGCCTCCCATTACATGTTTTCTTCATCACTTGTTTCTTATCTTGTTCCAGGCATTTGGAAGCACGCACATCCTAGGGGAGACCTATGCTTCCTCCTTGGGATTGTTTATGTTGTGCACAGAAAGGTAAGCAAAGATAAAAGGAAAGAAAATGTAACCCTTATACAGTTTATGCATAGTGAAATAAAAGGTATGCGTTGGTTCCCTATCTCCTGAGCGTGTAATGCTAATCATTTCTTGTAGCAAAGACATTGGTAGCCTCCACATGGGACTGCATACACCCCTCCCAAAGAATTCAACTGTGATACATTATTTAGTGCGCACCAAAGACATCAATTGAATGATACATGTTGATCACTTGAGGTACTTGTTCAACCCCCTCACATCTTCCTTTTTTGTTTGCAAACTTGGTGTACAATGCCTGGTCTACACGTCTCATTTCTCCCTTAACCCTCATGTGCCTCATATTGAAAAGTGCACATAGCCAATGAATGGTGTGCTCAGTCCTTTTTCAAGTGTGTGCCTAGTCTTCATTTTTTTTTAAGGCTTTGAAATGTGAGTACACAGCCCATGGAGTCATGCACAGCATTATTACGGTATACACAGTTCCCTTGTTGCAAAGCTCCAAATTGATCATAGACAGATAGGAAAGTCATCAAGGTAAAAAATTATGGTGCAATGTCTGCCAATTGCATTCAATATCCATAAGAGAAGTCCCTGTAGAAACATTTGGCTCAAATCCATTCCTAACTATGAAATTATGAAATTATGAGCCCGCCTTCTTTTCTATGATATTTTGCACATGAGCACATGCTGCAAGCAGGCTTACCATGGTGATTGAGTCAGGTTCAACACCTTTTCAATTGCATTCGATGAAAGAGTACCAAATTTTTACTAACATATTCCTCTTCAAAGAAACTAATAATACAAAATATACATGGCCTACCTGGCGCAATCGACAAAGTTATCTTTTAAAATAATGCGGCGGGCTGGATGCCCAATGGGTCCAGCCTAAAAAAAATTTGAATTCAAACAATTGGCCTTGAAAATGATCCAAAATGACTGGAGCATGCAACTGGATCCGAACTAGACAATCATTAATCCTTAAAAAACTTCATCTTCTACTACTTCACCAGTCAGCAAATTTGAATTAAAACACCTCAAGTCACGCCATTAAATCACTAATGAAAATTAATCCCTGGAAGCTAAAAGTTGGCGAGTAAAAAATTTTTACTATGGGGAAAAAGAACAAGGGTAGGGTTTCTAGACTTAGACAAATTTCACGAAGCCCTAGGACATGGATATACCATATTTCTCAAACCTTGAAACTACAATTTCTCTCCAGTTTTTGCACTTGAGCACATGCGATCTTAAATGGGGCTTGGTTACATCTTTAACTATCTGAGGCTAAGGGTGCAAGCTATAAAACATTATAAATCTTATTCATAGACCAAACCAAGATGTAGCAGGACATGAAAATTTCACAAAAAAATTGCAGGAATAAACCATTTTCATTGGATTTTGCACTTTTCAGGAAAATGGGCTAACAGTGGCTCCAACTGGGGATGTATGCCTCTTGAAGGCATGGCAAGAACTTAAAATATTGGAAGAGCAGACCACCTACTGGACAAAACTTGCAGGGCACTTCTTCAAAAACAAGTCGACTAAAAATAGGAAAGCAAGAAGGAACACACAACTGAAAGGGAAAATATTTACAAATTTACAAGATTTGAAAGTTCACTTGGTGGCCCTAGGCCACCAAAGGAAAATCAAGACCCTCCTGAATCAAAAGTTTGATTCTCATCCACATATGAAACCGACCACCTAGAAATATCATGACAATTTTTTTGCCAACATATGTGAACACCTATGGGCTAAAGAATAAAACTACATTTGTCACTGCTCATGTTTTTCCAGTCATACCCATCATCTTCATACTCCAAGAAGTATGGAGTATTATTTATCTCTTCTTGATGACTAGAAATAAAAAAATTCATCTAGTAATGCATCATAATATAAAACATAATGATTGTCATGCATTACTACAAACTCACCTGGCTGGGAACGACTTGGATCCTCAAATTTACCTTTATGCACTGCTTCATCCACTGAGAAACTTGGTTCCTCCATGATATCTTCATGAAATGGATCATGAACCAAGTGGAAATTATTTTCACAAACATTGTGACACAGGGACAACTGATCTATATCATTGTTGACAAGAAATTTTCTGTCCCAATCATCGAAAACATTGTCTTCAATACTATCATAGTCAGTATCATACTTATCAAAAGAAGGAAAAGGGAATGAACAAGAAACTTTTTCATTACTAGAATCCTTATGATAGAATTAAACATTGTCATGGCCTTCATATTCTTCCTCTGTAGACTTACTACATGAGGGGAACTCAAGAAAACATGGATCACTTTCTTCATCACTTTGGACACCTGCCTCATTATCAGTGTCAAAGCATACATCAATTGGGTACTGGAAAACAAAGTCTACATTAGGGGCATACCTTTGAAAATCCACAGCCAAGAAAGCTAAGATCTTCTCAGTGCTTAATGGACCTTGAACCTCATCTTCATTTTTGTTGGTCTCACTACTAATGTTGTAAACATCTTCTTTATCTGGAACCAGCACTAAAATTCCTTGACTCACATTGTCTTGTGAAAAGAAATCACTGCAATAACCTTCATCTGCATCATAATCATTTTTTTGTTGCTTACATAAAACCTCCTTATACTGAGACAATAATGTTGTCCTCTTATTCTGATAAAAGGGAAGATCTACAAACTTGATGGAAACACTATTAACTGTAGACTCTTCGCCAACATCTTGATATCTACTGACCTCACTATCAGCATCATAATCAGCATCCTCAGCATAAATAGAGTTAGCATCATCATTATTTTTAGACTCAAAAAGTTTCATTGAATTTATCAACTTCTCAGTCTGCTTAATGCCTTCTTTTGATATAACTTTGTCATTCTGAGAAACATTCTCAGCATCAAACATGGGTTGTTTAGGGATACTATTTGTATTATTTTCTTGTTGATGATCCTTTAGTATCTTATTCCATTCATCATCATCGGCAAATTCTTCTAAGAACAACCACTTAAAATCAGTCAATGAAGAAACACATTTTGGGGGTAAACTTAAATACCAATCAGCTACAACCCCTTTGAAGGATCTCCCAAAAAGTATCATGCTAACATCTTCATGAATCTCATATTTTACAACAAATCTAAAGAACACTAGAACATGCTTAAGTGTTGATTTAGACTGGTCATCAAAAACTGGGATTAATTCAATGAGCCTACTTGAAAAAGAATTAGGGAATCTTAGAATATGAGCACAATTTAAAGCTCTATCCTAAGCTGCCTCCTTTCCTAGTTACTCATTTGGTTTGAAACAAGATGAGAACCATTCATCTTGTTATATCTTTACAAGAGGTATACCAAAACATTTTAATCTCTATGACAGCACTTCAATGTATCTTGTCATTAACAATATATTCAACATGAAACTACCCAATATCACTCTTTCCTTCTTACTAGTGTTGAAACACTTAATAGGGAACAAAATATTTTACAGCTGATTTTATGAAAAGATACATAAAGATTAAGAAATACCTAGAAGTGTTGTGGTTGAAACTCAACCTCCTTACTAGAAAGACTGATAGATCTGAAACTTGCCTCACTGAAATCTTTGTAGAGTCACCACCTCCTTGAAGAGGAAAAATATGCTAATCACTGAAAACTCCTTTTGTATCCTTTTCCTTATAACAAAAACTTTACCAGAATCTTAAAAACTATTTATTAGGACTACAAATACATCATTTCATACACTGATCAAATAGAGAACTCAGAGTCCCCACTCACAACTTGGTGAGATGATATAAATTTTTTGAATCTGACTCTATACTTTCAATGGTAACTAATGGATGTGATAAATAAGAAGGCCAAGAGTCTATCTCTACTTGTACATATGTTATTTATGACAATTTTATAACACCAGAGATATCAAACTAGATTTAGCATGACTATTGCATCTTTATTCGCCAGCAGAGTCGCCATTTTGTTCGCTCTTGATTTAGAAAAATTTTAACAACCTTTATTAATGAAGAGATGCACCTATGGGGTAGCTTACTTTCCACAATCAGTACATTCATACAAGAACAAGGACCAATGAACAAAGCACGAAGGCTTTCTACACTTTGAACTCTATAGAATTTAGGTGGGTGCACCTAGGATTAGGATCACTGAATCTCAGTCTTCTCACTAATCCTCACAAAGCAGATATGTGCCCATAATACTTCTTGTTATCTATGACATAAAGGGATAGGATGTGAAGCTAAGAACACTATCAAGTTACTCACAAATAATGTAGGGGCTTTTTCTATTAAGTCCACAACTACTAACTTAAAGATTTAGAATTTGATTTGTTTTAGTTTCCGGGTGGAATGGATCTCTGAAATAGCCCAAATCTATCATAGACCAATGTCTTATCCAATGGGAAACAAAGTCAAATGAACATTGCAACAGAGAGCTATGAAACAAGAAAATAATAGATTCTAATATGTTGATGACTTAAACCAATCATACACCATTGATGAGACAATACTTAAGAATCCACTTGTGTACTCAGATATGCAATTACCTATTCAAAGGACTTTAACCCTCCCCTTAGAAGAGACCTAGAAACAAGAAATGCATTAATCATCATCCACTTAAAGACAAGATTGAGATACCCTTGATATCCAAACTCATACACATCTAAAAAAAGTCCTAAACTTGGTTGTTTCTATGAAAACAACTCTATTGCAGTCATCTTCAAACATACAATAGAAAGAATAAAACACCCTTGATGCTCTAATCAATCAGATCAACAACCAAATGGAGACAATCTGATAGTAGTATGACTATGCTGAAATCTTATACATAAGACAGACTTGTTACAATTTACATTCTTATCAAAGAAACTAGAAAGGATACAGGAAATACCCTATATGAAGAGAAGAAGGCAATATTTACAAAAGGAACCACTCATGGAACCAGCTCTGAGAAAATTATAGAGAATCAGGAACCCCTACTAAATGATCTTGGAAATCCTTATAAAGGATTGCAACAAGATTTGGATCATTTAGGTCAAAATTAGGTCTACAACCACTAGGTACAACAAGAAATGAAAGTCATCAAGAAATCCTAGAAACTCAAGAAGATCAGATCTGATTGTACAATTATTTAGGCTTTATTTTCTCAAGCTAACTATAGTTACAAATTATTGATTTCTTGTTGCAGGCAATAAAATTTTAATGCCAGGATCAACTTGGAAAACTTGCATGAATCAAGGCATGGAATAGCTAACATCCATCAAAACCTAGCCACCCTATTAAAATATCATTTCTGCATTAAACAGGCATGGCACATCAGGAACTAAAATTAGGTCATAGTGGGTACCTCCATCTTACTCATCAAATTTCACCTGCAACTATCCCTAGAACAAATCTGATCTGATTCGGCCCAACCACCATAGAGTTTATTCAATTGCCCAACTACAAAATTATCCTTATAGCCCAAGAAGAAATCAGATTTGATTTTATGTTTATCTGGCATGCTGACACTTCTTTCCAGCAAACCCTAGCTTAGAAAATTCAAATATGGACCGACAACAGTTAATTTATCAAGTTTAAAACATGGTCGTTGATCCTGTTCCTTCTTGGCACATCGAACGATCCTCATAAATCATCATAACAATCAACTGAGATTTTTAAAATATCTAACCACATCATCATTTTCCTGGCATGTTAGCTACACCTGGCAATGGACCCATCATCTTCATTAGTCTTTAAATCAGGACCATCGATCTTCACTTAAGAGAGAATCAATGACTGTCATGTTTCGGTAATGGTTAAAACCTCATGCACCTTTTCTTCATGGCAATGCGACAACTATTGGATTAACTTACATCTGGCATCCCTTTAACACGGTGAAACCCTCAGCCCCACTAACAAACTCCACATCATCATCCTTCACAACCAATAAAAATCAAACATATCTACAACACCTGGCATCAGACCCACTGCATCGTCTATCCTTACTTGCTGGAAGATCAAACGGTTGTCGCAATGCCGCGACCACTATCTTTCAAGAACTTTTCCTTTGTAGTAACATGACCACTATTAGATCTTTCTTCCCATTACTCCTTAACCATAGGAAGCATTCCTTAACCTTAAGTCAGCTGGAGATCACGCTATTGAGGCAATCTCACAGTCGCTCAATACTTTTCTTAACCATGATCCGATCAGGAGATTGGGCAAACAAAGGTATTCTTGTGATCACTGAATAAAAACTTAGCCTTGGGTCATATCAAGAGAATGCATGCCTACCATCGATCTCATCTCAAATCAACAATCCCAGCTTGATCTCAAATTTTGTCTTGCCTTGACCAGATTATCTAGTGAATGAGTGACTGAAAGGAATATTAACCACTTGTTGAATCGCTGAAGGTTAAGCCACTAACTGCCAAGACTTGGAGAATACACGAACATTGTATTTGGTCATTCACTAAATGAAATGACTAACCATCAGGGAATTTGGAGATTAGGAGAATGCCTCAATTTCTAGATCACTAAGTAGAAACATAACTTCCCGGGCTGGGAAATAAAGCATGTGTAGAATGGGGATTTAAGTGGTTGGAAAATATAACGGGGAAAAAGAACAAGGGTAGGGTTTTTGGACTTAGACAATTTTCATGAAGCCCTAGGACATGGATAAACCCTATTTCTCAGACCTTGAAACTATAATTTCTCTCTCATTTTTACACTTGAGCACATGTGATCTTAAATGGGGCTTTGTTACATCTTGAACTATCCCAGGCTAAGGGTGCAAGCCATAAAACATTATAAATCTTCTTCACAGACCAAAACAAGATGCAGCATGACATGGAAATTTCATAAAAACTTTGTAGGAATAGACCATTTTCATTAGATTTTGCACTTTTCTAGAAAATGGTCAAACAAGTACCACTAAAAATTTTAGTGATTAAGTAATACATACACGCTTGATAATTCTTTACATATGGATTTCCAAAGATATGACACAAAATTAATATAGTGACTTGGGTTTGTGGGATGAAGTCAGAGTGAGGGGTAGTTTCTATTAGAATAATTTTAGAATAGATGATAGGGGGGATGAATCAATTATCCTTAGGTCCATATGTACCAATAAAAATTTTCAACACTTCAATCAACTTAGATCTATTCAATAGTTCACTCAGTCCCTATAGAATATAATTAGTAACATAAAACTTACAGTCCACTGTCCAAAAGAATCAACTTGCAAAATATAAAACTCTTAACATAACTCATCAAATAACATTCACATAAGTATGACACTAGGATTTAACATGGAAACCCAATATGGGAAAATCACCAGTAACATGGTACTAAATTTTCACTCTTCTGAAGTCATCTCTGTGAGAATCCAACCCTATTAAAGGTTACAATACACACTAGTAGGTGTGACCTCGTTAAAGGATTTAATCACCTTGTTAGGAGTGGCCTGGTTAGAGGGATTAAGAACATCTCATTAGAATGTCACCTTGATTAAAGGGTTTACAAATGACTGTTAGGTCAACCTTGATTAAAGGATTTTAACTAATACAATGGTTAGAAAGTAACAGTAGGTTCTGATCTAAAATATACAACTCACTTTGCAAATATAGATCCAATAAGCTCATATGTTGATTTACTGGCTGGTCTTCATTGTCATGTCCATCTCTGATCTACTCAAAAATCCCTTCAAGAAATCACTTCAACTTTTTTCATCTCTTCATAGGTCTTCTTAGCCTTCTTCTTAGGTTTTCCAATCAATAACATCAACATCTCATACTACATAACCTAAAACTAGGTCATCCTTATACCTCCTTGATTAGGTAGCTTAACCTTTTATTGCTTAATCTCTTCTGTAGATCTTAGGTTTAGGTCAAATTCATCAAATCCTTACAACATTTTTTTCTCCTCCTTATCCTTCTAGATACTTCACAAAACTTCTCCTTGAATCAATAAGAAAATGGTTTACCATGCATTAAATTCTCTCAATCATTCATCTTTATCTTCAACCCATTTTACATATCCCAAGAATTTAACTATGTCGGCTGGGGATCTCAATTCCTTCATGAATTATAAATTACTGACACTTGGTCAATATTGTGTTCATCTACTTGGTCATTGCTAGATAACTTGGTCATCGCTAAACTTGTCCTTCTCGAAAAACATTGTCTTCACTCGGTTAATTCTCTACTACTCAATAATTACTGATGCTCGGTCAACACTAAATTTTTTCTTGGCTTATATTAGCGCTTGATCGACACTAGCATCACTCATCTTAAACTAAATGTCTTCTCTTTTTCTCAGTTAAGCCTATGCTTCCAGACTTTCTTTCCTCATTTCTTCTATGCTTCAAATCAATTAACTTCTTCACTTAGTGTTATAAATAAACAACACATTATCTTTCCAATGTGCCAACTAATCAAGTACCCATTGTAGTTTCTCATAACTCAACCTTTCACTAGGTCCTCTTGTTATCACTTCTTCTCAATTCCTCTTTATCAATCAAAAGATATGGTACTTGACTAGATAGCAATTATCTTACCAATTAAGGTTTGACATCAATAACAATATAACAATTGTTTCAATTGTAGTTTCCAATAGTTTCTACCATTTTTTCTCCCTCCTTCCTGGGGTAAATGATAAAATTATCATATAGGTACCTCTTGTTTGAAATATCTTCCCTATAGTATGTAGACAATGTTTCATCTTCATTCATGGCAACTGGATTTTTTCTGTCTCAGAATTAAAGAATGACATAGATTACGTTGGCTCCAAAATTGGCAATGTGTCTCTAGTCCACCTGGGTCCATCTCCTCATGGCCTCAGTGTAGTAGTAAGCTAAGGTCCAAATCAACTAAATCAACTCTAGAGACTGGATATTATAGAAAAGAATCTTCCTAGAGAATTCCAAAATAATTTAATTCCTTGTAGAAGGAAGATCGGGGGGTGAATTCTTAGTGGTGGCTTTGATAGCTTTCAAATCAATTTCCCTAATATTTGTGTCGGTGATTTCATACACCTTTCTTTCTAGTTTGGAGATTATGCCATGTCCCTAATGGATATACTTCATGGTGATGGGGGTATTTTCCATTTGAAGCTCATCTTTGGACTTCTTACTGGGTGGAACTGAAGGTACCAACCTTATCTGTGCCTTTGGTGCCTAAGATGGATCTACCATTACATAAAATGGTTAACCTACACCAAGAAAGAAAACCTTAATCAATATCATATAGACATGAAATGAACTACTGAATGAATAAAGCCATCCCAGAGACTCGGGTCTAGGAACACACGTTTGGAGTTACTAGAAGGAGCCTCCATTAGGAGGGAAGGATGGTTGATAAAAGATTCCTAGGATAGAATGTCCAAAGACACATGTGTTATTGAATGGAATGCAAGAAAGCTAGACCAGGGATACTATATTAGAGATCTAGTATGATCCTTCCATGATTCAAAAGGTATACTAGGGATAGGAATTCTAGACCAAAAGGTCTAACATTCCATTGCAATTATAACTTCTACTATGGGGATGAATTTTGAGCTCAAGGTCGGTTTTAGGTGTGGGACTCTAGGTATAGAGGACTGCTAATCCAGGCATACAAATACTTGAATCTAGACATGTGAATTTTGGGGCATGATGTTGATAGGTAGATCCAAACCAAGAGTTTTGAATGGGGTAAATTGGTGACAAAAATTAGAAATTGAGAACCCCAAAAATGGTACAATATTGTCATTAGAGTGACTTGGTTCTTGAACACAATTGCAAATGTTGGGATGACTTAGGGAAAAAATGGAAAACCCTCATGGCCTCAACCATGACTAAAAGATCCCAATGCAAATTTTCCATACTAAAATTGGTACAAAATAGGGAATTTGATAAATGCATTAAAATTCCCTAAAGTTTGTAAAATTAACGAGAACTCTAGAGCTAAATGCTTGATACCGGAACACTAGTGCATAATAGAGCCTAGAAAATTAAAAGTCCTAAGATGACATGGGATGAGGATTTTATACAAAAATCCTTAATTTCAACTACCTAAAGAAAAACCCTAAGCTATGGAAAAAATACTTGATGAAAACCTAAGGATGAAAACAAATTGAAAAAAAAAAAGTAAAGACTTAAAAATCCCACAAAAATGGAGAAAACCAAACCTACACAAATGTTGCATGAAGAAACCAAGAAATTATTCAAAAGAAACCTTGAACATGACTGAAACCTCATGAACACAAGAAATTTACACTGTTAAAGACCTAGTCACATAAGTGCTCTCAAATTTTCTCTTTTAACACTTGGTGGTTTAAAATGAGCCTTCAAAAGCCTTTTTATAGGTCAATAGGGAAATGCAATTAAATGTCTTGTACTAGCATCTGAAAAATGGGACTTCTACATGTCAAATTATGTGGAAATGAATAACCTAACACCACAAAGAATTATGAAACCCAAAAATTCAAAAAATCACCCAAAAACTAGGAATTTGAAGGGAACAGATTGTAGAGTTTGAAACTCTAGAAGGGGAAACAAAAAAACAAAAAAGGAAAGAAGATAACAGGAAACCAAGAGAAAAGATTAAAAAAAGAAAGGGGGACCCTACATTTTCCTAAGGAAAATGTAAGGACGGGTATGTAAGACATAACAAATTGTGACTAGTTGGGAAAAATGCCTTATGCATTTTAGAACTCCAGAATCTATTGCAATTTGTAGATATCTAGAGATACTGCCATTCAGGGAAATGTTTAACATTATGAATCAAAATTCTACATAGGCTTAGATTACTGAGGTCAAGAACATTCATCAACCGACCTCACAAAGTGTATGCTTTGATTGTTCTTTTGATTTATTTGAAACCTCCAAGAAATAGAGAGGTGCCACTCACCTCTATAAATTCCTTTACCAATTATAGCCATCGTGCAATGGAGCACTAAGGGCCTTCATTCTTGATACTTAGATTTTTGTTTTTGTGTTTGTGATGGGTGGGTGGTACTTCTTTCACTATTCTTTACAAGTTTCTCATGTTGACAGTACTTCTTTTACCGACCCATCATATTTACTATTACTTTGAGTGGAGGGAACCTAGGGATCAATGGAAGCTCATAATATTTGTATTCTATAGGCTAAGTTTGAGTGTCACTTATTTATTCCTTTAGTTGAATCTTATGTGTTCTTTTCTCATTTCTTCTTCTGTGTATTATTTGGAAAGCTTCAATTTTTTCCTATATTCAATGTTGTCTTATCTTCCTCTTTCATCATTACATTAAATAAATCTTGAATGAATTTAGAGCTAGTCATCACAACTGGTCAGTGGATAACAAAATTCCAAAATGCATAAGGTGATTCCCCCTTTTAATAAAATCATCTATCATTCTAGACACACCGGTTCCAATGAGGAATAAGGGGAAAAGAGCATAAGAAAACATGAGGCCCAAAGAAAAGAAAAGCCATATTTACAAAGACAATGTACAAGGGGAACTATACAAAAAAATATGAGGGTGTAGACTGCACTAGGGGTATATACAAGGTAGGAAATATATACATAAAAAAAATAGGAAGGAACTTTGTATCTCTACTTGAAATAATGCTTAAGGAACTGCCCATTGATTGGCAACAAGACAGGTTCTCTTATTAGAGAGCTGATGCAGTATGTGTTGGATCCATATATTTCTATAATTTTACATGTTCCTAACTATATTCACTAGAATTTTTGGTGATCTACCTTCTTCTATTAGGCCTTATCCCATAGGAGGATGAGGTCCAAAATCTGAAAGGCCTTGAACTAAGCCCTTTTGTCAAACTAGTTTTTGAAAATGGTTTGATGTTTTGCAAACAGTTAGAGGGAATTATCCCTTTGTTTTACTAGTTGAAGTAGGTTAAGGAGGCATACCTGCATAGTGTTCTCTTAGTCAAATTTCATTAATTAGTTGTCTTATATCACCATTCTCTTGTTATCTCTTTATCTCACATTTTATGTCTCCACCAGTCTCCACCTTTTTATTCCCCTATCAATCTCCTTAGATCATCCTTATCTACCTCACTCTATCTAACTCTCTCCTCTCTCCCCAAGATCTAGATCTTATAATTTCTTAGACTTGGTCAAATTTCAACAATCACTAAGCTTATATCATAATTCTCTCTCTATAACTATTTAACTCCATATTTCTCCCTTGACCTCTACATATCTTTCTTCCTATCACTTTGTATCTCCCCCCAAGCTCTAAACCTATATCTTTCACCTTGCACTCTTATTAGTACATCCCTTATCTTCTTTATCTATCTCACACACATTCTCTCCTCTATGTTGTAGGTTTTAGAATAATGAGAAGTTGGATGAGGTATTGATGTTGTCAGTGATGCCAACATATTGTTGTTATCATTAGTGATTGGTATTTGTAGATGTTCTTGAGTTTTCCTTGTATTGGTGCTGAGAGATATAATCTACATTTCAAGTCTCGTTCTAATAGGTTTGTTGGGAAATATATTGAAATTTTATTCATGCAATTTATATATATTATTAAGTAGTTTTTAGAGATATTAGATTCAATATTTTGTGCTTCAAATCATAGTTTAGAGGAATTGGTGTTCATAAGTATGTGATAGTGTTTGGTAGAGTTTCCTATGAGAAATGTGTGCTCTATATTTATCCACATGTTGATATATAGTGTTGTAGATTTAGAATTATTCTTATAATATTATTCTCTTTCTTTGATTTTTTAGTTGCAAGTTTTTATGTTTTGTAGGCATGTTCTCAAAGTCCAATATTGGTTACTCTAGTTTTTTTCAACCTTGGGTGTTTACACTTTCACATAAAAATATCTAGTGAATTTCAATTGAAGAGTAATGTGTATGTTGTATATTATGTTCCAAGTTAATATATAATGTGGTCCACCTTTCATTCCTTTCCATTTTGGGAATTCTTAAGTGTAGACCTAATTTTAACTATGTTCAATTAAAAGTCTTAGCCAACCTTGGGAGATTTTTCAATTATGATGATGGTATAAATAAAGGATGAATTGTTGAGAGAGAGTGGGTGTGAATTCAATAAAGATATATAAAACATAATATATTTCCCTATATGTGTGGATATGAGTTTTTACAAAGTACTGTGACATGCAATGTGGACTCTCATGTGTTAGCTACCAAAAATTCTAAAGAGAATTTTTCTATAGATCTTTTAGTCAAATTGTAGAGGTGACTGAGTGGGTAGTGGTCTCTCTGGAAGTGAATCTTTTGTAGTGAGCATACTTTGTGAATAGATGTAATTTGGAATCACCTCTATTTGTGTATGTGTGTGGGGAAAATGTAAGATTCACTCCTAAATCCAAATTCCCAAAAGAGAGATCCAATTTGATCAACCAAGAGGTTAATAAACAATCGAATCAATCTATGAGGAATATGAAAGATAGAGAGAAACCCTATACTTCCCTATAGTTGGATTAAGCTTGAAATCTGAAATAATTGAAGTGCAAATACTAACCTTGAATTAGGGTAGATCTAGAAAATGCTAAATTCTGGCTTCTGTATGAACTTTCTAAAGATTCTATCACCTACTCTGGATTGGAAATGCCGAGGCAGACAAAACCCAGAAATCTTTTCTCCAAATTCACACAGGTTGACTTTGACCTTTTGAAAGGTCAAAGACCACATTATTTATTTGAAGTCCGATTCTGATTTTGTTTGTAGATCCTGAAAGATTTTTGAAAAGGGTATCTAAATTTTCTCTCAGATCTGAGATTTCACACCTGTACCTGCAAGAAAATGGGAGTTTTTGGTTGTATGGGGGGTTTTCCTTAGTCAAACCCCAATTAACCTTGAAATTGAATTGAAATTGCATTGTGCATAAACAAAGTAATTGAAACAAATCACCTCGCTTATGTTGAAGTCCTTGTAGAGGATTTGAATCCTCAAATCCACAAGTAAGAATGCTTCAATGAATGTAGGATGTCTCCAATCAATGGTATTTTGATCTTCAACACCAATCTTGATTTGATCTTTGCATATGAGAAGGTTTGAATGAATGGAGAAGGATGGATCTTCAAGGGGGATCCAAGGAGATTGAATCCTTCAATAGCTAACAATGGAACTCCTTGATGGATGAATGCTTGAACACTTGAATGCTTGAAGATTTGCTTGCACTTGAGAGCTTTCTCATGAAATTGCTTGTGATGAGATGTCAAAATGAGAGAGGAAGGCCTCCTTTTATAGTGAACTAGAGCACACTCCTCTAGATGGGCCACCTTGGAGAATTAAATCCCACTTAATTCCTCACCTTTAGAAAATATACCTTGATTAAATACCATTAAAGGATTTACCATTTCGGAGCCCGAAACAGCTGACTCGGAAGCAAGAAATAATTATCTCGAAAGATAAATTACCGGTAAATGAAACTTTGAAATCCTGGCAGGAAGAGGTCAAGGTCAAGGTCGGCCCTAACCTATTCAGGGTCAAGGTCGACCCTGACCTAGTCAGGGTCGAGGTCAACTTTGACCTCAAACCCTAACTTTGCCAGATTCTGCAACAGGAGTTCCAGGGGTGCCAGAAACTTAGAAATTGATATCTGAACAAGACCCAGTGTCAGGAATAGATAGAAAATCCTTTGTTTGATGTGATGATGGACTAGGAGGTCTCATTTCTGAATCCTACCTATAAAATAGAGCCATAGAAGAAGGAAAATCAGGAAAGTCCTTAAGACCTTAACCCTAATTTCACCTAGAATGAAGAAATCAAGTGCGGAGAAGAAGTGGAAAATGGGGAGAAAGCCAAATACATGCAAAGACCCAATCAAGGCACTTAACATGACCCCAAACCACTTACTCAGAGGGATAAATTCTCTTAACATGGAAGTGCTTCCATTTTAAGATGATACACTTTGTAAAAATGACATTAACTAGTGTCACCCTAACAAATGTTTATATAATTAAGAATTAATCTTCTTTGTAGATTTTCTCTTAATAGGTTTTTCCATGTAAATATAGTGTTTCATTGTGTATGGTGGTTCTTGTTTTTCACATACTCTTTTCATGTATACATTATTATGTCATTAAGGACTAAGATAGTTTTATGGATTTGATTCAAAAGATGATTTATATTTTTTATGGAAAACTAATTCACCCACCCCTCTCAATTATCTTGTACTTTTGACAATTGGTATTAGAGATTTGGTTCCTTGAAGAAGATCTTAACCTCTTAAGGAGATCTTGATGGCACATAAACTAACTATTCCTATGCTTGATGGATCTAACTATGCTTATTGGAAGATAAAGAGGTAGGGATAATATATTTCTCTTGGTTATGAGGTTTCCAAGGCAATTGAGAAAGAATATGTTAAACCATAGACATTTTTTAATACTCCTGATGGGATCAAAACTTTTGAAGACAATGTCAAGGTAATGTATTCTTTTTTTAGTGCTCTCACTAAAATTGAATTATCAAAATTTATGTCTATAGAAACTTCTTGTGGTGTTAGGAATAAGTTAGAGAATATTTACAAAGGTGATGAGAAGGTCAAACAAGCTAACTTGAAAAATTTAAAAGTTGTGTTTCAATGGTTGGGGATGAAAGAGGATGACAATATAAAAAGCTATATACAAAAGGTGGATGATTTTGTAAATGAGATTTTAAGCCTTGGATTTTAATTGAAAGAGGATGAAGTTATGAAAAAGGTACTCAAAACTCTTACTAAATAAAATAGTTCTAAGGTATCTACTATATAGAAGAATCACAAAATTTTGATAAGTATACCAGAGAACAAATGTATGGCTCCTTAATTGATTTTGAGATGAGGGAATTTGGTACTACTAGTGTGAAGCTAGAAACTACATTTAAAACTACTAAATCAGTGAAGGTGCAGGGTCTTCACTAAAGGGTTAATACAATAGGATGTGTGTTCATATTGGGGGGTTTAAAATGGGGAAAAAAGAGGGCAATATATTTCCTAAATATGGGAGATGGGCTATTTTGGGGGTAGGGGTGGGGGTTTATATAGGAAAATGGGTGTGGGGGATAATGGGTGGATATTGGAGGGGGTGACAAAAAAGGAGTTTGGGGCAATATTTTTTGAAAATAGGGGGATTCTTTAGTATGCCATGAATGCACATGCTATGTTTCAAGTTCTCTAAGTGAAGCCCCCATGAGTGAAGGTTGAAGAATATTAAAAAAAATATTTTGATGAGATTGAGATGAACTTTGTGAGAAAGATGAAAAAGAGAACTAGAAATTACAAAGATAATTTTCCCATCAAATTTTTTAGTTGTCATAAGATGGGTCATTATGCTTGAAAATTCCTTCACAAAGTTAATAATTGTAAGAATAAAGAAAACAAAGGAAAGGTAAATAAGAAAGGTTATTTTTTTAGAGAGTATGCTAGTATTTTTTATGATGAATCTAATAATGAAGAAGATTATGGTTCCTTTTTCTTGGGTATAAAGAGAGAACCTTGTTTTGATAACCCTAGAAAATTTATGAAAGGAAAATCTCTGAAAGATTATGCTAAAGGTAAAGACACTACGGTATCTATTTTTCATGCTAGAAAGGATAAGGGTGACCCGATTATTAGAAATGGATGTTCAAACAATATGACTAGTAACAAGAGTAAGTTTTAAAGCTTAAAAGATATGATGGAGGTGTTATTAGGTTTGGAGATAATCAAAATACTAAGATAGCTAGAATAGGTTCAATTAATTTTGATGGCAAGCATAATATTGACAATGTTTATTATGTTAAGGGCTTAAGGTATAATATTTTGACTGTTAGTAAAATGTGTGGAAATAGATACAATCCTTTTTTCATGATGATGATTGTAAAATCAATTAAAGGTCCAAAATTTTGATTATTGTTGGAAAGAAAATAGATGGGAACATTTACCAGTTAAAGAATGTGAGTGGATACTACTTGATGACTAAGATCAATTAAATTTAGTTATGGAAATAGAGGATGTGTCACATTAATCTTGATAATTTGGTGATGATTAGTTCATCTCAAGTTATGAGGGCTTTTTTGAAGCTTACAAAGCCTTCAAATGTTATTTGTAAAGAGTGTCAAGTTGGAAGAAAAACAAGGACTTTCATGGTTAAAGATCAATCTTCTACCAAATTATTGGAATCAGTGCACACTAATCTTTTGGGTCTAACCAAAACAAGAAGTCAACAAGGTGATATGTATTTCATGCTTTTAATTGATGATTATTCAATAACTACTTGGGTTACCCTAAAAGAAAAATTAGAAGCTCAAGAAAATTTTAATATATTCAAAGCTATTGTTGAGAATGTGATAGACAAAATAATAAAATACTTAAGATATGGTAGAGGAGGATAATTTACTTCTAACAAGTTTAATACTTTTTGTGAGAATCATGGGATAAATAGGCACTTGTCTGGTCCTAGAACACCATAGTAGAATGGTGTGGTTGAGAGAAAGAATATAAAAAAAATTAGGAAGCTACTAGAATGATGATGAATGAAGAAAATCTACTATAAATATACTAGAGAGAGGAAATACATATTGCATTTTACACACTTAAAAGAGTACATATCAAAAGAAATATTTTAGAGTGTTCAAAAGTAAGTGTTACATTAGAAGAGATGAAGAAAATTTAGGAAACATTTTTTCTATTGATTATATTTCAAAAACATCTACATTTACATCATAAAGTTATTATCTTTAACCCCCATAAATAGCTCCACTCATGGAAGCATAACTACAAAGTGTTTACCCCACCAAACATAAAAAATATCAACGTCTATTTACAAAATTCTAACATTCAACA
Organism: Chamaecyparis obtusa; assembly: GCA_027943335.1. Classification (NCBI taxonomy): domain Eukaryota; kingdom Viridiplantae; phylum Streptophyta; class Pinopsida; order Cupressales; family Cupressaceae; genus Chamaecyparis; species Chamaecyparis obtusa. The sequence goes on along the minus strand of BSBK01000524.1, from coordinate 228,152 downwards.
TTACTTAATTAGGTAGCTAGTCAATCATGCCAAGTGGACCAGTACTATATACAATATTTTTATCATCTGGTACATCATCTCTAAGTGGATGAGGAGTAGGAGGAGGAGGAAGTATAGAAAATGGGTTAGCCTGAATCATAGGTCCCTACACCAGGGTTTCTTTCTCCAAAAGATCATGAAGTTGCTTCTTCATCTTGCTCACAACTTGTTCAAAAGGAGGAGGTTCTTTCTATTACTGAGCAGATGTATATCCATAAGAAATTTATTTTTGCAACACTTGAATAGTTCCCTTATATAGAAAGTCAAGGAATTTATTTTCTTCAAGATTTAAGATAAGATTAACCTGCAAAGAGATGTTATGATAAATGAGTCTCTAAAGAGACTAAGTAAGGCTTATAATTATTTTACCATTGAATATGTCTTCATTCCTCATTTTCCAAATAGACTACAAAATCTCAACTCAAAGAACAGACCAAAGTAAATTACTATTTTTTCTTAGCCCTAATAATTTACCAGATAATATATTTAAATGAGAAATGTTATGGTGCAGCTAAAAAAAAAACATACCCCATATCTCATAGGCAAAAAAATAGTAAAAAAGGATGTGAAAAATAGATTCAAAGTTCCTGCAAAAAGAGAAAACATTCATATCCCCATTTGGTTTCTTGATAGGCAATTTGGAAAAAAAAAGGACCATATGAAATAGATCTTTTTAGGTTCTACAGACCTGCACCAAAGGTCAATTAGGATTTTTCTCTAGTCTAAAGGTTCAAGATTGAGGGTTCAACTAGAGTTAAGGTGCTCAAGGATATCATGGTTAAAGGTTAGGAATTTTTAGATTATCTTGACTTTGGTGTTAGGAAAATAGATACCATCAAACCATTTAAGGAAAGATGCTCTATCATTAAGCTTACCACAGTATTTGGGAAGGTGAGGTTGTCCATAGACATCCCACATCATAGCATATGTTATCTAATGATTATGAGGGATATAAAATATGGATTGGAGGTCCTCCCAAGTGATAAGATTGCCATCAATTATAATGTTAGAGGAACATTTGATCCCCTTAGCGGCCCATTTTTTGGAAGAGAAACCTTGAGCGAGGGAAAGAGGTTTCTCCCCATGTTAAAGATTCCACCAAATGGACTTTTCACCTTGGATATTATTTTCCTCATCAATGTAGCTATATTTTGTAACCAATTTCCTTACATGCTCCTAACTCTTCCATATAGACTTAAAGACTTTAGACCCAGGAAATTTAATAGAAAAGTTACCAGATAGAAAATCATTAATGTGAATCCCCTTCCATAAACAAGTGTTAGAAATAAATGCCTAAGAAATATTATTCCTTATGAGAACCTTTCATGGCTCATTCCCCAAAGTCTCCTTTATTCATTTGACTGCAAGTGCAAGTATTTGAGTTATGAGATCTATTAAACCTAAGCCTCCTTGTTCTTTACTCATGGAGAACCACTGCCATTTCATAACATGATTATTTTTGTTTCCCTTCCCATTAGACCACAAGAATTCCCTTACTATATTTTTAATATAGTTAACTTGACCTTGGTTAAACAACCAAGCTGAAGCATAATATATTGTGTAAGAAGATAGCACCTTTTGTAAAACCTGAATTCTCCTTGATAATGAAAGATATGTCTAGTGTTCCACTTATTGAGTTTTCTATCATTCTTATTCTTCACCCAACTACACATTTCCCCCAAATTAGGGTTAATCAAAAATAGAATAACTAGATACTTGACAATATGGTTGGGTTATCCCCAAGCAAGCCCAAATTTAATACACTAGTCAGGTGGTTGTTCATTCCATCCTAGAATAATGGATTTTGGAAGGGAGACCTTACTCCTTGATGCTTTATAGAATAGATCAAGCTTGATCATCAAGTTATTGTCATTATCCTCCACAAGCACAATGGTAATAGCAGTATCATCAGAAAATTAAACATAAGAAATATCCTCACCATTAGGGAGTTCTATTCATTTTACCTTAGGAGATAGATAATTATCTTTGAGGATATAAAAAAGCATCTGTTTCAATGAAAAATAGGGAAGGAGACAAAGGTAACCCTTGTCTAATGGACTTGGATAATAAAAAATCCTAAGACCTTACACCATTTACCTCTACCCTAGAATTAGTATCATTCAAGAGAGTTAGGAAGATTTGGAAAAAAAAGTTAGGAATCTCAGACTCTTGAGCATCATGAAAAAGAATTTCCATTCAATTATGTCATAAGCCTTCTCGTAGTCAAGTAGAACCATGTATATCTGATGATTAGTGACCTTAGCCCATTCCATAGCCTCCCAAAAGTAAGAAGATTTTCTAGGATGTATCTATCTTTTACAAACCCAGACTAGGTAGAGTTAATAATCTAAGGAAACACATTTTCCAATCCAAGTGCACAAGAATTTTGGCCAATATTTTATATGATACATTCAATAGTGTAATAGGCTTCCAATTATTTATGAGATTTATGTCTCCTTCTTTGGGAATAAGTTTGACTAACCTAGAATTGAGGTCATTTACAAGTAACATATTGTGAATATCTTCATTGTACACTTGAAGGAGCTCTTCATCAATCCAGCCTATATTATTTTTATAGAATTCTAATGGTATGCCATCAGGTTCAGAGGCCTTATTAGCACTTAGATTATGTATTTAATTGTTGATCTCAATTATTATGATGGCTTTGTCCAAAAAAAATACATTCTCATATGCCACCTTCTTTGGTATGAGATTTTTATTTTTGTTCTAGCATGTTCCATAATCTGGTATATATCCTCAGTTGTAAACAGATTCTTGTAAAAATATGCAAAGGCTTGTAGAATCTTAGTTTTTGAGTTAATTTTATTACATTCCTCCTAGATCAAGTCAATCCTCTCACATGATTCCTTATATTTGACGATGTTTAAAAAATACTTTGAGCCCTTGTCCCCATAGAAAACATAGTTTAACCTGGCCCTAGTTCTGGCTCCTTGGATTTTTTAATGTTGAATCTTCCTGAGTGCATCCCTAAATTCAGCCACATCATCTTTAGCATTAAGATTATTTGGGTTTACTTGTAGAATAGCTTTAGACTTGGCAAGGTTTTCTTGTAGCACTGACTCCACTCTCCTTTTTTCCTTAGATTTTTTCCTTCCCACCCCTTAATACAAGATTATCCAACTACTAACATTCTAAGACCATCTTCTAATAGTAGAGTGGTGTTTAACAATATCTTTGTTGAACCATCTAACAATTTAGACAGCATATGATACATTTACATCCTTGAGAAAAGAAGTGTTCAAGGAATATCCATCTTTATTCCCTTTCTCACCACAAGTCATGCCAATCTGAAAGATTCTAGCCACAATAGGATGATAATATGATAGGGAGTAAGGGATAACTTTAACACTAATATCCTTATCATCTATCCTAAAACTAAAAGCTTCCCTATTAACATAGAATCTATCAAGTCTGAAAAAGAATCCTCTTGTTACCACTCTGGAAATTAGATCAAGTGTGTCATATATCTTTAAATCCTAGTTTTTAGCCTACAAAGGATGAAATAGTTTAAGTCTATTAATAATCTTATATCAAAAAAAATTCACTACCTTTCTATTTAAACTTATGCCCTCCTATTTTATCATATGCGGCATCGATAATATTGAAGTCACCTCCCAAAATCAATGGAATGTTGGGCAGAAGGAACATCCACTTCCATAACTCAATTCTATACCTAGGTTCATTAGGTGCATACACATCACAAATTCCAATCTCTTCTCCATTTAAGGTCAGGGTAATCCACACCACTCTATTGCATGGGGATAATCCCCAATTGGAGATAAACTTATCCCATTTAGCTCATAAAATGGTTGCATGCCCTCCCTTTCCTTTTATTTGCGATGTGCAGAAGGATTTGGAATCCTTCCAAATACACCTTAAGCTAGTTTCTAATCCAAATCCAATACCCTTAACCTCCTCTTGAAGTAGTAAGATGTCAATTCCTTTTTTCATTAGAAGGAATCATTTTATTATATATTTATTGTCAAGAGACTCAAGACCCTTAACATTCTAGGATGCATAGTTTAATTCCATGGAGACACTCATGATTCAATTCCTTTTGGGGTTTTAAAACTCTTGAAGCAACTAGGGAGGATGTTTGGGTTCTCTGTTATGATTGGAAGAATCCAGTGGCCTTCCTCTCTTATTTTTACCATTGTTCTCAATTTCTCCATTAGTGGCAACTAGAACTTCCTTGACATCCACTTCCTCAGAGGTCCTAATTCTCCTTTTCCTTTTTTGGGCCATGAAAATATACATTTGACTCCTCTTTTGCAACCTTAGGGGGATTAGTTTCATCAACCTTCATCTCTCCCTCCTCCAAAGTATCTCTAGTAGAGAGCTCTACAAATGGATTGGATCCCTCATCAACCTAGATTAGATTGGTGTCATGAGTTATAAATAAGGGCTCAGAGTCAAAGAGTGGATGAGGGGTAGAAAGGGGTGGTGGAGAGATAAGATCTAGAATTACCACAAGTTCAAAATATGAGATTTTTTTTAGCACTACCATAAGCCTCTACGAGGGCTTCTAGACTACTAGTTATTGCCAAAGCATTATTGCACTTACCATCTTCACCATATTTTTCTAGAGTATTAACCACACGCTCATCCACTTTAGGTTATTCACCACCCATGGTATCAACCAAATCCATGGGGAATGAGGAAGAGAGTCCCTTTCTAGAGAACTCCCTATTTCTAGAAATAGATATGCTCCTATATTTAGGATAAGAGATCCTTTTAATCTTCTAGAGGGAAATTTTATGAGAATTCATGATTGTGTGCTTAGGTTTAGGAGGGGGAGGCTCCAAACCAAATTTAATGGTATCAACATCAATAAAATCACATATAATGAGTGGGGTAGATTTACCCTTCTAGGGCCCTATTAAAGAGAAATTCATCTTCATATTATCAATTTACTCACATAAGGAAATAGATTCTATTGTATTTTTAAATGAAGAAGTATTGTGGGCAGTCTTATTGGTCAGAACACCATCTATAGCTAACTTGGCCTAAAAAGGATTCTAGGTTGATACATTTTTCTCTAAAGCCAGTTTAGGGTTAGGGCAAGACCTCAACTTAATAAGAGGGAAATAACTCCTCATATGGCCCTCTTTTTTGCACAAAAAGAAAGAATTGATACCACTGAGGTAGGTTGCCAAGAATTAAAACACATTGTCATTTAAACCAAAATGAATCTCACTCATAATATCAAGACTAGAATTGATCGAAACAAGCATTATCGCATCAGTGTGGGGTAGTAGACTTTCAGTTCTATTAACCCTAATCACACTTTCCATGGGTTCAATAGCTTGGGTTATGAAGTTCCAAACTAAGGATGGAAGATTTCCTATAGATAGCCACTGAGGATAGGATAATTCTAGAATCTCCTCTTGAATGGCCTCAGGTGACCAAGGGATAGCACAAAAATTTTAAGATCTGACTCTTCAAAACTATTTCTTGAAAATTTCATTTTGACTGTAAGGGTTAGATAAAAAGACCAGGAATAAACCTTTCTAAATCATCCTAAAATAAGAAAAAGGGAAACCTAAGCACTTACCCCAAATATTATCTAACCACTCATTTAAAAAATTATAAGATGGAAGGCGGGAAACTTCCTAGGTGGCTAAGAAAATAGCAAAATTCCTAAATCTATTATTTTTAGCATCGATGGCCATGGACATTTGTAAATATAGTTTAGTAATGAAGGCATTGGCATTAGAAACCTTACCACCACCTTATCCTGACATTAACTAGATGGGGGCCTTTGATAGTTTATGGTAGAAGTGCGCTCCATCTAGAATGGAAATGTTTTCCTCCAACACTTCACGGAGGACTTAACCCCAGGCTCACCAGCGACAAACTATTGTAAATTTAGAACATTATTTATGTTACCAGGGGTAGAGGATCCCATAAAGATTAGGACAAGAAGGAAGAATAAATAAATTCAGATGGAGGATGACCTTCTTCCAGTGGGGAATGACTACTTGAAAACATCTCTACGATTTATAGAGCATATCAATAGAAAGATTTGGGAAAAATTAATACAAGAGCTAATTAATGTATATTTCATGGCTACTCCACTAAAATAAAAGATTACAAATCATACAACTAGAGAATGAGAATGATAGTTGAAAGCACAAATGTGAAGGTTGATGAAGATGTTGTGAACAATGTATCAGTAGAATTTGTATATAAATTATATGAATCAAATGGAAAAGAGGAAGAAGAGAAGATTAAATAAATAGTAGAACAAAAAGACAAAGAAGATGCTCTGGTAAATTTTCCTAAAAATCCTAAGTATGTGTAGAAGAATCATTTAGATAAATAGATCATTGGAGACAAGAAAAAAAGTGTTATCACAAGATTTAAGGTTGCTAAAGAATAGGTGAACTTCGGCATGATTTCAAAAATTAAACTAAAGAATGTGAAATAATTGGTGTATACAATCCATATGTTATGAGGAGGGGGTGAATCAATATAAACCAAATTACACTAACTAACCTCAATAATCACCACATGAAACAATAAGAAACTAATGAATAGAACCAGCAACACAAGAACACCTAGATTTTCTACATGGAAAACCCAAACTAGTAAAAACCATGGTCAGCGCTTGCCCATAAAGAATAATTCATTGGTGTATATAGTTTGATTACAAAAGATGGTAGGATCTCATTTCTCATTACTTGCAACCAAAGGTTCACTACGTATACAACAATGAATATAAATAGGAGCTATTCTAGACTTACAAATAGAGGCTCACTTCTACAGAAGAAAGATACAACAATAAATTTGAGCACCCAAGACTCAATGTCTTGAGGAAAAAATACATATAACTCTTTACAATGATAAAGAGATATTCTCTTGATAATGCAGTTGATCTACACAACATTATCAACCTTAGTAGTACATTTTTACTACCTTTTCTTCTCTTCCACTCTCACTCAGCTCTTCTCTATTGGCTATGGATCTTTACTAGTTTGCACACTGTCTACTTCTTTAAACCTTACATTTTTCTGAAGCACAAACTATAATCATATATAAAATAGATCATTAGAGATTGCAACAGGGTCAACCAAGCCAAAATTATATTATAATTTAAGTTACAATTCAGCCTAGACAGTGGAAAAATGCAATAAGGTCTCATGTCAGAAGCATCCAAACCAAAACATAGAAAGGACCCAACCAGATAAGAGATAATCATTAAATGCATAGGTCACATATAGCATTAATCCATCTAGCTAAGAAATAAACATTACATGTATAATATAAACCTAAATCAAGAAGCATGATCCACTCCAGGAGAGAGAGGGGACCATGAACACACTACACATAACCCAATTTCAAATCTACAATAACTTTTCCATCTCAAAATTTGTAGAAACACACAAGCCAATGAAACACCAAACTTTCCAACTATATCTGGACCTCTATTCCATGATGAGATTCACACACCACATAAAAAGCACTATCACATTCCAACAGTTCACAACAAAATTCATCATAATACATTTTCAAACTAGGACAACTAAACAAAATTGCAACACTTGATAACATAGTTTTTGGATCACACAGAACAATTTATGGATCACCAAATAATACCACAACCAAGACCAAAACCTAAATCCATTTGCATAAGTATTAGCACACCTTCAACCCTGATTTTTAAAGTAGAAACCTTCTGAAAAGGACAAATGAAGCATTGTTAATGGAAAATGTAAAACTATATTTCTTTCTTCATTAACCACAAAGTTTCAGACCACATGAACTTTTGAATACAAGAGTATAACACTAGAGAACTATTAAATATCATCTTCACATGATCATAGTATACATAATTATCTTCTATTGTCCTAAACTCATAAAATAATTAACATCAATAACAACAGAAAACCAAACATATATTTATAACAATCTCCCCTTTCTTTATTAATGGCAAATAAATACTAAAAATGTTCTGACTAAAATATCAATCAAAACCAACTCCCCCTTATAAATACAACCAAAATAATCTTGAACAAATAAACATTTTTCTTATCTTTCAACTCACCCTCTTCCATCAAGGACAATGACCAAGAATATAAATACCATTACACAACTTTGATAATCAAGCACCAACATTAGTCTAGAAAAAAAAAAGTTATAAAGTTCCCCCTAGACAGATTCACCACCCAGATGCACTAAGTTAGACAAAAGAGGGGAAACAACCTCAAGCATTTCTTGAAGAAAATTAAAATAATTTTGATCATATGATGAAACATATCTCCAACAATCTTCAGCAAAGTATAAATATTTTCATCATACATAAAAACTTCATATGAAGGGACAAGAGAACCAACTTTCTCCTTGTCACTAGCATCCATAACACTAGCATCTTCCTATTCTACTTCTTTATTCTATATATAGAAAAAATTCTTATTCTCCTTAAACTAATTATTAGCCTTAAAGAAAATTGTCCCAAAAACTTATCCTATAAAGATAACTTCTAAAATTCATAGCACTCTTATCCAATTCATTCAAATGTATCTTAATTTGAGAGCCAACATATATATTATTTCTCCAACCCAAATTTGAATGTAACTCAGAAAGAAATGTTTCCGATACAACCAAACAAATATTACACTATTTACATAACCAAATAGTTATCTTTCTAGACCAAAGAACAAGAATCTTATTTTTGAAAAAGTCTTCATACCTTATTGTCATACTTAGAGGATACCTAACATCTAACCTTGAGGGGGAAAACAAATTTGTATCAAAAATCCCCCTCATACCCTATAGTCTGAGTCATTTGATAGAGGAGGAAACAACATCCAAGGATGTCAACCCACCATCAAAGACACCTTATGTGTTCCACATCAAATATATCATGTTCCTTTTTTTACTCTTCTTCAATAATTAAACAATCATCGTATTTTTTCATATTTTTGCAGAACTTGGCAATGTGTCCTATCATGTTACATCTATAGAAAAATAGACCATCCTTACAGAACCTTGCAATATGTCCTATCATGGTACATTTATAGAACACCATCCCATAGTTTTTCATTTTAGCAATTTCATTATTTTTGACATTGATATTTATACTATATTCAATATTTTTATGTCCATATCCATTGCAAATGGTAGTAGTATCCAATTAAGTTCTTGACATTTTTATCCACATTCACTCTAATTTTTTATGAATGGTAATCACCTTACACACTCAACACATATCTTGATACCACTTGATGAAGGGTCACACTACCCTTACCAACTCATATCCAAAAACTAAATAACGTAGAGACAAAGATAGAATAGAAATGCTTCACAAATCATATATTGATAATACTTAATTATGCTTATAATGCTCCCAAATGATTAATGATGATATCCTTACACCTTATTCAAAATGTGATCACTATAACCTCTTACAAGAAGATATTATTACAACATCTACAAGATGAGATTATTACAACATCTGCAAAATGAGATCATTACTACAACTTCTTGAAGAAGAGAGAGCTCCTTGAAAAAACCCATAACATTTATAATTAAGTTAGATGAGTATATATAGTACTTCCCACCTAATATATTACAAACACAAGCAATCTAGGATAAAAGGTAGATGCAACTACCTTACTACAAATATTAAATGCATTAAGTAATTTAATAAATGCCTAAAGCATTTTATTAAATAAGGAACTTTCCACAAACTTCTAAAATGCCACCTATGCACCTAGATAAATGAAAATTTACAAAAAGTAACTTTATGTTTATTTTATTTTTTTCTCTACTTTTTTTTTCTTTTTTTTTCTTTTTTTTTCTTCTTCCTTTCTCTTCTATCTATCTTTTTTTGGATGATGTAAGATTTATCTTACACCATAGATGCTTCTACATCAGACACCCAAAGTAGGAAATTTTTTATGCATATGAATTCACAAAATAGAGTTGAGTGATAGTACCATCCTTCTAGATTGAAAATAATCCTCAGAAAAATCCATCACTGAAATTGGTTCCTTTGATACATTTTCTCCTCTTCCAACACCTAGCTGGAACAAGTATCATTTCCTGAAAAAGTTGCTTTGCACTCACCTTACTAAATGTGAAATCAATTTCACCATAAATTGATTGCCTCTTCCAAGTGTACCTCTCATTCTCCTCTAATGTTGTGGGATTCAACCTATTGTAATCCATCCACGTCCACCAAAATGCACCTACATTAAACTTTGCAACACCACAAAAATATTTCTCTATTGTTGGTTAACAGATTTGTCTCCTCTTTTTATATTATTTTTGAAATCACTCTAGCACCCTATTTTGGAAACAAAAGATTAATCAATAGTTGGGTAAGTGTACCATGATCACTTCCCTCTAAATTTGTGAGAAGGTACAACTCCCTTAGTATGATCTTCAATGAATCAACTAATCTAACAAAGACATGCACTTTTAACCAGAAAGTATGTAAGGCCACTCAAATAATTCATGGATTAAGAGTGTAAGAAATATTCAAAGTAACATATCATAAATGCAAAGAAACACAATTATCTACTATATACGGTTTCATAATACTTCAACAACTAAATAAAATAAACTTATAATTGATAAATATCCACTCATTCTGAAATAGTAAAGATCAACACATGGAATGAATTAATATAATCTCATAGGAATATCCATTCAATGAACTCAAACACACAGATTCAAATTCCTTCAATATATTTCATTAAACTGTCATTGCATCATAGGCAAAAAAGACTTCCAGTTTTAGAACTTTTGCAGATATCATCTCCCAAAAGTAGAAAACTCAAAACAATAAATTATTACTTTTTTAAACTTTTCAGAACCCCTAATTAGTTTTTCCTAAGCTATATATAGTCTTTTTGGCATAACCATAGAGGTCTCCCTGAAAACCCAATGTCTTGAAAAATATTTATACAACTAAAACATTGTATTTAGGACATGTGTCCCCATTATCAAACTTAAAATAGGAAAATATAACTAAATGTCAAAATCAAATTCTTGCTCGACAGCTTGATCTTCCACCAGTGTGGCGCCATGTGTGGATTTCCAATATTTGTATACATTCACAAGCTCTTGGACAACCTAAAAATTGGGGTTCTTCAGATTGAGGAGCCACATTTTCAAGGCTTCTTTTTCTTATTTTAACTTCACTACCACGTCTAGGTATTTTGGGATTTGATCAACATAGACGTACAACATAAACTTGGTTCACACTACCTTGGTGAAGTTTGTTGGTGTCAGGTTGCCCTCAATCTTAATTAATTCCATAGTCATTTCAAATTCTCTAACCACAACATCCATGTCCTTCTCCATTTTTCCATCATGCCATATATATGTGGTATTGATTTCCCTAACATCGTTCACTAGGCTTTCTCGTAACTCCTTCACTTCTACCTTCCTTCCTTTAGCCTCTTCTATAGCTGCTCTAAACGTAGAGTTCCGCCAAAAAATGTTCTTTTTGATGGAAAATATAATGCATTCATCTACCATTTTCAAAGTCCTTTCTACTAAGAACCTTGGTGTCATGTACTTCTCAATCTCTTGGATTTTGTTGAGCATATTAGCCCATTTTGATTCATCGACCTCCCACATGTAGATTTGTGTCTGCAACTCCATAAGTAATACCTCCACATTATCAAACACTACTCAGGATTCCCAGATGAACTTTCTTCCATCTTTTATTATTCCATTCATCCAATCATCCATAGCATTAGCTAGTGCCTTACCCTATTGAATTTGGTTCAAGAACATTTTTATTTTGGGAGAAGTGGGATCAAATGTTTGGGGTGCTTGGGCCAAGGGAAGCGGTCTGAAATTGATAAAGGAATTGATGTATTCTACCATGACGTTGATTATTTGTTTCAATTCCTTCTTGTCCCTTTTTTCCTTCCATGAATGGGTTAACATTCATTTTGTAGATTCTTTGAAGATGTAAATATCTGCCTTTTCATGAATCCTAGGTCAACCTTCTAAATTTCAAAATCTCCAACTATTAAATCTTTCCCTTCATCCTTGAGTTTATACATATAAACCTTAGCAAACCATTTCCTAGTCTTTGATTTTGTGGATACCCTTGTAGTATTTTTCATATTTTTCACCTTAGGAGTTTTTTCTATGTACTTTCTTACCATATCCTTAATGGGAATTGAAATCGGTACCAAGTTGCATATCTTATTCACCAATTTTTTCAACCATTTTGGTGTAGCATAAAATGTAGTCTTCTCCTCAAGGGGATTCATAGGAGTGGTTATGATCTCCAAGGTTGAATCATCTAGTTCAAAGATATCCTTGTTCATTTGTCCTTCATCCAAAACCTGAGAGTCTAGATTTTGCTCTTTCGCTTTGTCCAAATCAACATAAAGTACTCATTCACGAGTCATCTTCTTGTGCTTAAGGGACCTAATTCTAGGTCTAGTTGTTTGGGGTATAAAAAGGGGATGGGAAGGTTCAATAGTATGTTTGTGATGGGTGGATTTCTTAACTTGGATTTCCTCTTTACCCTCATCATCAACGGGAACAAAGATATTAGAAACGTGAACTGGAGAAGATAGAGGGATCTTTTTAGATATATCTAATTGAGCTTTCTATGATTTCATTCATCTTTTCTACTTCAACCATTTTTCAGTGAGTCTAATTACACTATGAGTTCTTTATTGTATATTATCTTCTTCTTCTTGAGTCTAATCAATCACAAGATTTGGTAGCTCAGATGATTTTTCATATTCTAGCTCAACAATGTTTGAACCATCATCTTATATTTTCTCAACATTCATTTTCATGTGGAAAGAGACAATCTGAGATAACTGAAGCCTATAGTGTTCTCTTCTTGCAACCTCTACTTCATTAAGGAAACCTTCCCAAAAGTATTCAAGATTCATCATTGGTAGGATCTGAGATTTTAACCCCAAGGTTTGTCTAGAAAGACCTTTATTATCAAATTATTTTCTTTCAAAATAATACTTGAAACCAAAACTACACAAGTCACAACTTATACTGATTGCATCTACCATTGATTTTCATGAGAATTGGCCCAACCTAATAGGGAAACAATCTTCTTATTTCTCCTTAGGAAGGAACCTTTTTACAACTTTAGAGAGATGCCTATATATTTCCACCAAGACAAAGCAATCAAAGGAGTACATGGGTAATTTCACAGGTTCATATTTGAAACCTCTAACCCAGATGTATGTGAAACACAGGTACTATATGTAAAAACTCTCATACATTTGTACCAATTCTTGGGCCTCTTTTGTCAATCTTCTATTTGATATCCCAGCCAATTCAAAGCATAGACTTCCTATGAACACATCATGCACTTGTCTATAAGTATCCAATTTCTTTCTCTACTATAGCATGGGGTAATATTCAAACATGGAGATATCCTTAGCCCAAGGTTCATGTGGAGTTTTTGTCAGTCCTTTACTACATGCAAGACAATACATAAGGTATGAAGACATAAATAAACCATTCCCATCTAACTGAGACATTTTGAGTTGTTCTCTCATTGAATCAAAAATTAGTTCACCCCAAACAAAAAATTGTTAACCTTCCAAAATAATATAAATATTAAAATACATCCATTCGGCAAACAAGTGAGCTTCTAACAAACCCTTAAATCTATGTTGTAACACCATAATATCATTAATATAAGGGTTTCATATGATCCTTATTAAGGCATTTGGGTAATCAGGAACCTCCTTTCTGGGGATTATGCAACCAGCTCTTGGCTATAATAGTCTAGTGTTTATCTACCTCTTTGTTGAATTTAACAACTAATTGGGTAAGAGAGAGCTCAAAGAAATTATGATCAAGAATTCTAAGTGCAGAGACTATGGTTTCCCTATTAATAGAGAGCATAACTTCCCCATCTTTCCTTCTTATGCATATATTTCTACTATCATACCTATTTATACATTCTTGAATCAATTTAGGGTACAAAACAAGTAGGGGAAAGGCAACATCCTCTTGTAAACTTATATTCATAATTTCTATGATAAAAGGTTTCTTGATTTGGTTTACCATCCATTCTTTGAGCTCTTCTAAATCAACATGTTTTAAATTGGTGTCACTTATTATAGGCCCCTCACAAACTAGGCTAGAGACATTTCCAAAGAAATGAAATGTGGACTTCATGGTGTTTCAACCTTTGTTCTAGATAGATTGAATCCTTTTAAATCTTTCAACTAAAACTTCAAAACATAGAAAAATAAGGCTACCATAACTCACCTTTCATATGCAAACACTTTGAACAATTTCTTGTACCCACTTGATTTTACCTCTACCACTTTTCCTTGGAAATGCAACTGTTAGCAATTATTCTAGTAAAGCTCTCTTTAAATAAACAAGGCAAATTAAATCATGGGCCTTAATTATAATATCTCATCCACATGGGGACATTTACACAATGAGGTTAATTAATACTTGTTACACCATTTCCAATACCTTACCGAGTTATGATTGCCTCAATCTTTCCAAATCACCTCCTTGCACCATCTCATTAAATACGAAGCTTTTTTCAGGATCCTCAACTTTAAATGATTTTCATACACCTTCTCTTCATGATGATAAGAGAACCACATTGAACCCCCTTGAACCCAAAATAACCTTTTTCAATAAGGTTCTCAAAATTTCATTACGGTTCATGCCTTTCCATCTTCTCCTGAGTTGTGAGTCTATTCTTCTGTGTACTAGAAGGAATATGCTTGGTAGACTGGCTGTAGATTATTCTTGGGCTATGAATAATTATAGTGAACTATCCTGAACTTGATTGAATTGAATTTAGAGTGGTTCTCTAGGGTATAAGATGCTTTTCTTTTATTTCCACCTATCTTTGAAAAATGATTTGCTTTATCTGCACACAACTTTAAGTTGTAGGTCAACCTTAATCTTTATGTGAAATTCCTTGAACCTCACCGAACCTCTTGGAACCTTTTTGAACATAATTCAAAGTGGTTCAAGATGGTTCATAGAATTCATAAGTACAAGGAAACTTTATTGTTTCTTAAGTATCAAAGAACTTAGACCTAATTGGACACAACTGACTCTCGGGACGTATCAAAAGATTGACAAACAAAGATGAGACAACTGAAAGAAAAATCAGAGATTGATTTGACATTCACAAAAGGGATACTAATTGAAATATTATTTTAGGATGGAAATGTGACTACTTAGAAGTAGGGGCTAACATCATCTCTAACTAGGGACTACACTTTGGGAACATGGCACAGAGAACTCAGAATCTCTAGTTACGCAAAAAAAAATAGGGAAATGGAAAAGACACAAATTAAAATAGAAATAGAAAAGAAATACTAAACTAATATGTACAAAATAGCACCTGAAAGGATACTATAACTTGTATAGCTTTAATTATTTCCCGTTGTAGTAAAATAATAAGACTGTTCCATCTAGGTATGCCAGGAGAAAAGCATTTGGTCCTAACTCCTCCTATGTCTTGAAGGGTCCCTTCCATAAGGATTAAAATTTACCATGGGATCCTTTCAACTTCTTTCTCTTGTCCCAAAAAAGTACTTTGTCACCTTTCAGAAACTTACTTGGCCTTTCTTTCATATCAAAAATTTGTTTGACCTTCTCTTGGTTTTTTGTGATTCTATCAACCAGCTTGTCTCTTTCCTCTTCTAACTTTCTTAAGTACATAACTCTTTTCTCCAAAGAAATCTAGAAAATTGATCCTCAATGACTATTTGTAACTTTACAGGTAGACAACTCCAATAGAAAAGATACTTGTGCACCTATACCATACACGAGCTCAAATAGGGCCATCCTAATTGCTCTTTTAGGGGTAATTTTTTCTGCCCATAGGGATTCGTACAATTTCTTATGCCAATTCCTACTATTATCATCTACCAATTTATTCATGATGGTGATCAATTTTTTATTACTTGATTCCTCCTGCCCATTGCCCTAGGGGAAATAATGATAAGAATGCACCAAGGTAATTCTATGTGCATAACAAAACATTGTCAGTTCTTCAGATGAGAAATATGTGGTATTATCTGTTATGATTTTTTGAGCTGCTCTGAAAAGAACCAGTATGTGATCCTTTAAAAAGTCATAGACTACCTATGAATTAGCTTTCTTGGTAGGAATTGCTTCTACCCATTTTTTAATGTAGTTTTTTGTTGTCAAGCTATACATATTCCCATCACTAGAATGAGGGTTCAAAGGACCTATGAAATCTAAACCCCACTACATAAAGGGTTCATCCACAACAACTAGCTTCAAAGGTAAGGCTACAAGTTGTAGCTTTCTTGAAAATAATTGACATTTTTCACAATTTCTAACATATGAGTAGGAATATTTGAACATGCCCGACCACTAGAAATAATTCTAGAGGATCTTAAAATTTATGACCATTGAAGATAAATTCCCCCCCCCCACACGCTTCATGAAAAGTATTCATTAGTTTTTGTTGTTTTTCTTCATCAACACACCTCGGGAACATTCAATCAATACTCTTTTATATAAGATGTTGTGTGAAATCACATACTTCCCTGCCTTTAGTCTCAGATTACATTTTTATTTAGATGTAAGGTTTTATGGACAATGCCCATATGTCAAGTAATACGTCACATCAGAAAACCATGAATCTTTTAAACTTACCAATAACACATAACGAGATTCTTTTGTTGTTTCTTCTGAACCTTCCACATTCTCATCTATAAGCTTGCACAAACCTTTCCCTTAGACTAGTTTAGTAGGCTTAATCATCAAACCATACTCTTGAATATTTTCTACCCAAGTTTCTCTATTGTTCATTCCGACCTCATGTTGTGTTAGTATGATTTTTGATGTAGTGTCTGGTAGATACACAATTGAGTGGGAACAGAGGATAAAGTACCTAAATTATTTTACTAATTTGACAATGGAAAAAAAAAATTGACTAGTAAATAATTAAGTTCATGCTTCTTCAATAGAGTACTCATAAACGTGATAGGTGCTTCTTCTCGACTGTCAACTTTCTGGGTCAGAATACCAAACAAAGTATGATCAGATGCATAGCAATAAATGATGAGATCTTTAATGAAGTATGGATTAATTAGGGTTAGAACAAGAGTTATATCAGTCTTAATATCATTGAAATCCTTTTTCCATTCTTAATCCAATTTAAAAAATTATTTTTCCTTCATCATTTCTATGATATGTTCAGTTATCTCTCAGAAATTTGGTATAAATTCTCTTAAGAAATTTATCTGAACAAAAAAATATTTAACCCCACTTGTGCTGGAAGGAAGGTTGAGTTGTTGAATAGCTCTCACTCTATCTAGTTCTATTCTAATTCCTTCCTTTGAAACTATATGTCTTAAAATATTTCCTTCGGTTACGCAGAAGACTGACTTTTTGGGGTTTAGCAAAATATCATGATCTTTGTGTCTCTGCAACACTACCTTCAAATCCCTCATATAGTGCTTCCTTTTCTTAGAGAAAACTTTCAAGTCGTCCAAATAAACTATAATTATCTTATTCCTCAAATCCCTTTGAAAAGTGGCACCCACATTGATCAACCCGAAAGGTATCTTGTTATATGCAAAAGTTCCCCAAGGTGTGATAAAAGTAGTTTTAAGTCAATCCTCTTCAGCTACACTAATTTGATTATAACCAGAGAAACCATCGAGCATTGACATTATTTCAGAGTCCAGTTGAGTTTGTAGTACATGTTCCATGATAGGCAATGTTAACACAACTAATAAAAATCATTGGAGATTGATTAACTGATGGTGATGATGATGAAGATAGACCAAGATCAAAAGAATACAAGTTAGTATAAAGGTTAGATCATTTATTGTCTTGTCATTGATGTCAAGAAATTGATTTATGGTTTATATTATATTGCCATATCATTCAGTTTATGAGATAGTGTGACTGAGTTAAGAAGAAGAAGAAGAAATGAGATGTTGTTAAATTGAAGAACTTAAAAGGGAAACTGATATAGATCAGACAATGATTAGATTATGTTGATATAATTGTTTTCTACCTAACATATGATTATTTTAAGTTGGTAAGCATGGTAATGAAGATTTTTCAAGTCAGTAAGAAAAAGATTTTTGGCTACCGAGCAGGAAAAGTCACTTAGTAAAGGTAAAAGGTAAAAGAAAAGGTTACTTGGTAAAGTCATAGGAACTCAAGGCACTGAACATAAAGTTTAGGAACCAAGAAAAGTTAACCACAATATAGAGTTATCTACCGAGCAAGGAATAGATATTAAACAAGGATTGAAATGGCATTTAATAATTAGCTATGATGATTTGGATGGTTATGATGACAAGAAAATTTAGTTACAAAGATCTATGATCAGGAAAATTCATGGTGATGATCTATAGCTTAGATCTAAATGGTTAAAGAGAAGGAACAAGTTTCAAGAAAAGTTCAAGTTCCTAGGTGAAAAGAAAATGTGTTATCGAGATCCAAATTCAAGGTATAATGAATTGGATAGCTAAGATTGATTAAAGGAAAATGTAATAGAGGAGATTAAGCAGAAAAACAATTCTATATAAAGGATGGATTTGTATGAAAAAAATGGCAGGAAAATTGAAGAGTTGAAGAGTCGCCGACTGATGAGGTGAAGAAGGAACAGAGAGATTCTGAGTCAGAAAGTAGGATCTGATGAAGTTTTGAAGCTAGTGTAAAGTGAAGAATTGAAGTGAAGATAGAAGAGCACACAAAGGATCTAGTTATGCAAATATAGTTGCAAGTTTACAAGTCAATATAGTTACTGTTGCTTATTAGCATTTGTAACCAAGAAATCTCTTAACAAAGTGGACTAAATAGTCTTATTGTAAAATCCTTGCAAAAGGTAACATTCTAAAGAGTGTTTGAAGCCCTCTACCAAGGCCACTCCTAACAAGATGAAGACCATAATAGATATGAGGTAAATCCCTTGACTGGGTCACACCTAACAGTGTGTATTGTAATCTTTAATAGGATTGGCTCTTAACCAGGCGTACTTCAAAAGAGTATTTTCTTAGTGGGTGACAATTCCCATAGTGGTTTTTCCCAAAGATGGGTTTCCACGTTAAATAATGGTGTTAAATGTGTTGAATGGTTTATGTGATTGATTTATTGTTTGATAAAGTTTATTTACTTTTGTCGGTAAATAGTGAATTGTATTTAACCAATCTATTACTTAGTTAATTAGAGAAAATATTCTTAGGTATTTGTGATCAAGGATTACTGATTCACCCTCCCCTCTCTGAAATCCAACAATTGGTATCAGAACTAAGTAATCCAGAGAGATAAGTTTGAAAGACTTGAGTAAAAGATTCGAAGATGTATAGGAGAGAAGTACCTAAGCTGAACAAGGAAAGTTTCTCTAGATGGAAAAGAAGGATGAGATTGTATCTATCTGGGATTGGAGAATTTGCATTGAATCTACTAAATAATGACAACACTCCACTGTATCCTAGACCTATGATAGTTTATTAGATCAGAGAAAAGTAGGAACACAACATAGTAATGATAGAGATTTCATCCTCCCTCACCAATGTTGAATTTAATAGAGATGTGGGATAGACTAACACTTATATATGGAGGAGATCAGCATGTTCAAAAATCCAAGGTTGATAATCTCAAAGGAAAGTATGATGAAATGAGAATGAAAGATGAAGAGAACATTACACAATATAGTTGTGGAATCAAGGAATTTATGAGTGTCATCAAAGGTGCTGGTGGATCATTGACTAATGAAGAAGTTGTAAGTAAACTTATGAGAACTCTTTCTACTAATTATGTTATTAGAGTATCTTCTATTGAAGAATTGATATCTATACCGAACAATGTTGTTACTGTTGAAGCCCTAATCGATAAGCTAACTATATTTGAGCTAAGTAATTATGATAATAGTCTATCGACCATTGAAACTACCTTCAAATCATCTATGAGTATTTGAACTTCAAGAAGAGAAAGAGAGAATTACAATAATTCATATGGAAATGAGTATGACAATATCCTAACCCAAGAGAAAGAACAAGAGGAATTGGAAGCACCGCTGGCTAAAAGACTACCAAGAGGTAAATGAAAGTACAAAGGAAAATTACCCTTGAAATATTTCAATTGTAATAAGATTGGTTATATGGCATCTAGATGTCCTGACAATGACAGGAATTATAAGAATGAAAAAAGGGACAACTAACACCAAATATTTAGAAATTACAAGGATAAAGGTAATAAGTCTTTTTATCTAGCTAAGGAAGGTGTAATTGATGATGAAACTGATGATACAAAAGAAGGATATGAAGTTGTCTATGTTTTTGTAAAGGAAGACTCAGATGAAGAAAAATATGAAGATGAAAAAGAACTTGTTTCTCATGTAATTAAATCTGACCCATGGATTATTGATAGTGGAATTTCAAAGAAAAAAGGTGAATATTTATGGTACTGGTGGAAATCTAATTGGAACTGGTGAAGAATCAAGAGGTAACCTATTTTATCTTGATACTACAACATAGATTTTCTTGTTTGTTAATATTGAAAATGTGTGTTTATTGCATAAAAGACTATGTCATGTAAATTTTGATAACATGATTAAGGTGAGAAAAAAGAATATAGACAAAGGTCTACCAAAATTAAATAAACTTGATAGAGTAATGTGCAAGGAATGTCATATTGGTAAGATGACTAAGTCAAGCTTCTCAATAAAATCTTATTCTACCAATGGTATTTTTGAATTGGTTCATACTAACCTTTTTGTTCCTATGAAGATACAAAGCTACTATG
Source organism: Chamaecyparis obtusa (assembly GCA_027943335.1). Lineage (NCBI taxonomy): Eukaryota > Viridiplantae > Streptophyta > Pinopsida > Cupressales > Cupressaceae > Chamaecyparis > Chamaecyparis obtusa. The sequence goes on along the minus strand of BSBK01000524.1, from coordinate 207,362 downwards.
GAGATCAAAATTTCATTTTGTTGGTTGATGACTATTCAAGAATGATCTATATTATGTTTCTAAAAGAAAAGTTTGATGCATTCCAAATGTTCAAGTGGTATAAAGCTAGAGTTGGAAAGGAGACAGGTAAACAGATGAAATGTCTAAGATTAAATAGAGGACGTGAATTTATCTCTGATGAATTTACCATCTTCTACAATGAAAATGGAATCAAAAGACAAGTATCTACACTAAGGACTCCCCAAAAAAATGGTATAGCTGAGAGAAGAAATAGATTTATAGTTGACTATGCTAGAACTTTGTTGATTGACAAAAAAGTTGCACAAACATTCTGGAGAGAAGCCATAAGTATTGTTGTCTATACACTCAACTAAGTACAGTTGAAGAAAGGTACCAATAAGACCCCCTATGAACTCTGATATGGTCATACACTGAATGTAAGTTACTTTAAATTTTTTGGAAGTACATGTTACATACTAAAAGATGATAGAAATGGAAAGTTTGACTCTAAAGGAGATGAAGGTATATTCCTAGGTTATTCATCAAAGAGCAAAGCATATAAATATTTGAGCAAGGCTACTAACAAAATTGTTGAAAGTGAAAATGTGAGGATTGATGAATTTGTAGAAAGGAATGAAGAAGATAGAAAAAAGGAATCTAAGGATTACAAAAGATTTTTTATGTATAGGAAGGTAATTAATTTGGTTGATACAACCGAGCTACAACAAGAAGGAATTGATGAGCAAGATGAGTCTCCATCAAGAGCTGAAAACATTGATGAACAGTCTATCAAGCTTGTATTAGAAAAATATGTGAGAAGACACCACTCGTCGAGCATAATTATTGGAGACAAGAAAGCAGGAGTCATTACAAGAGGTAAGTTGAAAGATAACACATGTTAGATTTTTTAATTTGAGCCAAGATTAGTAACGGATGCACTTGGAAATGAAGACTGGATTAATGCAATGAATGATGAAATTGATCAGATTGAAAAGAATAACACTTGGTCACTTGTATCGGGACTTAAGGATAAGAATGTGATAGCAAAAAAGTGGATTTTTAGAAATAAACTCAATGAGAAAGGATATGTTATTGGAAACAAAGCAAGATTAGTCTACAAAGGGTATACATAAGAAGAAGGTATTGACTATGGTGAAACTTTTTCCCATGTTTCTAGATTAGAAGGTGTAAGGATATATTTTCTTATGCTCCATATAAAGGATTCAAAGTTTATCAGATGGATGTTAAGTCTACATTTTTAAATGGAATTCTTGAAGAAGAAGTGTACATTGAACAACCTAAAGGATTTTTTCTAAATTTTGACAAGGATATGGTCTGCAAACTACATAAAGAACTCTATGGATTGAAGAAAGCACCCAAGCATGGTATGAAAGACTACACTCTTATTTAGTTAAGATTGGATTTCAAAGGACGAGTGATAACATAAATTTATATTTGAAATGTGATAGAATTGGTAATATTTTGCTTGTTGAGATATTTGTTGATGACATTATATTTGGTGGAAATGAGATAATGTCTAAATCATTTACTGAAGAGATGAGAAAGGAATTTGAGATGTTTATGATTGGAGAGATTAAATTCTTTATTGGACTTAAAACTCAACAAGTAAAGGATGGGATCTACATAACTCAATCAAAATATATCAAGGAGATCCTGAAGACATTTAATATGGAAGAATCAAAACCGGTTGGAACAACGATGGGTAATGGTTGTAAATTTTCAAAGGAAGATGACACAAAGGAAGTGAATGAGACACTTTACCAATCCATGATTGGTAAACTATAGTATGTTGTACATAGTAGGCCTAATATTGCACATTCATTAGGTATTGTTGCAAGGTTTTCAGCTAATCCTAAGGAGACACATATGTCTATAGTGAAAAGGATATTTAGATATCTGAAAGGGACTAAAAATTTTAGTCTAATATACACAAAAGGAGGAGATTTTGATCTTAAGGTGTACACTGATGATGAATAGGATAGAAATACTATTGACAGAAAAAGTACAAGTGGTAGAGCTTTCTTTTTAGGACAAATATTAGTGACATGGTTAAGAAAGAAACAAAGTTGTATTTTGCAATCTATTGTCAAAGCTGAGTATGTTGTTGCAGCTATCAATTGTTCTAATATTGTGTGGATCAAACAATTACTTGAATGTATGCATGAAGACATTCCTGATCCAATTACAATTTATTTTAATAATACTAGTTCTATAAACATATCTAAGAATCCAGTGATGCATTGAAAGACAAAGCATATATCTATTAAGTATCCCTACTTGAGAGATAAATTACAAGAAAAGTATGTGATATTGGAGTATGTGAATTCTAAAGAATAGATAACTACTATATTTACCAAACCACTACCGAAGGACAATTTTGAGTATCTTCGAGGTAAGTTAGGGGTTCATCCCTTATCTAATGTTCACTAAGGCATGATGCATGCTAAAAAAATTCAAGTATTCGATAAAATATTTATCTTGTGAGTTGATGCTAGTGTTCACTCTTTAGGTGAAGCCTGAAGTTGTGAAAATAAGTTTATGACTGCAATGAGAAATCTATACATTTGAGGTATGATTTGATAAGTATATGTTTCTTTGGAATTATTTTCAAAGAGGGAGAATAAATCAATGATGAATGCAAAGGGAGATGAAATTGATAATGCAAAGGGAGAGAGTCAATTTATTAATGAGGGAGATGAACAATGAAGATCAGAAAATGAAGTTGTCAAAGTTGGATACTATAGAAGGTCTATTAAAGAAGATGATTGTTACTAAAAGAAGGAGACTATGTACAAAAGAAGATCAAGTACAAAAAAGGAGAACTTACTACTCATGGGGAGTATAAGAATGATAGTCAAGTGTTACAATCATCAATTGAACACTGAAGATTGTTAGTGTTGTCATCAATGCCAAAGAGGGATATTTTTAACATAACGGATAGCAATGATTGGAGATTGATTAACTGATGGTGATTATGATGAAGACCGGCCAAAATCAAAAGAATACAAATTAGTAGAAAGGTTAGATCATTTATTGTCTTTTCATTGATGTCAAGCAATTGATTTTTGGTTTATATTATGTTTCCATATCATTCGGTTTATGAGATAGTGTGGATGAGTTAAGAAGAAGAAGAAATGGGATGTTGTGAAGTTGAAAAACTGAAATAGGAAACTAATAAAGATTGGAAAATGATTAGATTATATTGATATAATTGTTTTCTACCTAACATATAATTATTTTAAGTCGATAAAGCATGGTAATGAAGATTTGTCAAGTTGGTAAGCAAAAGATTTTTAGCTACCGAGAAGGAAAAGTCACTCGGTAAATGTAAAAGGTAAAAGAAAATATCACTCAATAAAGGTAGAGGAACTCAAGGCACCGAACATAAAGTTTAGGCACCAAGAAAATTAAGCCTAAATACAAAGTTATCTACCAAGAAAGGAACAGATATTAAACAAGGATTGGAATGACATTTAATGATTAGTTATGATGAGTTGGATGGTTATGATGACAAGGAAAGTTAGTTACAAAGATCTATGATTATGAAAATTCATGATGATGATCTACAGCTTAGATCTAAATGGTTAAAGAGAAGGAACAAGTTTTAAGAAAAGTTCAAGTTCCTAGTTGAAAAGAAAATGTGTTACCGAGGTCTAGATTTAAGGTATAATGAATTGGATGGCTAAAATTGATTAAAGGAAAATGTAATAGATTAAATTAAGAAAAAAAACATATCTATATAAAGGATGGATTTGTATAAACACATAGCTAGAAAATTAAAGAGTTGAAGAGTCATCGAGTAATGCAGTGAAGAAGGAACAAAGAGATTCTGAGTCAGAAAGAAGGATCTGATGAAGTGTTGAAGCCAGTGGAAAGTGAAGAATTAAAGTGAAGATAGAAGAGTGGACAAAGGATCTGGTTATGAAAAGATAGTTGCAAGTTTACAGGTTAATATATTTACTATTTCTTATTAGTATTTGTAACTGAGAAATCTCTTAACAGAGTAGACTTAACAGTCTTATTGTAAAATCCTTGCAAAAGGTAACATTCTAAAGAATGTTTGAAGCTAACTAACAAGGCCACTCCTAATAAGGTGAAGATCCTAATAGATCTAAGGTAAATCCCTTGACCAGGTCACACCTAACCGTGTGTATCGTAATCTTTAGTAGGATTGGCTCTTAACTGGGTGTACTTTAGAAGAGTATTTTCTTAGTGGGTGACAATTCCCATAGTGGTTTTTCCCAAAAATGGGTTTCCACATTAAATACTAGTGTTAAATGTGTTGAATGGTTTATGTGATTGATTTAGTATTTGATAGAGTTTATGTACTATATTCGGTAATAGTGAACTATGTTTAACTGAGTTATCACCGAGTTAATTAGAGAAAATATTCTTAGGTATTTGTGATCAAGGATTATTGATTCATCCATCCTCTCCCTAATCCAATAGGAAGGTCATAATTATCTTTCAAACTAGCCTAATTCAGATTGCAAAAGTCCATGCATATCCTTATTTCACTATTTTTCTTTCTCACAGGGACAATATTCTCTATCCAGGTAGAATGATGAATGGGGTAGATAATTTTGGCTTTTAGCATTATATGCATTTCTTTCAGGATAGCCTCAGACACTTTAGGATTATATTTCTTGATATTTTTTCAGAAAGGCATGGCACCCAACTTCAGGGGAATATGGTGTTGGAATTTCCCATTTATGAAATTATTCAGTTCATCATAGCTCCATGCAAATACATTTTGATAGTTGATTAATAATTTATACAAAACCTCTTTCTCTAGAGCATAACATGACTTACCAACAAAAATCCACTTGGGTTCCGCTACACTCCCAACATTAATCTTATCATATTCATCCAATACCTCAGAATGCAAAGTTTTTTCTTGGGAAAAATTTTCATCTTTCCTAGAAAATAAATGCTCAAGGGACACCAAAAATTTGGGGATTTTTTTTCCATTTAGCTAGATCACATCTCCATGGACTTGTGAATCTAGACAAAATTAATTGCATTCATTTTGAGATCCTTCAAAATACATAGATGTGAATGCATGGGTGCATGTCATAAAGTATTTGATGTGAGAATCTCCTTCGAACACTTGTCAATGTTTTACATTATCCAGAATAGCTAGGTTGTAGATCATTTCCACCTAATATGTATTTGTTTTAAAATATCAGTGTAAAATAAATAATGAAGATGATACTACAAGGGAATCATCCTGATAATTCATGTTCTAAGGAATAGATTCAATAGAAAAAGAATCAAAGAACTCTATATCATCCTAGATTAGATTATGATAATGCTTTAGCCATTCATTCTTTGCATTGAACAAACCCAGCACTTGTTTAACAATCAACTCATTGTCACCTTTTTTAACTAGCATCTTTATTCCCTTGGACTTTTATTCTTGCAACCCCAACAACAGATCCTAATATTAGGTAGTATTGTTGTTATTTTTAAAGTCCAATTTTTAAGAAAAAGGTAAGAATTGGCCACCTGGAGATATGAGGACAACTCCTACACATAAACCTAAATTTGAGTAGCTTCCATCAAACTCCATACTCCACAACTATATTTCCTCTCTGGGTTTTTTGGCTATTGAATTGTGACTTTCTTCGGGAAGGATGACATAGTTACCGAATTCACATTCTTGATATAAGATTTGAACCTTTGGATCATCCAAAGGAAACATATTATATTTATTTTTGGGCTCTGGCTCTAGCTTGAATTTATTCTTTTCAACTAGAATAACTACTTCTGACCAATCCATTTTGATTTTCCCCATATCTTTGCAAAAAAAATTTACTTAACAATATCTCGTAATTGGCTAGTATATCTGCAACTAAAATAGTTAAAATTACTCTTTTATCAAGACATGCAACAAGAACAGTCTGGGTGTCCTTTACTTTTGTTAGCATGAATTTTGATGGTATTCCTATTGGGGATTATCATATTAATCATAGAAGCATGCTACATTGGTTGTGTGTTACATTCATGATAGAGTTTGTCATTGATGACAACATATGCTATTGACTAGATTGTTTACGAGCCTGCAGAAGAGGTTATAGAACATTGTACAAACACCTTACAGAGAATTAGAATGTGCACACTTAAAGGGAGACTCCTAATGATGCCTTGGATCACCATATGTGATCGTACATACTTATGAGTTGAGCTAACAGAGTTATGACTAAATTAGTGATGACTAGTTTTCAGAAGACAGAAACTCTATTTTCATAGAGTTGATGACAAAACTTTGTAGATAAAACCCATCATTGTTTGAGTTATGACATGTGACCATAGGTTCATGTTGGATGCTGGCTTGAGATCTTATTGCAATCATATGGTGTTATAACCATACATGTGATGTCAGATATTGTATGTGCATTGGCGAAGACCTATTTGAATGCCGACTTGGAGCACATTTTGAGAAATATGATATGCGAGCCTAATCAATAGATCTAAATGATTAATTGATGTAATTGCTATGTTGTAACATTTTAAGAGATTTTGTGTGCATCTTCATATGGGTCCATTTGTATTTTGTAAATAGGATTTACCCTATTAAGGTTGACTTGGATATAATTGTTGTATCTCGTATTTAAGGATTGAAATCCTTGGAAAATAAGTGTGAACTACATATGTGAGATGTAGAAGGGAATGCAATCTTAAGGCTACATTTGATCTACTATTTGAAAAATAGTAGTTGTGCAATAAGGCACAAGGTGGAGATTGCTTGGCAATGATTGAAGGTTGGAAGCAGTGTCAGAATATAATTATCTTAGAATTAAAGTTGAAAGGTTTGGAGAACCCAAGGGTGGCTTTAACTCTCAAATCTCTTGATCAAGTTGATGCACTACACACCCCTAAAAGGGTTTGATTTCCTTTGATAGGGCTGGACTCCTAACAATTTTGATTCCTTAATTGGGATCACATTGTAAAGACTCCTAATAGGATATGTACTTTAATCATGACCTACCTATTGTAATACTCAGCTCCTAATAAGGTACCATCCCCATCGGGGATTTTCCCTTAATGGGGTTTTCCTTAAGAACAAATATTGGTGTTCGTGTATGTGTTTTATTGATGTATTCACTTTTTCAGTTCAGTGTTTTGTTTTAAGTAACAAGATTGAAGGTAAAGATTATTGGCATCAACTGATTCACCCCCCACCCCTTAGTTTATTAGGACATAGCTATTATAACAACTTGACGCAAGGGAGGATACTAAGAGGGGCCAAAGGCACACCCTAACTAGATCCACCTTGCAGAACAACATGCAAAAGCAAAAACAACACAAGTGGGAGAGAGAAATGCAGATGCTAGGATATATTATCTTCAATTTGATTCATACATGTCAAGCTGGAAGGCCTTCTCAGTTTAGGCCAGATATTACAATCAAGTATAGAAGTCCTCCAACATGTGAGGATCTGTAGATAATCTCTAATTTCTTATCTTCTATCTTCTATCCAAAAAATTCCTCCCTAAACTCTAACCAAACAACTACATTTATACAAGAGGCTACCAAGCCAAGTCAGCCTTCAAATCCACAATCGATAGAAGGGACAACCAGATCTAGGTCCACATGCTTCCCAATGATGGATACCAACATTAAATCCATGACCCAAATTAAATGCATGAGTCAGCCTCAAAAGAAATCCAAAATAAACAACTCGATAAGTGGGGAAACCGAGTGCCAGACAAGCATCACCGAGTGCCAGGTAAATTCACCGAGCACCAGAGAGATAACTGACCAACATTGGCGAACAAAGGAAACCATGAAACACCGAACCAACTTGGTCAAAACAGGAACCGAGCAACACAAAAAAACTCAAATATGTTTTTGGTGACACAGGATTGCCAAGGACCCGAGATGCTCCTACATCAAACACCTGGAGTTATTTGAAATGATTCTCTAAATCATGAAGTAGGTATGATCTGAGTTGCATCCAACTCACACTGTGAAATCCATGAACTATCTTCAATCGGATTGTTCTTCCACTTTACCAGGTATTCCATATATTGTTTCCCTCTTGTACTTCTACCAATTCTTTGCTCCAAAATCTTTTCAACTTCTTCATTTTGTTTATTAGGATAATTCATCAGTACTTTCATGTCTTCATCGGGTTCATGAAACTCATACAAATCAGCAATGTTGAAAATAGGTGATATGTCCATGTCATCAGGTAAGTCAATCTCATATGCATTTCCACTATCAAATTTTCTCAAAATCTTGCAAGGTCCAAACTTCTTCATTTTCAACTTCCCATATGTTCCAACAGGAAATCTACCTTTCTTCAAATGAACCATCACTTCATCACCAACATCAAAAGTCTTATCTCTCCTTGATCTATCAGCTCTATCTTTGTATTTCTGATTACTCTTTTCCAGCTTAAACTTCACATCTTCATGCAATGTCTTCATGTACTCAGAAAATTTTACTCCTTCAGTACTTCTCTTTCTTTCATTAGCAATGTCTCTCAAATCATATATACCTCTTGGTTGCATGCCATTTACAATCTCAAAAGGTGTTTTTCCAGTACTCCTATTCACTGAATTATTGTATGAAAACTCTGCTTGTGCCAACACAAAATCCCAAATACTTGGTGTGTCTCCAACTAAACATCTCAAAAGATTTCCCAAACTTCTATTCACAACTTCTATCTGTCCATCAGTATGTGGGTGAAATGTAGAACTATATTTCAACTTGGTGCCAAACTTTCTCCAAAGAGTCTTCCAAAAGTATCCAACAAATTTAGCGTCTCGGTCAAAGATAATACTCCTCAGTAATCCATGTAATCTAATAATTTCCTTAAAGAAAAGATCTGCTATATGTATTGCATCTGATGTCTTTCTACAAGGTATAAAATGTGCCATTTTTTAAAATCTATCCACAACAACAACTATAGAATCGTTACCTCTTATTATCTTTGATAAGCCAAGAATAAAATCCATACTGATGTCAATCCAAGGTTTCTCAGGTACAAAAATTGCCGTATACAATCCAGTATTCTGACTTACTCCTTTTGCAAATTGAAAAAATCCACAACTTTTCACAAATTTCTGAACATCTTTATACAACTATAGCCAAGAGTATTTCTCCTTAAGAAAATTCAATGTTTTATCAACACTAAAATGTCCAGCCAAACCATTACTATGTTTCTCCTTTATCAAATTAGTTCTCATTGGTCCTCTCGGTATACACAACTACATACCTTTAAACAACATACCTTCTTGAATAAAATATTCTTCCCATTTAGTACTCGGTTGATCTTGAATAGGTGCTCTACACTTTCTCCATGACTCAGAAAAATTAGGATCAAATTCATAAGAATCTCTCATGTCATCAAAGCCTAGAACTTCAATTTTTATATCGGTCATCAAAGATCTTCTTCTACTCAATGCATCAACAACTCAGTTAGTGACTCCACTCTTATGCTTTATCACAAATGTATAACTCTGCAAATACTCAGCACATTTCATATGTCTCTGATTCAACTTATTCTGACTACCCAAATACTGTAAAGCCTTATGATCGGTATACAACACAAATTCCCTTGACATCAAATAATGTCTCCATTTCTTCAATGCTTGAACAATAGCATATAATTCTTGATCATACATGGAATATTTTATTTTTGCATCATTCAAATTTTCACTAGAGAAAGCAATAGGTTTACCTTTTTGACTTAACACAACTCCAATTGCATTACCACTTGCATCACACTCCACTTGAATTACCTTATTAAAATCAGGCAATTCTACAACCTTCTACTTCAGAGTCTCAAAACTTTTATCAGCTCCATGTGTCCACTTGAATCCTCTTTTATCTCCTCTCATAGTTGCAGTCATAGCATTACAAATTGAACTAAAATTCCTAATGAATTTTCGGTAAAAACTTGCCAAACCATGAAATAATCTTACCTCACTAGCATTCTCAAGTGTAGGCCAATTCAAAATAGATTCAAACTTTTCATGGTCCATTTTCAAACCATCAGGTGAAATCATAAATCCCAAATATACAATCTCCTCTTTCATGAATGAACACTTTTTCAGATTTATCAGCAACTTTTCTTCTTTCAATCTCTACAAAACTTGTCTAACATGCAACAAATGTTCTTCTCTAGTCTTACTAAATATCAGAATATCATCAAGATATACAATTACAAACTTACCCAAGAATTTCTTCAAAACTTCATTCATCAACCTTATAAAAGTACTCAGTGCATTAGTTAAATCAAAAGGCATAACCAACCACTCATACAAATCTTCTTTTGTCTTGAAAGCAGTCTTCCATCATCACCTTCTCTAATTCTGATCTGATGATACCCACTTTCAAATCAACTTTGGTAAAATACTTTGCTCCAGTCAAACTACCCATTATGTCATCCATTCTCGATAAAGGAACCTATACTTCATTGTTATCTTATTGATTGCTCTAGAATCAGTACACATTTTCCATTCTCCATTCTTCTTAGGTGCCAATACCACAGGTACTACACAAGGACTCAAACTTTCTCTAATCAAACCTTTCTCCAATAATTCTTGAATTTTTTGATTCAACTCCTGATTCTCGGTAGGTGTCAACCGATGAGGTGCCTTATTCAGTAAACTAGCTCTAGGGATTAAATCCATGCAATGATCAATACTTCTCTTCAGTGGAAAACCATCAGGTACATTCTCAAAAATGATTTCACTATACTCAATGATTAACTTATCAATCTCATCAGGGACACTGTCCTCTATTTTCTTACTCAATTTGTTAGGAATCATAGCAAAACATACATCATTCTTCTTCAAATCCTTAACAAACTTTCTTCCTTCCATAAAGAAAACTTTCACAAATGTGCAAACATTACTAACAGGTTCTTCCATCAAAGGTAACAAGATTTGACTTCTTCCAACAGCCCAAATAGTATATTTATGAAATCTCCCATCATAAATAGCATGTCTATCATATTGCCAAGGTCTACCCAACAAAATATGATAGCAATCCATAGGCATGATATCATATAACACCTTATCATAGTACTTTCCAATTTCCAAATTCACATAACATTGTTCACTTACCAAGAGTGTATGCTCATCCTTGATCCATGAAACTTGATAGGGCTTTGGATGTTCCAACCTTTTCAACTACAATTTTGTGACCATTTCCTCATATGTCAGATTCTCTGAGCTACCACTGTCAATGATTACCTTCCAAAATTTATCAAAAACTCTATATCTAGTCTTGAACAAACTTTTCCTTATTGGATCTTCCTTTTTACCTTCATTCCAAAGTGCTCTCCTTACCATCAAGTTATTTTCTTTATCAGGTTCATTCGGTGACTCTTCTTGCACCAAATCATTTCTGCTACTAACAGCCTTCCTACTTGCATGTGTAAAATCAAATGACCTATGTCCTTCTTCTCCACAATTGTAGCAAGTTCCTCAGAATCCACCTCTATTATAACCACCTCGGTAGTTACTACCTCTTCCTCTAGATGAACTTTCACCTTTCCACTTGGTCTTTCCTTTATCCAAATTTGTCTTTTCAAGTTTAGATCTACTACTTTCACCATGAGATCTACCTCTTCCTATAGGGAATCTACCACCTCTACCTCTTTGTCTTTTCTCATGTCTCTTATTCAATTTATCATTAGCTTTCAATGCAAATTGATAAGCCTCTTCAATGTTCTCCAATTTGACCAAACTGATTTCCTCTTGGATGGAAACTCTCAAACCATTTAGGTATCTAGCAATTCTTTCCACATCATCTTCATCATGTCCAGATCTGATATCTAATCTATAGAATTTCTCAGTATATTATTTTACCAAGCTATCTTTCTGTCTTAAACTTTGCATTCGCCTAACTAGGTTAATTTGATAATCATAAGGTAAGAACTTTCCTTTCAAATTATTCACCATTTATTCCATACCTTTATTTTGTCTTTGCCTTTCCTCTTTCTATCCAACTAAAAATGTTCCCACCATAAAGATGCATGACTTTTTAACTTTGTGCTTGCTTTCACCTTCTTTTCCTTAGGTACATTTTCATACTCAAAATACTTTTCCATCTTAGTGATCCAATCCACCAATTCATCATAATCCAATTTTACACCATACTCAGGAGGATTAAAGTGTGGTGTAGATTTCAGACTTGTCAAATCCTTCAAGAATCTTTCCTCACCCTAATCCATCATAGGTGCAGGTTCTACATCACCTTGTTCTACCTCAATTTCATCATCACTAACATCTTCAAGATGTATTCTTCTTCTCTGGGTTATTTCAATAGCTTCCAATCTAGTAGCAAGTTGTCTCAACATGTCTTCCAATCTTGGATCCGCATCTTGCCTCCCATGAACCATCTTGAAAACCCTTTGTAATTGCAAGTCACATCGCAATCTGCTACCCCACAATAATTTAACTAGGGCTTCCCAAGAAGGAACCTTCAAACCTAGATTCGCAAACCTAGATCCAAATCTCACCTCGCTCTGATACCACCTAATGCAAGGGAGGATACTGAGAGGGGCCAAAAGCACACCCTAACTAGATCCACCTTGCAAAACAACATGTGGAAGCAAAAACAACACAAGTGGGTGAGAGAAATGCAGATGCTATGATATATTATCTTATATTTAATTCATACATGTTGGGTTGTAAGGCCTTCCTAGTTTAGGCTAGATATTACAATCAAGTACATAAGTCCTCCCACATGCAAGGATTTGCAGATAATCTCTAATTTCCTATCTTCTATATTCTATCCAAAAACTTCCTCCCTAAACTCTAACCAAACAACTACATTTATACAAGAGGCTACTGACCCAAGTCGGCCTTCAGATCCATAATCGACGAAAGGGATTACCAGATCTAGGTCCACATGCTTCCCAATGATGGATACCAACATTAAATCCACAACCTAAATTAAATGCATGATTCAGCCTCAAAAGAAATCCAGAACAAACAACTCGGTAAGCAAGGAAACCGAGTGCCAGACAAGCATCACCGAGCGCCAGGGAAATTCACCAAGCACTAGAAAGATAACCGACCAACACCGGTGAACAAAGGAAACTGAGCAACACTGAACCAACTTGGTCAAAGAAGGAACCAAGCAACACAGACAAACTCAAATATTTTTTTGGTGACACAAGATTGCCAAGGACCCGATATGCTCCTGCATCACAACTTTACCCATCAATGGAACCTATTTTGCATCCATTAAGTAACATCTAGCAAAGGTCCTTGTAAGAGTCAGGCCTAGGACTTTAGAAACTAAGGAGGGCATGATGTTATTTGAGGCTCTTGAATTGATTATATAGTTACTCATCTTATGACCATTAAGGAGCAAGGACACATAAAATGGATTGGGTTTCTTCTCAACTAGTTTAGGTTCTTCACCCGAGGTGCTAGAAATAGGTTCAATTTCATCATGGGGTAGCTTAGAGGAAAATATAGGAGAATCTATGATTCTAAGATCATTCTCAGCTAAATGTTATTTACCGAGGGACTCTTGAACTTGATCACCCTTTATGTATATTTTATCAGCTTATCTAATTCTTTGGAGTTTAGCCTTAACTATTCAACAGGTGATATTTGTGTAGTAGAGGACTTATAGAAGTCTATAATATCAAAAGAGGAAGATACAAAATTGTTTCTTTGCAAAATTTTAACTTTTGATATTTTTGAATTAGAAAGATGACTTCTTACCACTTGGTCTTTACCTTTTGCCGAGGAGTTTGAAGATTTTTTCTAGGTGAGAACTTTGGGATTTTTGTGTTCTAAGTGAGAAACGCATAGGAAGGATCATTAAGAGTGACCAATATTTCACCACCCCTCTCAAATTTAGACTCATGTTTGAGGAAGAACATGCCAAAGTCGCTAGGTCTCTCCATATCCCTTTCTTCTTCCCATATTTCTCCAAGTGTATCTTTGGTGTTTTCCATCTGGATATGCCTCATCATATTGGGATAGGTTTCACTATCTTGATCCATGGTAAGATGGAAGGTACACATGGAACTCTTTCCTAGAGGTCCTTCAAGAGAAATTCTTGGCTAAGTAGGAGGAAGTTTAAGTATCTTTCCATAATTTGGTTGATTTAATTGTCTTCCACCAATGTCTTGATAAGGTTGTTGATAGGCACCACCTATTTTGGGAAGCTTTCTCTTGAGGGATATCACATCGTTTACCAATCTTTGAACTACTAGATCAGAAGATGATGATGTAGAGGGTTGTGCATTTAAGATTTATATATCTTTCTACCACTTTATAGTGTTTATTAAATCATCTTATATCTTGATTTCTTGTGTTTGAGCGATATTCAGATATGTTAGCCTACTTCTTCTCAAATGAAAACTAATGTCAAGAGGCATAGCATTCAGGTTGAATCCCTTTTGATTTTTTTTCTCTAGGCCTAGATGTAGTTCAGATCTTATGAAAAATCTTATTAAATTTGGCCACAAACTCCCTCATAGGTTCATGGATTTTCTTTTTTAACTAAGTTAGTCACACCAAAAGGGTGTGTTCATCTTTAGCTCTTTTTAACCTATTCTAAAAAGCAGTTAGATCATGGTATCCCAATTTGTTATGGACCTAGTTGGAAGGTGACCAAACCAATCTAATGCACTTTCTAATAGACTTTGCATGAAAATTGGACATCCATGTATTCATGTTGCACAACTAAGATACCAGTCGCCACATTGAAAGCGGTCAAGTTTTCTTCCATAGAAATATTCCCATTACCAGTAACTTGGCCAGGATTCCCATGCTTCCCTATGGAAAGGCATGGTGGGCTACCAAGTTCAAAGGGCCTACTGCAACACCCCAGGGTTGAGGTTGAGCCATGGGATTGATTAGAGAGGGTAGATTGATATTTAGAGGATTTGGATTTATGTTTAAAGGCCTAGGGGTTCCAAATAGAACTAAGGCTTGATATGATGGTGACCCTATGGGTTTAGGAGGTTGAGGGGGTCTATTTCTATATTTTTTAGGGAGTGTTATGTCAAGAGAACCAATAAGTCATTGGAGAGCTTCCAAATCAAGGTCCACTAATCCTTGTTTTTCTTGAGACCTTGTAAACCTCCTGGACTCTAGTATTTTGATTCTTACTTATCTCCTTGCAGGTACATGGGCCACTCTTTTCATGACTACTACTTCTTGGCCTACTAGTAGTCCCCTCAACAATTCTCCAAACTCCTCCTCTTGTTCTAAAGCCCTAAGCACTTGTTGATATTGTTGATTATTCATCTGCATTTCCAAGCTAAAGAATTCAAATCTGATATTAGGTCTTCTTGAGTATCTTGGAAACCTAAATTAGGTTGTAGCACAATAAACACATCATTATCTGGTAAAACCATGACTTCTCATTATACTAAAATTTCAAGCACAATTTCAATTGAATTTATTTATCCCCAGTGGAGTTGCCAAAAATCTATTGGTCAACAGATTTGTCTCCTCTTTTTATATTAGTTTTGAAATGACTATATCACCCTATTTTGGAAATAAAAGATTAATCAACAGTTGGGTAAATGTACCATGATCACTTCCCTCTAAATTTTTGAGAAGGTGCAGCTCCCTTAGTATGATCTTCAATGAATCTACTAGTCTAACAAAGACATGCACTTTTAACCAAAAAGGACATAACGCCACTCAAATCATTCTTAGATGAAGAGTGTAAGAAAGATTCAAAGGAACATATCATAAATGTAGAAAAACACAGTTATCTGCTACAAACAATTTCATAATACTTCAATAACTTAATAAAATAAAATTATAATTGATAAATATCCACTCATTCTGAAATAGTAAAGATCAAGGCATGAAATGAATTAAAATACTCTCACGGGAATATCCATTCAATGAACTCAAACACAAAGATTAAAATTCCTCCCATATATTCCATTAAACTATCATTGCATCACAGGGAAAAAAGACTTCTAGTTTCATAAATTTTGAAGATATCATCTCCCAAAAATAGAAAACTCAAAACAATAAATTATCATTTTTCTTAGACTTTTTCAAACCCCTAATTAGTTTTTCCTATTCTAGATATATTCTTTTTGGCATAACCAGAGAGGTCTCCCTAAAAACCTAACCTCTCAGCAAAGAGTTATATAACTAAAACATTGTTTTTATGACACATGTCCCATGTATCCAACTTAAAACAAGAAAAGATAACTAAATGTCTAAATCAGAGTCTTGCTTAGCAGCTTGATCTTCCTCTAGCGTGGTGCCATGTGTGGCTTTCCAATATTTGTATGCATTCACAAGCTCTTGGATAGTTGGAACATTGAGGTTCTTCAGATTGAGGAGCCACATTTTCTAGGCTTCTTTTTTCCATTTTTACTTCACTACCTTATCCAAGTGTTTTGGGAGCTGATCAACATAGAGGTACAACATAGACTCGATTCATGTCACCTTTGTGAAGTTTTTTGGTGTCCATTTTCCCTCCATATTAATTGATGTTATAGTCATTTCAACTTCTCTGACCACAACATCCATGTCCTGGTCTACATTTCCATCATTCCATATATATGTGGCATTGATAGCCCTTACATTGTTCACTAGGATTTCTCATAACTCCTTCACCTCTATATTCATTTCTTTAGCCTCTGCTATAGCTACTCTAATCATAGAGTTTCACCAACCAATGTTCTTTTTGAGGGAAAAAAGAATGCATTCATCTACCATTTCAAAGGCCTGTTTGCTAAAAACCTTGGTGTCATGTACTTCTCAATCTCCTAGATTTGGTTGAGCATAGCAACCCATTTTGATTCATCAACCTCCCACATTCATATTTGAGTCTATAGTTCCCCAAGCAATGCCTCCACATCATCAAACATTACCTGGGATTCCTGGATGAACTTTCTTCCATCTTTTATTATCTTGTTAATACAATCATCCACAACAGTAGCTAGTCCCTTACCCCATTGAATTTGGTTCAAAAAATTTTTTATTTAGGGAGAAGTGGGATCAAATGTTTATGGTTCTTGGGCCAAGATTAGCTATCCAAAATTGCTAAAGGCACCAATGTATTCTACCATGGCTCTGATTATTTTTTTTCAGTTCATTCTTGTCCTCGTTGTCCTTCCATGAATGGGTTAATATCCATTTTGTGGATTCTTCAAAGATTTGATTATCGGCCTCTCTATTCATGACTCCTAGGTCAACCTTCTAAATTTCAAAATCTCCAACTATTAGATCTTTCCCTTCATCCTTGGGTTTATAAATAGAAACCTTGGTAGACCATCACCCAATCTTTGAGTTTGCAAATACCATTGCAATAGTCTTCATATTTTTAACCTTAGGAGTCTTTTCTATGTACTTACTTACCATATCCTTAATGGAAATTGAAATTAGTACCAAGTTGTGCTTCTTATTTACTGATGTTTTCAACCATCTAGTGTAGCATCATATGTAGTCATCTCCTCAAGGGGCTTCATAGAATTGGTTATGATCTCTAAGGTTGAATCATCTAGTTCAAAGATATCCTTGTTTATTTTTTTCTTCATCCAAAACCTGAGAGACTGGATTCTACTCTTTCTCTTTGTCTAGATCCACATAAATTGCTCCTTCACCGGCCATCTTGTTGTGCTTCAGGGACCTAGTTCTAGGTCTGGTTATCTAGGGTATAAAAAGGGGAGGAGTAGGTTCAAAAGTATGTTTGCAATGGGTGGATTTCATACCTTGGATTTCTTCTTTACCTACATCATCAATGACAACAGAGGTATTAGAAACATGGACTAGAGAAGACATAGGGATATTTTCAGATATATCTGATTGAGTTTTATGTGATTTCATTCCTCTTTTCTACTTCAACCTTTTTCAGTGAGTCTGATTACGCTCCGAGTTATTTGTTGTAAATTATCTTCTTCTTCTCAAGTCCAGTCAATCACAAGCATTGGTGGCTCAGATGATTTTTCATATCCCGGTTCAATAATGTCTTAACCATCATCTTCTATTCTCTTAAAATTCATTTTTATTTGGAAAGAGACAATCTGAGATAAATGAAGCCTATAGTGTTCTCTTCTTGCAACCTCTACTTCATTAAGGCATTCTTCCCAAAACATCTTCCCATTTCTCCTTGGAAGGAACCTTTTTACAGCTGTAGAGAGATTCCTACATATTTTTGTGAGGACAAAGAAATCAAAAGAGTACCTAGGTAATTTCACAAGTTCATCTTTGAAACCTCTGACCCAGATGTATGTGAAATGTGGGTACTGGACGTAAAAACTCACATACATTTGTACTAATTTTTGGGCCTCTTCTATCATTATTCTATTTGATAGCCCAATCAATTCAAATCATAGACTTCCCATGAACCCATCATGCACTCACCTATAGTTTTCCAATGTCTTTCTCTTTTGTAGCATGAGGTTATATTCAAACATCGAGATATCCTCAGCCCAAGGTTCATGTGGAATTTATGTTAGTCCTTTACTACATGCAAGATAATACATAAGGTAAGAAGACATAAATAAATCATTCCCTTTTAACTAAGACATTTTGATTTTTTCTCTCATTGAATTGGCAATTAGTTCACTCCAATCTAAAAACTATTGACCTTCCAAAATAATCTAAATATAAAAATACATCCATTCAACAAACAAGTGACCTTCTAATGAGCCCTTAACTCTATGCAGTAACACCATAATATCATGAATATAGGGTTTCATCTTATCCTTGTTAAGGCATTTGGTTAATCAAGAACCTCCTTTCTAGGGATTATGCAACCATTTCTTGGCTATTATATTATGGTGTTTATCTACCTCTTCATTGAATTTACCAATTGACTGGGAAGGAATGAACTCGGAGAAATTATGATCAGGAATTCTAAGTGGAGAGACTATTATTTCCCTATTAACAGGGAGCAGAACTCCCCCATCTTTATTTCTTATGCGTTAAGTTATACTATCATACCCATTTATACATTCTTCAATCAATTCGGGACATAAAACAACTGGGGGAAAGGCCACGGCCTCTAGTAAACCACTATTCATAGATTTTATGATAAAAGGTTTCTTGATTTGGTTAACCATCCATTCTTTAAGATATTCTAAATAAACCTCTTTCATATTTGTGTCACTTATTATAGGCCCCTCACAAACTAGGCTAGAGACATTTCCAAAGAAATGAAACATAGATTTCATGTTGTTTCAACCTCTATTCAAGATAGATTTAATCATGTTAAATGTTTCAACTAAAACTTCAAAACATAGCTAGCCTCACCTTTCAAATGAAGACACTTCAAATAATTTCTTGTATCCTATTGATTTTAAACCTCTGCCAGTTTGCCTTGGAAATGAAATTGTTTTCAATTATTCTACTAAAGCTCTCTTTAAATAAACAAGGCAAATGAAATCATGGGCCTTAATTACAATACCTCATCCACGTAGGGAAAATATGTCAATTTGACATTCAAATGAAGATGTTAATTAATACTCATTATACCATTCTGAATACCTTACCATATTATGATTGTCTCAATCTTGCCAACTCATCCCCTTTCACCATCTCATTAAATACAGAGCTTTTTTTGGGATCCTCAACTTCAAATGATTCTTGTACACCTTCTCTTCGTGATGCTGATAGAAACACCTTGAACCACCTTGAACCTAAATCAACCTTGTTTAATAAGGTTCTAGAAATTTCATTACAGTTCATGCCTTTCCATCCGGTCCTGAGTTTTGAGTCTATTCTTTTGAATGTCGGAAGGAATATGCTTGATAGAATGGGTGTAGAATATTCTTGGACTATGAAGAATTATAGTGAACTCTCTTAAAATTTATTGAACTGAGTTTAGAGTGGTTCTCTAGGGTACAATATGCTTTTCTTTTATTTCTACCTATCTTCAAAAAATGATCTACTTTATCTACACACAACTTTAAGTGGTAGGTCATCCTTAATCTTTTTGTGAACTTCATTGAACCTCTTAGAACCTTTTTTAACATAATTCAAAGTGGTTCAATATGGTTCATAGCATTCATTTGTACAAGGGAACTTGATTTTTTCTTAAGTATCAAAGCACTTAGACCTAACTGGACACAACTGACTCCCAGGACGTATCAAAAGATTGATAGACAATCTATGAGACAACTAAAAGAAAAACCAAAAATTGATTTGACATTCATGAAAGGTATACTATTCAAAATAATTTTTCAACATAAATATATGGAAACTCCAAATTAGGGGCCAACATCTACATACCACATATCACTAGAAAATTCCTATTGAACTAACTCACCCATAACATGAAAATCATCTTGATTCTGTTTCAAATACATCCAAAATTCAACAACCCATGATTAATAAAAAGTTTATTTTTTTTCTACATCTTCTTCACCGCCTTTCACTATGACTACAACTTCATTAGTTAATGCATCTTCTTTCTCATTCCCTTGACTCAAAGTAATCTCTTCTCCAATAATGGGCTCATCTTTACTAGGTCCTTGATCAACCTCTACTATACCTTCAACTTTGTTTACTTCTTTCATGTCTTCAACAAGACATGTAGCTACCTCACTTCTTTTATCTCCAACCAAGACATTTCATTCTACATCTATTGCTACAATATTCATTAAAAAATAATCTTCTTCACTTTTTTTATATCCTCCAAAGGATTCTCTTTTTTCACAACCTTATTATGCTCATATCCATTTTCACAATAATGTACAGTAAAATCAAATTTTGCCTTAGTTTCATCCAATATTGCAACACTTCCATCACCTTCCTCTTTGTCTATCAATATTTTAAGCCTTCACAAATACTCTCCTTTAATGCAACCACTTCAATATTATTCTCTATCTTTCAATAAGCATTCCTCAACTTCAGGTTCATCAATATCTTCATATTCATCCTCTTCCTCTTCTTGTATGCCACCTACATGACACTCTATTGCATCTTCTTTCTTTCTCTCATTTAAAATATCATTAGAAATATTTTTTTTTAAATATCATCATCTCTTTCTAATGAAGGTCTCGTCTCCATTTCCACTCTACTTCTATTGCTTCCACTTTTTTCCTCAACTCTATCATTCCAACTCTTATTTCTTCTTGTTGTCTCTCTCTAATTTTATCAATTCTAGGAATCCTAAGAATCCATTCAATGACAAATATCATTTTCTTCTCCCTCTTTTCCATATTCAAGGCCTCACAAAGCCTCAACAAAAATCTCCTTGTCAACTCTTTCAAGTTCTATTGTAACTTGTCTCACATTTGATGATCTGTTTAGGCATTTAGTAACTCCTGCTCTGTAACTTCTCTTTTCTTGCAAATTTCTCCAAAATTTGTAAAAAAATAACATACATCTATCCTCTACACAACAAATATTTCTGGAAGAAAAACCTCTCACTTCCTCTACCCACTCTCTCTTAGTGGAGTAACTATGTGCACCTTCTACCCAACTTCAATCTCTATTAGAGGACAACCAACATTCTCTCATAAAATTCATCCAATCTAAGGTCTTGGTGTAGATTGCCTCAAATTAACTAATCTATCTACACACTCAAGATCTCTAGCTCTAATACCACTTATGAAGGGTCACACAACACTTACCAACTCATATCCAAAAACTAAAAACATGGAGACAAAGATAAGATAAAAATACTTCACAAAGCATAGACTGATAATACTTGATGATTCTTACAATTCTCCCAAATGATTAAGGATGAGATCCTTACACATTCTTACAAAATGAGATCACTATAACCTCTTACAAGAAGAGATTATTGCAACATCTTCAAGAGGATATTATTACAACCTCTACAAAATGAGATCATTACTACAACTTCTTGAAGAAGAGAGAGCTCCTTATAAAAATCCCATAACATTTACAATTGATTTCCATGAGTATATATTGTACTTCCCACCTAAGAGAAGAAAATCACAATAAATGTGGGATAAAGTGTAGATGCAACTACCTTGATACGAATATTAAATGTATGATTTAATTTAATAAATGCCTAAAGCAATATTATATTATGCAATGCTAACAAAAAAATGGCTTTGTTATCATGTGATAATGTGAACTCATGAAATCGAGTAAGGAAGAGGAATCATTATTTTAAATTTGAGCATAGGGGCTTGGTACCCCCTCCACAAACTAGGAAAATTTTAGGATGAGAAGTGGTCAAATCAAGGAAAACTAGAAGGACAAAAAGGAGGAACTTCAGCGGGCAAGAATTTAGAAAAATTGATGATAGGGCATCCAGACTCTAGGTGGTTCCAATAACTTCAAAGATCCCTATCTTTGCATATAGGCCCAACTGAGTCTTACTAGGAAGAAGGAATCCTCATCCTCTTCCTACCATGGGAAACTCCTAGATAAACTTAAGATCACTCCCCTCTGTTAGCAATCAATTCCAATTACTGCAAAAAAAGTGTGGAGGGTTCCTTAAAACTGACCCCTCAAATTATGAATCACAATTATGCATTTTATCAACAAAACCCTAAGAGGAGGAATGACCTCCAGGCTCCCCAATGCATCAGATCTGATTTTGGGAGAAGGGTTTCTTCAACACCTTGAAGGCATAAAAATTATAATGTAGTCCAATCTAACAGGGGCCCTAGAAACCCACCATGCCCTCAAAAAGGAATCTTGATTCCCGCAAAGAGAGATGAAAGTATTACAATCAATATGGTCAATAAATACATAGATGGAATATATTAGCAATATAAAACCTATGGTCTATTTTCCCAATTGTGTGGAACTAGCTCCCCTATAGACGAAATTACAGAATGGTTTCAAGAGGCCTATAAGGGCTAGGTAGGTATCATTGTCTTATCTGAAGATTTTATATTTATTTATTATTTTAATTTAACCGTTAAAGTAAATTTCTTTCTCAAAAAAGTATAGAGTATAAAGGGTAAGATTTTAATTTTTTTGAATGGTCTCCCAATTTTGATTCCTAGAAAAGTGGGGAGTTCAAAATCATTAGGTGGATTAAATTAACCAACCTACCTGTAGAATTGATTCATAGTGTAATATTGAAGGATATTGGTAATCTACTAGGTGAATTTGAAGGTGTGGAGGATGATTTATCATCATACTCTGATATTTTCATCTGAGTAAAAATGGATATTAGTGTAAAAACTCTTAAAACAATTGATCTTAGAACCAAAAATACAACATATAAAAAGAATAGGACTAGGCCCACTATAACCCCCCAACAAAGAACTCCCCTCCCACTACCAGAGATCAATATTAGATTTAATGATAGTGTTGAGGAATTTATCATCGCATATCAGAGGAAGGATCATACCCTCTCCCGTTCATAATAGAGAATTATTGTAGAGAGTCCTAAACAAGGCAAGTCATAGAGTAAAGCATCTATCAACATCTTGATGGAAGGAGAGGGGATCAATATGAACATGATAGAGGATATTAATAGCCATACTGGGAAAAATAGGACAATTAGTATAGGAGATAGGGATTAAAACAATGGCATCCCTATACATATGGGTCAACCTGATAATGCAATCCAATCTCACAAGGTGGAAGAAGAAGAAATTGTGGAAACATATGAGGAAATCAATAAGGATGGAGAAAAAACCAAGCTTGCATTAAAAATATGGAAGGAAGGTGCTCAATGTTTCTAAGATTTCCCCCGAGAATTTGACCTACCAACAGAAAGTGAAATTATTCGAATGGGATTCAAATGGAATACTAATATAGAAAAAGTGATAAGTTTCCACCAAGAAACTAATATTAGCCTAGGTCAGTATAAAAATTCCCTAGGAAGGATATCATGGGAAAAGTGGAGGCTGTGAAAATAGTAGTTCAAAGGGAATTAGAAAATATTGAGAATAGATTAGTCAATATAGAAAGGATAATTAAAAATCAATGTTTAACAGTAATGGAGGTTTCTATTAGTAAAGAGGAAAGTATTCAAAAATCTTCAATAAAGAAACACTCCAATGAGATCAATCAATTAATAGAAGAAGATGATACATGAAGGATCCACAAATGATGGAGATTGAGGCTATTAATAACTTTTGAGGCTTGGAGATGATAAATGAAAAAGAGGATGAGTTGTCACTAGCAGAAAAACAAAATTTGATTGAGAAACTATTGGAATCAATGAATATTGATGAAATGGATGATGAGGAAATTGGAATTATAGAAAATAATGAGAATTGAGTAATGGATGGACTAGGATTATCCTAAACAGATAAAGTTAAAACCTCTCTAGATTGTGCGAAGGTAGCTAGGAAGAGGAGTAGAAAATAAATCAATGAGTTGAGAATGAAGGATGGTAATGATGTAGGTCAAGAAAATATTACCTCATAGATACATGCAGGGAAGGGAAAGTTACTTCTCATTAGGGTCATAAATTCCCCTAACAAAAAACATTTAGTTAAGCATTGTATATTCAACTTTAAGGAAGACATAATCATGTTATAGGAGACAAAACTAGGTATTGATGAGCTAGATGGACTAAGAAGAAAACTTGGAGCA
Organism: Chamaecyparis obtusa; assembly: GCA_027943335.1. Taxonomy (NCBI): domain Eukaryota; kingdom Viridiplantae; phylum Streptophyta; class Pinopsida; order Cupressales; family Cupressaceae; genus Chamaecyparis; species Chamaecyparis obtusa. Next base: position 182,898 of record BSBK01000524.1, on the reverse strand, counting down.
TAGGATATGGATGGAGTACCTACAGAGGGAGAATCTAGTGGTTTAGGGGTTGTTTGGAACCTAGGGGCTATTCCATATGATAGAAATAAGTAGTAATAAATTTTGGATGTGTAGAAGAATAAAAAGTATCAGAAGTAAACTCTTTTTTTTTTTCTAATCAACATCTATGGACCACCTTCAATCCAAGACAAAAGGATAGTTTGGACAAACATAAGGAATTTAATGGAAGATTTCTCTAACCAAATTTTTATTGTTGGTGGACCTTAATGCATTATTTAGTAGGGAGGAAAAGTGGGGAGGTATAACTAGAGAATCTCAAATAGCTTTGGAATTTAGGGAATGGGTGAACAAGAATGAATTGATGGAAATTAAATCAAAGAATGGAAGATACACATAGAATAATAGGAGAACAAGCTTCATCCATATAGGTAGAATGTTGGATCAATGTTTTTACAAAGGAAATTGGATTGATTTCAACTATAACTTCAAAGCAAAAATCCTCTCTACCTTGAGCTCGAATCATTTTCTAGTTCAACTAACCATGGAAGAATGTATGCATCCAAGTAGATATCCCTTTAAGTTTGAGAAAATGTGGCTCAAAGATGAAAACATCATTACTATTATTGAACAATGGTGGAAAGATGAACATTTTGAAGGATCAAGAGAATTTTTTTTATGGCTAAGCTTAAATCTATAAAAAGAAAAGTCATCCAATGGAATAAGGAACATTTTGGTAACATCTTTGAGTTAAAACACAACTTGGAGAAAGAAATAGAGGAACTAAATGAGAAAGTGATAGCAGAGGGAATGAATCAAGAAAGATATATGAAAGAAAAGGAATTGCTCAATAAATATGAAGACATCCTAGCTAACCAAGAGATCTATTGGCATCAAAAATCTAGGGAAACCTAGTTAGTAGAATGAGACAAGAATACAAAATTCTTTCATAATAGCACTAAGACTATAAGAAACCTGAACAAAATCACAAAAAACAAAAAGTTAAATGGGGAAATTATTGTGGATCTAGAGAGTATTGCAAAAGATGTGACATACTTTGAGGACATTATCGACAATAGAGAAAGTTCAAAAAGGATAGCCCATAAGATTATTCTAGAAAATATTCCTAGAATCATTACAGATGCTCAAAAAAAATTGTTAAATGCAAAGTTTACAAAAGCAAAAATTGAATCTACACTTTATAAATAGCTACACCCTAAAAAGAACCTAGGTCGTAATGGGTTTTCATCTTTGTTTTACCAACAATGCTAGTCCTTCCTTGGAGATGAGGTTACGAAAGTGTTGGAATGTATTAGAAACTCTAGGAAACTAATAAGATAGATTAACAATAATTTTGATGAAGGGTTCTCCCCTTAATACCACAAACACATAACAGAAATAGAGAAACAACAACAATAATATGCAAGAACAGAAAATTGGCTTCTTATTATCTCCACAAATGTGGAATTACAAACTTTCAGAATTACAATATGCAAAGCCACATGGGCATTCCTTACAATATTCTATAGGACAAAGCCTCAAATCAATACCCAGATCTACTACCCAGAACTATTCTGAACTGCCTAAGACAATAATACAGCCTTCCTTATATAGGCAATTTTCTAGCGCCTGGGAAGGTTCCAGAATTTTAGCCAATAAGGCCGACCAAACTTAGAATTATTTTATTTTACATTTTATTACATCATAGTCGGCTCAAGATAACCTTTGAAACCCAAACAAAAATTTTGAAGAAAATTATTTTCTGCCATTTCAGGTGGCCCAACTTCCGAAGACCATAAGTCATCACCAGTTGACCCGATTGGCTATTATAACCCCATTTTGGAAACACCACGAAGCGCTCTACAGGCTTGACCCACACAAGCACCCGTCACCCAAATTTTTGACCTCATCCGGGGCCTCTAAAGCCTTCAAACTGAGTTCAAAGTTTCTGTACCCTGCTGCCAATACCGAAAATCCTTAATATCTTCCAATGTACACTTGATCTGGCAATGAAACTTTACTGGCAGACTTATATGACCAAAATGAACCTCCAAGAAAGAAATCAGATCATTCTGAGCACATACAAAAATTACCAAAAATAGTAACTTTCCATAAATAGCAGCTCTGCACAAAATAACCCTTATTGAATATAAAAACAGAAATATTTTTTTTGGGTGATGCAAGATTGCTCTTACACCCAGGATGCTCCTGCATCAAATTTTATTGCTCCAATCCCAAATAAATCAGACATAGAAAAATTTGAGGACTTTAGACCTATCGCATTATGCAATACCATTTATAAAATCCTAACTAAGACTCTAGCTAACCATATCAAGAAACTTCTTCTAGAAATTATTGCGAATGAACAAATGGGTTTTGTTCCAAGAAGAGAAATCCTAGATGGGGTAATAACTTTCCAAGAGGCCATTCATGTATTCCAACAAAACCATGAACCGAGTATGCTTATTAAACTAGATATTAAAAAGGCTTATGACAAAGTTGGTTGGAGATTCATGTGTAAATGTCTAGAAGCGTTTGGCTTTTAAAAATAATGAAAAAATATAATATTTGAATGTATATCTAGCCCAAGGATATCTATATTGGTAAATAGATCTCTAGAAGGTTTCTTTAATATCTCTAGAGGATTGCGTCAAGGTGACCCATTATCCCCTTTTTAATTTATTATTATGGCTAAAGCATTGGGTAGATCACTTACAAAATCTGGATGTAATGGAAAGCGAAATGGGGACAAGATTACAAGTGGGATGGAATCAACTACTCATCAAAAATTTGTTGATGGTACAATTTTATATGGGAGAGAAGATATCAATGAGGCCAAAAAGATTAAAACAATCTTAGGTACATATTCAAAAGCTTTAGGACATCTCATCAATAAGGAAAAATCAGAGATTTTTTTCTTTAATATAGTTAAAGATACTGAAAATGGTATTTATAGAATCTTAGACTTTAGGAAAGGAGAATTTCCTTGAAAATTCCTAGGGCTTCCTTTGGATAAAGTAATAAGATCAACCAAATTATGGGACAATGTGATGATCAAGGTGGACAAGCGTGTGGAATCATGGGGAGTAAAATGACTATCCATTGCAAGGAGAGTTACAATGATAAAGCTCGTTCTTTCTATTAATAGAATCTTTTAGATGGTTTGTTATAATTTACCAGCAAGTATTAAGACCAAACTAATCAAAAATTTGATGATTTTATTTTGGCAAGGAGAGATAGAGAAGAAAAAGATGGCATTTAGATTTTTAAATCTCGGGAGGAAGGGGGCATTAATCTTAAAAGTGTCAAGGAACAAAATATTGTACTAGGAGAAAAAATGGTCTAGAAGATGTACAAAGATCTAGATTAAAAATTTCTTAAGATTCTCATATACAAAAATTAGGATGGCTATGACCCTCTTAGTATCTTTAGGCATGACACTCACCCAAAGGGATCTAGGGTGTAGAACTTCATTCATGAATGTAGAGATGTTATTATCACTAAGGGGATTCATGGGATGTTAGTGATGGGGGATCAGCCCTCTTTGGGGATGACTCATGGGGGGTTACCCTTCTCTTAACACTCTAATTAATGATGATCAAACTATTGCAACTATCAAAAACCAAGTTGGAATCTATGTAAAATATTATGTAGAGATACCTAATGGGTTCCCCGCTTTAGGTTGTAAGTGGAAATCGTTGGAAGAATTGAACATACCAATTGAAGTTCTAAGGAGGTTGAAGGAAATCTTAGAAGGCAGGAAATTAACTCCAAGAAATATAAAGGATGGGATTGTGTGGGTTAAAGAAAAGAATAGAGAATATAATGTAAGAGATGGGTATTCACACCTTATGGGGAAACAGTGGAACGCTAAAATGAAATTATTGGTGGATCTATGTTGGGACAAGAATCGCTTGCCAAAATATGAAATGTTTGCATGGGAGGCCCTTCAAAACCATATTCTAATAGCATAATGGTTTAGAAAAATGGGATATCATGTTCCATCTCATTATGTCTTATGTGAGAAGAATGAGGAAATGGTGGATTACATCTTATTAAACTATGAATACACTAAAAAAATATTGGAAGTGGCTAAATAATAGGCTAGGATAGAAAATAATCCTCCCCAACAAATATTGAATCTATTTTAGAGTTGGCCCAAGAAATCTGCAAAAGGACTTATATATAAATTTATGGGTGGCAGCACCATCATTGTTGATATGGGAAGTTTGGAAGGAATGAAACATGAGGATTTTTAAGGATACTTGTATGGTAGTGGAATAGATCATAAATAAGATAGAGGTTGCAATAGTGGAGGTAGTTAATAGCATAAATTTGAATGACAATAAAGGAAAAATATTTACAAATTGGGATGATAAAATAAAGAATAGATGGATGGGACTGAAAATTCCCCCCTTTTATTGGGAATAATATAGAAGAATCTATCTAAAAGAGGAAGGAGTGCAAGTGGGAAATGCCACAAATCATGGGATGGGTTATGTATACTAGAAATAGTATCTTCATAGAATTAGTATTGACAATAAATGAAATAGTAACTAAATAAACCATAATTATAGAAACTATTTAGCAAATTAATGATCAATTGAGCATCCTATGGCTCTCTATCTAAGAGTGTTAATGGAAGCTCTCGGCAAGCTACCATTAATGACAGTCCTAGAATGAGAAATGATAAGATAAACAAGCTAAAGCTAACAATTAGATCAAATTAAATGCTAATTAAGCTCTCCAAATGCCTTTCTAGCTATAAAATGCAAGAGGTTCAATGCAATTATCAGATGTGTGGTTATGACTTATGAAGGTTTTGGTCCTCCTTTTATAAATTTATGCAATGGTAGGGGGTGTAGTGTAGTTGATCATGATTAAGCCTTGGTTGATTCTTTGGTTCCACCCTTTGAAGACAATGAAAATTTTGTGTCCTCAAAGCTTGGGACAAGTAGACAAGATGAATGGACAAGATTCTTTTTCACTTTGAGTGATTGAGATTGAATTTGGCTTGGTCCATGTGAATGCCTTTCCTCAAATCCTATTGGTTGATTGAATTTCCTCCCTTTGTGGTTGTTGAGGGAAATTAGGATTTATTAATTGATTTAAATTGATTTATTTAGCCATGTACCCCTTGAATGGGTTGAATTTGATTTAATCCAAAACTATACAATTAATTAATTTAGTTGCACTTTGATTTAATTGCATTTGATTAAAATGCTCTCAATTTTGATTCGTATTGAATTAAGACTTGATTTTAATTTTGATTGGCTAATTATGCATTGTGATTCAATTACTTCAATTTTTTCCTTGATTTTCTTTGATTTGACTTGATTTGACATTAAATTGTCTTTGTCCATTTTCAGGTGATTACAAATGCCCCTCTTTGAGTTGGTGTGTGAAGCATGTCGATTAAAAGAATACTCTGAACTTGCTTGATGATAGGTCCTGGTTTTGTCGATGGTCAATCTTTGATGTTCATTTGATGTTATTCGATGGTCAATTCTTGATATATGATATGAGATTGATGCAGATTTTGATGATTTAATACTCTTGATCTTTTTTTGATGATCATTCTTTGATGGTCATTCTGATGATTGATCCTTGATATGATGATTGATCTGATTAAAGATTCAAATGTGATACCTAATTTTATGATTGATTTTGATGTGATGCCCCCTTTGATTGATTTACAAAAAAAAATTTGATAAAAGCTTTTGCTTTGATTTGATGATCGGTCTCTTGATTGTTGATGATGATCTTGCCCCCTCAGGAAATGAATTGAAATGATTGTGGCTGATTTGGTTGAGATTGGGAAATTTTGATTTGTTTCCCAATATAGAAATTTGAAAATGCCCTGATCATGAGAGAATTTGATGAGAAAAGATTTGATTGATAAGATGTTGATGCTCCAGATAAGTTGATGATGGTTTGGTATCGTTTGATGTAAGTCAAAATCACTTGGTTGATCTTGATGTCAATCTGATAGGATAAAGTTGATGGGTTGATATTTCTCTCTCAAGATCTAGAGAGACAAAATAATGATTTTCCTTCCTCACAATATAGAGTTATGAGATTTGATGCACTCAAGATGAGAAAATGTATGATAGGATAACTTGATTGATGTTAGATGATCACTTGGATGATTTGACTGACTGATTATTGATACATGATATGATTGGATGTTCTCATGATGCAAAATTATGGATTGGTAGAAGAGAAGGTGATGAACAAGATTAGGTTGCCCCTATTTGATTAGTATGATTGATTATTGATGATGTCCTTGATGAAGCATGAATCATTTTGATGATATAGACATTTGAAGATGTATCTTGATGATATTGATGTACCTTTGATGATCAGATTGAGCATGATTTTTTATGATGGATACTTCAGACATTGATGATGTTGATTAGGACTTTGATTATATATTGATGGACATTTGATAATGTTGATCAAGACCTTCATTATATATTGATGGACATTTGATGATGTATATCTCAAGAAATTTGATGATGATATCATTGATCATTTGATGTATCTTGATTTGGTCTTTTGATGATGATAACTCTACCCCCTTTATGTTTCTCTTTTTCAAATCTATTTTCAAGCTAAGAAAGACAAATACCTTAAATGCATTTAATCTAGGATGTATGCAACTAACTGTCATTATTTAGGATTTGGAAGCTTTTTCATCATTGATCTTTTGGAACATGAAATTGGTACAATCATCACTAGTTCAACCATGATGATATGAATACCTCTTTCCTCATATTTTAACAATGTCAAGTAAACAATCAAAGAGTTGATCCCTTTCACATACAAATGTCCTCGATGATTCTTTGATGATCATGTTATTAGATGGATTTGCATACTGTTATGATCAACATGACAAGCACTCAAGAAGAAATCAAGAAAATATCATGTCTTCATCATCGCTCATCTAGTCCAAGACTTCATCGATTTGCTAAAAAGACATGATTCCAAAAATTTAGTAACACTTGGAACATTTTGCTTTTGTTTGTAGATCCATATTTCAAAAAATTCATCCACTTTGATCCTTAGTTATGTTTAAGCCTTTTAGATTTTGATCTGATTTGTCATTTTGTTGTTGTTTAGATCAAGTGTTTGGATGTTTGAAATGTGATATTGATCATGAAGTTCAAGTGTAGCCATTTTTCAATATTGATGCAATGATTTGAGCCAATTGATGTTTTCTTTTCTAAGCTCATTGAATTTGGATCGGTGCCCCCAATTTGATTTGGAAAAGATAGTGCTTTGTGTGGAAATGCAAGTTTTGAGTGTTTACTTAAGATTTGCAATTTTTAGATTTTTAGAGATTTTTTATGTTTTTTGGATTTTTTAGAGGAACATTTTCACATTTTTTAGATTTTTTTATTATTTTTAGAGCTCACTAGTTCTCAAACAAGATCACATTGATTTTTCCCCAATGTCTAGCAAGGTACAGGACATGAAAGATGGATTTGCAAACTAATGGATGCGAGATGAATAGGCCATGATGGATGAAGCAAGTGTGTTACCCATAGGACCATCTCCTCAAGATTATCCAAGCTAGGGAAAAATAATATCTCAATATAAGCCAATGATGTGGTGTTGGATAGCATATGGAATAATGACCTGGTGTCATGACAATGGTCCAAAGGAGTGGACATATCAAGAGACTTTTTATAACATTTTTTGTATTTCTTTTATTTTCCATTTGGATCAAGATCAAGGGATCAATCTAGATAGGATCACACAATCATGATAAAAGGGTGGTGAAGGCTACAAATAAATGGTTTGGGATTATGGGAAGGCTTCTTAGGAATAATGAAGGTGGCTTTAGGATAAGCAAGATCATGATAAGGTAGCGTGAACATGACAAGTGGATAGGTTGATGAATAGGATAATGCATGTCAAGATACTTAATGCTCATGGATATGTTCAACCTTGTCAAGATCAAAGGTGAAAGATGTAATACTGATGCAAGTGAGATAAATGATAGAGAGATGGAGGATATGATGGATGGAACTTTCCCCCAAGTGTAGAGTGCAAGGGAGAAGAATTACACATGACGCCTGTTTGCCAGGTTTTCATCATGGTATTTGTCCAAGATGCCACAAGAAGTGTTTTTCACCATAGAATGGATTCCTTTTCTTTTCTTTTTCTTATTTTTTTTTCATTTTTTTTTTTAATTTTCTCTTTTTTGGATGGACTCAAGCCTCGTGCTCTTTGGATACTCCTTTAAAAGGTATGATATGACAAGCCAAGGCTGTTGAAAGGTATGCTCAAAGATGTTGATAGGGTGATGGAAAGGTGATATGGTGGATAAGGTAGAGGGTGGCTAAAGCTTTATGCGATGGATTGGATAAGGGAAATGGAAGGATAATGAATGAGAGGATAATAAGTCTTTCCATGTGTGGGTTTGAAAAAGGGAATGGAAGAATAATGAATAGGAGGATAAGAAGTATTATCAAGATGAACATTGATACACACCTTGAAGGGTAGTGGAATAATGGAGGGAAAATGGGTGAAATAGCTTGGGATTTTGATGTAAGAGAGGATACGGATCTTGGGACACAAGGACTCAAAATGGATGGATGAGATGGAATACGTTTGGGAGAATGTGAAGTGGAAGCCTTTGGAAGCTTGAATGTCAACTTTGATTTCTCTTTCATGTGTAAGTCCTTCAAAAGTGACTTGGGAATCCACACTTTCTTTGATTTTTCTTTCCTTTTGGATGCTTTAGAATGCATTTCTTCAATGAGGGATTTAGGAACCCACATTATCTTTGATTTTTATTTTTGCTTGATGGACCTTTGTGGTCTCTTGAATATTTATTTTTTTCTTTCATTCACATGTCGATTAGATGGGACATGGTGCTCTTCATACATAAGTGGATTCTTGGTTTTCTGATTTTTATGTTGCGCATTCAAATTTCTTCCAAAGCACTTGGGACTGGTGGATGAATAAGGTTGATATGAATGGTTCATATGGATGGGTTCATATGGAGGGTTCATAGGGATGGGTTTTTGGTTTCTCAAGTATGTATTTCTTTGTTGATCTTGATAGGATATAGGGTAAGTGGATTGTGGGATAGGGATGGTGGGAAAGGTTGATGGAGGAATGTAAGGGCCCAATATGGATTTGGAGGATGTATAAGGTTTCAAGTTTGGGATATAGGGACCAAGGATGGATTTGTAAGATGTAGAAGGATGATGCTTATGTGAAAATGGAGATAACTGAAATGTGGGAAGGATATCAACATCTTTATTATGAGCTACATGGCCAAGGATTTCATCTTTCAGATTTATCTTTGTACCAATAGGCTTATATGTAGCTTTGATAGGAGTGACTTTGATAGGAGAAGTTGAATCTTGAGATAGATATGGAGGCTTATGAAAAGTGGATGTTGGGGTACTTTGGTCTTGACAAGGATCTTTTGATAGCCTAGGAAAAATACTTTTCTTTTGATTTTTGATAAGTTCATCATAGATGGAAGGAATACCTTGATCTTGCTTAGGATATGGGTAGGATATAAAAGGTGAAGGAATATGGGGTGTTTGAGATGGAAGGGTATATTCTTGAAAGAAATGGAAGGGTATGAAGGGTTCATCATGGGACTCTTGGGATATGGAACTTTGGTCAACTATAATATAAGGAGGGATAATATCTTGATCTTGATCCTTAATAAGACTTGTTTCTTTGCACTTTTGATTAGTCTCTTGATATGGAGCCACTTCTAAGGACAATGTAGGAGTTTGGATCTATGCAAGGGATTCTTCAATGGCTAATGAAGGTTAATTTGAAATAGGAATGATAGGCATTGTAGCACATGAAGGCTTCGAGTCTATAACCTTTGAATCATGGAATAAGTTTGTAGCAAGATGTAGGTTAGCTTGGATCTCTTTTAGAGGTATCCCTTGAGGGTATACATAGTCATTATGAAAACTGTTTGGGTCTTTGTTTGATGGAGGAATATTGGATAGCTTTTCTTCTATATGAAATGGAGGAATGGTGGAATAGGTGAAAGCTGTAAGAGGGCCACTACTAGACACATGTTCATAAGTTTGATCTTGCTTGAGAGTAGTATCTTCATTAGATGATTCATTAGGATTTTCAATTTCAATTAAGTCATCCTCAATAAGATTTTGGATTTTATGTTTCAACTCCATGCAATCTAAAGTTTCATGCTCATTATGTCTATGATATGCACAATATTTACTCAAAAAGATAAAACCACATGAAGTGATTTGAGGCAATGTGATGAGATCATTTTCAAGAAGTTTTTCCAAAGCTAATTCATATGAAATTACCAAAGGATTAAATGATCTATCCCAAGGATATTTGGATGTATTTTTGTTTCCCAAAGAGTTGTCATATGATGAATATTGTTGAGATAGGACTAATTCCTCTTGATTTCCTTGATCAAAGATGAGATTCTCTTGATATTTTAAAATAGGTTCTTCATCAAATATTGGTTTATCATTAGGATATTCTTGATCAAATATAGGGTTTTCATGATATTCTTTTTGATCAAATTTTGAATTATCAAAGATATGGCATTCATGATGTTTTTCTTGATCGTAGAGGTAAGGAAACAATGTTCTTAATGAGAATTGGTGGGATAATGTTTCCATTTCTTTTTCCATTTCTTGAATTCTTGTGAATAGAATATTATTTTGAATTTTTGTTGTTAATTGATTTTTAGATCTTAATGGATTTTTTCTTTTTGTAATCAAAGACCTTCAAGCACAACACAATGATTTTATCAATTATCACAAGAAATTCTTCCAAGCAATCTACCTTAGGTCAAATTTGGCTTTTAAATGACTCTAATGAGGTAGGCTTGCTAATTTACCAAGGATTTAGTATGGATTCCATTCAAAATGGACACTAAACTTTCATCCTCCAAGTATATTAGGAGGCTTCCCACCACCTGTATGTTAGAGTTTTGTGCAATCCGTGAGGACTACTTGAGGAAGTTCAAAAATTTAGTATCCTTTTGACACACACCCCATTAAGGATGTATGTGTTTTGTTTTATAGTGGGTTGGATTCTCGTAGCAAAAGCAAGCCTATCCCACTTTGGGTTGTCCCTCTCACTGGCCCTTTTAAGGAAAATCTTGGGAGGTGAGCCCAACTAAAGTTCTAGCATGGTATTCTTTGTAGGATGTTATTTTTTATTTCTTTTTTGCATGCAAAAAAGGAAAAAAAAATAGCACTTTTTAACAAACATACTTAAAAAGGTTCAATTTCCAACCCACTAACTAATGAGAATCGAGTATTGCTACTCTTTTCTAAAAACAAGGGTTTTTTCAATTAAGTGTTTGGTTTATTCCTTTAAGCTATCCAAATTACTAGATTTTGAAAGGACAAAGTCACAATTTAAGCACGCAAATCACCAAGTTTTAAGGCTTACCTTTCGTTGTAGCTAACAAAAGTTAGGGGCATTTTTGAGTTATCTCCATGATTTTATGCTTACCTTGGCTATAGTTCCTTTCTAATGTGCTTTTTTTCTCCAACAAGTTAGTCAAAAAAGCCAACCAAAGTGAAGAAACCAAATATAAATTTGAAGAAACAAAGACAGACTGAATTTTAAGCCTTACTTGTCAAAGCTTTGCCTTCTCTGTTGAATCTGCTCTCTGGATTTTTTGCTTTTCTGTGATCAGACATCCTGCAGAGTTATGAAAATCATTCTACCACAGTCAGATAATGAAAATTTACAGTTTATGAAAAAGCGTTGCCATAATGTTTAAAAGTGCTATTTTACTACGTAAAAGCACTGCTAATCTGATTAAAAACATTGTTTAAACTCTGTCAAAAAACTTAAAAGCACATAATTAACTGATAAAAGCGCTGAAGAATTTATCAAAGGTGGTAAAAATGAGGTAAAAGCGCTCAGTAAATTAGTAAAAGTGCTCAGTAGTCAAGGAAAATGCGTTGTCGATCCATGCAAAGGCGCTGTAAGAATGATAGATAGAAAATAGAAAGTGTGAAAGCGTCATGGATCAACGCAAAGGCACACTACTTTTTCATGAAAGTGCCAAAACAATGCTTGAAAGAACCATTTTATCTATCAAAAGCATCATTTAATCTGTCAAAAGTGTTATTTCCTAAAAAACTCGAGAGTTAAACATATGCAAATTTGATAAAAATGAGATAAAACCAAGCGTTTAGTAAAGTGAAGCATTCTGCCCCACGGTGGGTGCCATTTTGTATACTAGAAATAGTATCTTCATAGAATTAGTATTGACAATAAATGAAATAGTAACTAAATAAACCACAATTATAGCAACTATTTAGAAAATTAATGATTAATTGAGCATCCTATGGCTCTCTATCTAAGAGTGTTAATAGAAGCTCTCAGCAAGCTACCATTAATGACAGTCCTAGAATGAGAAATGATAAGATAAACAAGCTAAAGCTAACAATTAGATTAAAGTAAATGCTAATTAAGCTCTCCAAATGCCTTTCTAGCTATAAAATGCAAGAGGTTCAATGCAATTCTCAGCTGTGTGGTTATGAATTATGAAGGTTTTGGTCTTCCTTTTATAGATTTATGCAATGGTAGAGGGTGTAGTGTAGTTGATCATGATTAAGCCTTGGTTGAGTCTTTGGTTCCACCCTTTGAAGACAATGCAAAGTTTGTGTCCTCAAAGCTTGGGACAAGTAGACAAGATGAATGGACAAGATTCTTTTTCACTTTGAGTGATTGAGATTGAATTTGGCTTGATCCATGTGAATGCCTTTCCTCAAATCCTATTGGTTGATTGAATTTCCTCCCTTTGTGGTTGTTGAGGGAAATTAGGATTTATTAATTGATTTAAATTGATTTCTTTAGCCATGTACCCCTTGAATGGGTTGAATTTGATTTAATCCAAAACTATATAATTAATTGATTTAATTGCACTTTGATTTGATTGCATTTGATTAAAACGCTCTCAATTTTTATTCATATTGAATTAAGACTTGATTTTAATTTTGATTGGCTAATTATGCATTGTGATTAAATTACTTCAATTTTTTCCTTGATTTGCTTTGATTTGACTTGATTTGACATTAGATTGTCTTTGTCCATTTTAAGGTGATTACAAGTTAAACTTAACTTCAATGGGGTTTCGAAAGGAAACCCTGGAGTGGCTAGGATAGGATGATGCATTCATGATGGGGATGGAGATACTATTGCAAGTTTAGTGAGACCTATTAGATTAGAATCTAATAATTATTTTGAATTCACAGCTCTAGTAGAAGGGTTGTTACTATCCAAAAGGTTAAGATTAGATAATTTGGCAATTAAAGGAGATTATGCCATAGTTATTAATGTTATAAGAAGTCGGTGTACTTCAAATAGGAAATTAAATGGTCTCGTACAGATAATTATGGAGATCTTAATATTCTTCAAAAATTACACAATTAACCATATTTATAGAGAAGGAAATGAGATTGTAGACAAATTAGCTAATCAAGGGGTTGACAGAGAATGGATAGAAAGCTTGGATAGAGTGAGTAGTGAGTATGAGACAAAATAGACTAGTCTTTTGGTTGACTTAGGAGAGTTGAGTTGGCTAATGCATTAGGATACTATAACATACATCTAAGGAGAGGCTTTTTGGTAGTGAATCGGGATTCTCTATAGTATTTTGTATTATGCTATGTAATTCATATAGTATCACTTCCTATGTATCTATGTCTAAATATATATAAACTTATATATAGATGCATATTTATATATTAGATTTTCACTTATATTGGATCATATGCTAATTTTATTGCTAAGGTCCTTTCTTCTTGTCCTGTTATCATATTTCATTTCTGGGATTTTACCTTTGATTGTTTATGCCCTATGGTTTCTTTCATACAACTTTCTTATATGATTTAGGCCCTTTGGATTTTCATTTATTATTTTGGGTGGGTTTGTTGTTGCTTTCCATTTGTCCTTTTTTTTTAGTTCTTTTTCATCTAGGTTTCCTCAATCTAGTTCTACATTCTATGTTTTTGGGTGTTTTGTTTGGTCTTTTCTCCTACTTGGTTTTTTCTTATTTTATATATCTTTACTATTTTATTCAAATTTCATATATATATATATCAAAGAGTATATGAATATATTATACTTTTTTTTTTTTTCTTCTCTTTTTTTGGCTTCTAGGTTTCCTTAGTTTTGTGTTAGTATGGTTTAGTTATATATTTATATTTTGGTGATTGGTCTTTGATCATCTTTTACCCCTTGCTTTTGGTCCCTAGGAGCCTTGGGTTGGTTGATTATTTAACCCATATTTGGTGGCATCATCTCCTTTAGTGGTGGAGATCTAGGTTTTTTCTTTGGTTCAGGATGGCCCTTTTTCCCTTTCTTGGTCATGATTATTTGGATTCAATCTAGATCACATTCATTCCAATAATTATGGATGGATCATTTCCAAGACATGATTGATATTAGAATTCTAGTGGCTTCTAACTTATGTTTGCACCTCTACTTATTCTTTCTTAAGGCTCTTCTACTTGGTTTGAGCTCATCATCCCTGGTAATAAGGATTGGTAGTGTTGTGAAGATGGATACCGCTATTCAGATGAAGACAAGAAAGTGTGAAATTTCTCTTTAGGGTGAGGTAATTGTAGATGGAGTGAAGAAAATGTGATAGCTAAATATAGCTTGATCATTCAAGTTATTCTTAAGATCATGGAGAAGAAATTTTTATTAATGGAAGATATGCCTAAGACTAATTTGGAAGTGGTGGGGATGTTTATTGCCATTGCATTAAAAATTGGGGGTGATAAAAATGTAGTTGGTGAGCTATGCAGAAGAATTTCAAAAAAAATCTGTTGAAAGGGTTGGACATCATTCTCTAGAACATTGATGATAATCTTTGTATTCCTGAGAGGAGGCACTTTTGGGTCATGGAAAGCCCAATTTTGGTAGACCCGGTTATTATCATTGAGGACCTCCACAAGTTTGAATTTAGATTCTTGTCAATCACCTAGAATCTTGACTTCTTAATGTGGATTATGCATATAAGGATGAGTGTGGAACTAAATTGGTTGGAGAACTTTTTGCTAGAAGAAAAAGTGGACAATAGCGAGGATGAAGAGGAGGTAGTGTTAATATGATTTAGAACAACAGAGAGGGGGGGTGAATCAGTTGTTCTCAGGTCCAATGTATAAAACAAACTTTAAAAAACTTCAACAAATTTAGATCTGATAACCAAAACTACTCGTTCACTACTGAATGTATACCAGAAACATAAAATAGTGCAGTACACTATCCAACAGTATTTAACTTGTAAAACATAGAAATGTTCACACCAAAACATCCACACAAGTATTAACACCAAGATTTATAGTGGAAACCCAATTTGGGAAAAACCACTTTGTAACATGTTACTGATATTTTCACTCTTTTGAAGTGAGCTCTGTGAAAAGCCAACCCTGTTAAAGGTTTACAAACACACTGTTAGGTGTGACTCTATTAAAGGATTTAAACCACCCTATTAGGAGTGTGCCTTGTTAAAGGAATTAAATACATCCCATTAGAATGCAACCTTGTTCAAAGGATTTATACAATGATTGTTAGGTCAACCTTGATTAAAGGATTTTGACTGATACAATGGTTAGAAAGTAATAGTAGTATTGATCTAAAAAACATACAACTCACTTTGCAAATAATAGATCCAATTCCATACACCTATGTATATAGGCTTACTAACTAAGTTCCATTTCCATCCCCATCATTGATCTGCTTGGAAATCCCTTCAAGCAATCACAATGCTTCACCTTCAGCCTTTCTACTTAATCAGTCAATAAAAACTCAAGCATCCTCTTCATACTCTGCATATCTCAACCTTTCTCTTAGGTTTCCTTATATCTTTGCAATAGATAGATTTTCCCTTTTGCCGCTTAATCTCCTCCATAGATCTTAGGGTTAGGTCAGATTCATCAAATCCTTCCAATATTATGTTCTTCATCCATCCTTCTAGAAATATCCTAAATCTCCTTATTTGAATCACAATAAAATATTTTACTGTGCATTAAATGCTTCCATACAATTAATTAATAAAGTCAACATGATTTACATAATCCAACAATTTAACTATGTCGGCTTGGAATCTAAATTCTTCCTTAAATGTAAATTATTGACGCTTGGTCACTACTGTGTTCAACTCCTCAGTCATCACTATGAAACTCGGTCAACACATCAAAATTGTTTCACTCAGAAATACACTGATGCTCGGTCAACACTAAATTTTCTTGGCATATACTAACTTGGTCAACACTAACATCACTCGGCTTAAACTAGATTTCTTCATTTTTTCTTGGTTAAGCCTACTTGTTCAGTCTTCCTTCTTACTTGGATAAATAATACATTGCCTTATCATTGTGCCATATAATCAAGTACTCATTGAAGTATCAAGATAACTCAACCTTTTCCCTAGGTGCTATTGTTACCAACCTTGCCCTAATCCTTCTCATCAACCAATAGATATAGTACTTTCTTAGATAGCAACAGTCTTACCAGTTAAGGTTTGACATCAATGACAATACAACAATTGCTTCAATTGCAGTTTCCAACAATCTCCCTCTTTGGCATTGATGCCAACACCATATGAATAACACATGTTCAATACCAACCAATCTAAAACTTGTCTTTGCATCATAAACATTTGTAATATCCTTAGCTTTATTCTGATTCTGAATCGCTCTACTAACCACTCTGCTAGCTTGTTGTGACCGTGTCAATCTTCCTCTAAATCTCCCTCATTCTTGATTTTCCATGTGTTTTCATCTGACTTATCTCCTTCTTTGACAATAATTCCAAAGCAGCAACTAAAACTTACATCCTTCAGATGTAAATATCATCTTTTCAATTCAGTAATAGTGTTTCTCCCTCTGTCATCTTGCTTATGACTTTTATAGCTTTGTTGTTCTTTTCACAACTTTAGGCTGCTCCTAAAGTGTGACCTTTTCTGCATCAATTTGTCAGATCTTTTGTGCAGCACATTTGATGTAGTGCTCCTAGCTTGACTAGGCAGCCTCAGTTAAGGTAAGAACCCCTAATTGACTTCTCAGATGCTCATGTGCCTCCTTTGGTAAGGCTTTTGTGAATATGTCTGCTAATTGGTCCTTTGTATTCACATATTCCATTCTCACTTCTTTATCTTGTACCAATTTTCTCAAGTAGTGATACTTGATAGCAATGTGTTTGGTCTTTGTATGCATCACTGGGTTCTTAGATATGTTGATAGCACTTGTTTTGTCACAGTATATGACAACTAGTTCAGTGATTTCCTCTTTCATGCCTACCAACAATTTCTTTATCCATATTAGGTTTGAATAGTTCACTGCAACAACTACATACTCGGCTTCAGTTGTAGATTAAGAAATGCAATTTTGTTTCTTGCTTGTCCAGGAAACTAATCTCTATTCAAGAAAGACAGCTCCGCCACTAGTACTCTTTCTGACGTCTACATTTCCTACCCAATCAGCATCAGTATAAACTCTCATTTCAAATATCTCATGCTTCTTGTAGTACAGTCCATAGTCTTATGTCCCTTTCAAGTATCTCATTATTCTTTTCACAGCCATCATATGAGTTTCCTTAGGATTGGAAGAAAATATTGCCACAATCCCAACTGCTAGAGCAATATCTGGTTTTTTTTTAACAACATATTGTAACTTTCCAATCATAGATCTATACAAATTTTGGTTCACTTCAGCAATGTCATCATTTTTAGATATTTTCTATCCAGTAGCCATGGGAGTACTCACTGATCTTGAATCCTCCATTCCAAAAAATTTCAGTATCTCTTTAATATACTTAGACTATGTAATGAAAATACCTTTATCCATCTGATAGACTTGTAGTCCAACAAAGAATTTTATCTCACCAAACATACTCATTTCAAACTTTTTTTTCATCTCATTTGAAAATTTCTTACACAAGGCATCTTGTCCTCCAAATATGATATCATCTACAAAAATTTTAGCTAACAAGATTCCTTTACCTTCTTCATCTTTCATATATAGATTGTTGGTGTCATTTGTCCTTGTGAATCCAATCTGTATCAAGTAATTGTGTAGTCTCTCATACAATGCTCTGGGGGCTTGCTTCAATCCATAGAGTGCCTTGTTCAGTTTGCAAACCATGTGTCTCTTGTTTGGATCAACAAATCATTCAGGTTGTTCAATATAAACTTCTTCTAATATACCATTTAAAAATGCAAACTTGACATCTATTCGGTATAACTTGAAATCTTTGTAAGCAACATATGCAAGTAGAGTCCTCACTTCTTCTAATCTAGCTATAGGGGAAAATTTCTCCCCATAGTCTATTGCTTCTTCTTGTGCATAACCTTTGCACACCAACCTTTCTTTTTTCCTTGTGATTTTTCCATGTTCATTAAGCTTATTTCTGAATACCCACTTTGTTCCAATAACATTTTTTTTTTCTAGTCTCGGCACCAGAGTCCAAGTATCATTCTTTTCTATTTGATCTATCACCTCATTCATAGCTTTGATCCAGTCTTCATTTTCTAATGCCTCCCCTGTTGTCTTTGGCTCAAATTCACATAATAAGCATGTAGGGTCTCAACTTACTTCTGGTTAGAACTCCAGTATCTTTGTTTGCAATGATTTGTTTAGGCTTGTGATATCTCCTTACATATTGCCAAAATAGGTTCTGCTCTCTTTTCTCCTTACTCTTTAGGTTCATCAATAAGATTATCAGATTCAGCCTATGAATGCTCGGTAACCTCATCCTCTTCCGGTCAGTCGGCAGCCTCTTCCAGATGCTCGGCAATATTTTCCTGACACTTCACATTTATAGCTCGAGACTCGGCATCAGGTGCAAGTGTGTTACTTGCCTCTCCTTATTCTATATAGACAAAAGATCTATAATCTTCAGGTTCTCTATTGCTTTCCTCTTCATTTTTCTCTGCAAATTCATCAACTTTCACATTTTCACTTTCCACAATTTTGTTAGTGTTAAGGTTCAAACACTTATAAGCTTTACTCTTTGTGGAATAACCTAGGAACATGCCTTCATCACTTTTAGCATCAAACTTTCCATTCCTATTAACTTTTAGTATATAGCATTTGCTCCCAAAAATTCTAATGTATTTTACATAAGGTGCATAACCGTGCCATAGTTCATGTAAGGTGTAACATTTGTACCTTTCTTGATTTGTACTCGGTTTAAGGTATAAATAGTTGTACTTATAGCTTCTCTCTAGTATTTTTGTGCAAAATTTTTCTCAATCATTAGTGTCCTTGCACAATCCATGATAGATCTATTCCTTCTCTCTGCTATGCCATTTTGTGGAGGTGTTATAGGTGCAGACATCTATCTCTTGATTCCTCCATCATTGCAGAATAGATTGAACTCATTTGATATAAACTCTCCACCTTGGTTAGATCTCAGATATTTCAGGTTCCTACCTATCTCCTTTTCAACCTTAGCCAAAGACCATTTAAACAACTGAAATGCATCAGATTTTTCTTTCAAAAACATTACAGTCATCATCCTAGTGTAATCATCAACAAACAAAATAAAGTATTTAGCACCAAAATATCTTTGTACACCCATAGGTCCATAAACATTAGTATGAACTAGATCTAAAGCATTCTTAGAAGTAAAAAAATTTCTCTTGAAACTAGACTTTTTCATTTTGCCTAATTGGCATTGTTTGCATATCACATTATCAGGTTTCTTCAATCTAGGAAAACCTCTAACTTTCTTCCTTTTACTAATATTCACTAGATTGTCAAAGTTAACATGACATAACCTCTTATGCCATAACCAATTATCATCAAAATGTGCAATAAAACATGTCTCTTCAGGTAGGTCTAGATAGAACAAATTACCTCTTGTATGTTCTCCACTTCCAATCAGTTCACTAGTAGCATCAAATATTTTGGCCTTTGTATGATGAAATTCCACTCAATAACCAATGCTATTAAGTTGTGAAGCACTTAGAAAATTATAGTTAATACCTTCAACCCAATAAGCATTTTCACAAGTGATCTTATCAGTTAATCTAATCAAACCTTTACCCTTCATAGGACATGGTGCATCATTACCAAACTTAACACTTCTACCTTTGTAATGATCTAGGGTATCAAATTTACTTTTATTACTAGTCATGTGGTGTGAGAAACCACTATCAATAATCCATTTATCACCTTTGCTCACATATGAAACAAGTGTAGTTTTCTCATCTTCATCAGACTCATCCTTCATAGCAACATAGACTACTTCTATTTCAAAATCATCATTATCAATGTCAGTTTCTTCTTCAACTATGTAACAATATTTCTTACCTTTATCCTTGTAGTCCTTGTAGTCCTTGTAGTCCTTGTACCTTCGGTAACCTTTGTTTTCTCTCTTGTCTTTATACTTGCTTTCTCTTTCCTCATCCTTGTCATCCCTATTAGGACATCTTGTAGCGATATGACCAACTTTGTTACATACAAAATATATGATAGGAAGTTTACCTTTATACTTGCCTTTTCCTCTTTTCAATCTTCTAGCCATAAGAGCTTCAAGATCCTCAAGTTCTTCATCAAAAGTGTCACTTTCACTTTCACTCTCACTGATGCATCTTGCTTTTTCCTTCTTTGACTTATGCAAAACCATTTGTGACTTGAATGCAGATTCAACATTAGCAATAGTGAAGTTATCATAATGTGAGAGTTCAAAAGCAGTAAGCTTGCCAACAAGACTTTCCAATGTAAGAGCATTACCAAGGTTACATCTAGATTCTTGAATTGCTGAAATTTTGATGTCATATATAGGACGCAAAGTTCTCAGTACCTTTCCAATGACAGTCTCATCATAAATAGTTCCATTAGCTCCTCTAATAGCATTTACAACTCCTTTTATCCTACCACAATATTGAGCAATATTCTCACATTCTTGCATTTTCATTTCATCAAACTTACCTCTTAGACTTTCAGCTTTGGCCCTTAGTACATTTATGTCACCACCATAGATGTTTGCAAGA
The DNA here is from genome assembly GCA_027943335.1 of Chamaecyparis obtusa. Classification (NCBI taxonomy): domain Eukaryota; kingdom Viridiplantae; phylum Streptophyta; class Pinopsida; order Cupressales; family Cupressaceae; genus Chamaecyparis; species Chamaecyparis obtusa. Next base: position 161,906 of record BSBK01000524.1, on the reverse strand, counting down.
GTGTCTCACATTTGCTTTGCATTTTTGCAATCTTTGATGTCTTAAAATTCAGGATAGCTTAAGGCAGATTCAAACTCCAACATTGCTTGATTGTGTTCTTGTTTAGCACTCATCTCCTTGGCAGACAAGGGTGCAGCAGGTGTAACATAGTCATGTTCAACATAATACTTCACTGACTCACCAATACTAGCTAGATGCAGTTTCATTAGGCTCTACCATGTAGGGAAGTTCTCCTTATTCAGCTTCGGTGCCTCCTTCTTATACATCTTGATCATTTACTTCAAGTACCTTTAAACTAGTTCTCTGTAAGCACCAATAGCTTTGATACAAATTATTAATATGATTTAGAACAATAGAGAGGGGGGGTGAATCAGTTGTTCTCAGGTCCAAATGTATAAAACAAACTTTAAAAAACTTCAACAAATTTAGATCTGATAAACAAAACTACTCGGTCACTACTGAATGTATATCAGAAACATAAAACAATGCAGTCCACTATCCAATACTATTTAACTTGTTAAACATAGAAATGTTCACACCAAAACATTCACACAAGCATTAACACCAAGATTTATAGTGGAAACCCAATTTGTGAAAAACCACTTTGTAACATGTTATTGATATTTTCACTCTTCTAAAGTGAGCTCTGTGAAAAGCCAACCCTGTTAAAGGTTTACAAACACATTGTTAGGTGTGACCCTGTTAAAGGATTTCAACCACCCTATTAGGAGTGTGCCTTGTTAAAGGACTTAAATACATCCCATTAGAATGCAACCTTGTTTAAAGGATTTATACAATGACTGTTAAGTCAACCTTGATTAAATGATTTTGACTGATACAGTGGTTAGAAAGTAACAGTAGTATTGATCTAAAAAACATACAACTCACTTTGCAAATAACAGATCCAATTTCATATACTTATGTATGCAAGCTTACTGACTAAGTTCCATTTCCATCCCCATTACTAATCTGCTTGGAAATCCCTTCAAGCAATCACAACTCTTCACCTTCAGCCTTTCTGCTTAATCAGTCAATAACAACTCAAGCATCCTCTTCATACTCTACATATCTCTGTATATCTCAACTTTTCTCTCAGGTTTCCTTATATCTCTTTAATAGATAGATTTTCTCTTTTTCCTCTTAATCTCCTCCTTAGATATTTGGGTTAGGTCAGATTCATCAAATCCTTCCAACATTATGTTCTTCGTCCATCCTTCTAGAAATATCTTAAATCTCCTTATTTGAATCACAATAAAATGGTTTACTATGCATTAAATGTTTCCATACAATCAATTAATAATGTCAATACGATTTACATAATCCAAGAATTCAACTATGTCTTGGAATCTGAATTCTTCCTCAAATGTAAATTATTGATGCTTGATCAATACTTTGTTCAACTCCTCGGTCATCACTGCAAAACTCGGTCAACACATCAAAACTGTTTCACTCAGCAATACACTGATGTTCGGTCAACACTGAATTTGCTCGACATATACTAACTCGGTCGACACTAACATCACTCGGATTAAACTAGATTTCTTCATTTTTTCTTGTTAAGCCTACTTGTTCAGTCTTCCTTCTTACTTGGTGATGAAGGGTGCTCCCCTTAATATCACAAACACATAATAGAAATAGAGAAACAACAACAGTAATATGCAAGAACAGAAAATTGGCTTCTTATTATCTCCACAAATGTGGAATTACAAACTTTCAGAATTACAATATGCAAAGCCACATGGGCATTCCCTTACAATATTCTGTAGGACAAAGCCTCAAATCAATACCCAGATCTACTACCCAGAATTATTCCGAACTCCTAAGACAATAATACAGCCTTCCTTATATAGGCAATTTTCCACCGCCTGGGAAGGTTCCAGAATTTTAGCCAATAAGGCCGACCAAACTTAGAATTATTTTATTTTACATTTTATTACATCATAGTCAGCTCAAGATAACCTTTGAAACCTGAACAGAAATTTTGAAGAAAATTATTTTCTGCCATTTCAGGTGGCCCAACTTCCGAAGACCATAAGTCGTCACCAGTTGACCTGATCGGCTATTATAACCCCATTTCAAAAATGCCACGAAGTGCTCTATAGCCTTGGCCCACGCAAGCATTTGTCACCCAGATTTTTGACCTCATTCGGGGCCTCTAAAGCCTTCAAAACTGAGTTCAAAGTTTCTGTACCCTACTGCCAATACCGAAAATCTTCAATATCTTCCAATATACACTTGATCTGGCAATGAAACTTTACTGGCAGACTTATATGACCAAAATGAACCTCCAAAAAAGAAATCAGATCATTCTGAGCACATACGAAAATTACCAAAAATAGTAACTTTCCATAAATAGCAGCTCTGCACAAAATAGCCCTTATTGAATACAAAAATAGAAATATTTTTGGGTGATGCAAGATTGCTCTTACACCCAGGATGCTCCTGCATCAGACACCCGGGGTAATTTGAGAAGTGACCCTGTCACGACTCAGGTGTGCAGAGGAAAACCAAGATGGCTAACCTCCTCCTTTGTCAGCCATGATGAATCTTCAACATGTCATCCTTTCCACTTGACCAGATATTCTTCATATGTCCTGTTCCTTGTGCTTCTGCCAACACGACTGTCCAGTATATCTTCGATCTCCTTAGTGTCTGAACTAGTTGCTGGAATACTCCACTGTGCTGTTGTGATCTCATCTTCAACACCTCCTTCATGATACTCTGTTAGATCTGAAATGTTAAACACTGGTGAAATATTTAGCTCAGTAGGCAATTCTACCTCATATGCATTTCCTGAATCATGTTTCTTCAGTATCCTACATGGTCCAAACTTCTTCATTTTCAGCTTGTTATATGTACCAACTGGAAACCGCTCCTTCCGCAAATGAACCATGACTTCGTCACCAACTTGAAATTATTTATACCTCCTTTTCTCATCTGCCTTAGCCTTATACTGTGCATTCATCTTGGTAATATGCTTCCTCACCTCTTCATGGATGTTCTTCAAGTGTTCTGCAAAATCCTCAGCTTCAACACTACTTATTTCTCCTTTATCAATCTTCCTCAATTCAGATGCATTTCTTGGACTATTTCCATATACAATCTGGAATGGTGATTTACCAGTGCTCCTGTTGACAGAATTATTGTATGCGAATTCTGCCTGTGGTAAAATCAAATCCCATCCTGTTGGCTTATCTCCAAACAAACATCTCAGCAAATTTCCCAAACTCCTATTCACCACCTCTGTCTGTCCATCAGTCTGTGGATGATGTGATGAACTAAACTTCAAATCTATCTTCAACTTCTTCCACAATGTACGCCAGAAATATCCAACAAACTTAGTGTCCCGATCTGAAACTATGGTCTTTGGCAAACCATGAAGTCTCACTACTTCTCTGAAAAACAATTCTGCTACATGAACAGCATCATTAGTCTTCTTGTAGGGAATAAAATGTGCCATCTTTGAAAATCTATCAACTACCACAAAAATTGAATCGTGTCCCCGCTGTGTCCTCGGTAAACCAAGAACAAAGTCCATGCTGATATCCTCCCAAGGCTTCTCTGGTACAGGTAATGGCTGATACAACCCTGTATTCTGCTTCACTCCTTTCGCCATCTGACATACTCTGCAACTCTGTACAAACTTCTTCACATCTTGCTGCAACTATGGCCAATAATAATTCTCACTAACCAAACCAAAGGTTTTATCATGACCAAAATGTCCAGCCAATCCTCCGCTATGCTTCTCCTTGATGAGATTCTCCCTCATAGAACTTCATGGAATGCACAACTGACTCCCTCTGAATAGCATATCATCCTGGATGATGAAATCCAACCATTTTGTCCTGTCTAGAGTAACAGGTTCTGTACAAGCTTTCCAAGCTTCACCAAAATCAGGATCCTCTGGATACAAATTCTTGAGTTCCTTGAACCCAACCACTTCAATCTGCATTTCTGTCAGCAATAGTTTCCTTCTGCTAAGAGCATCTGCAACCCTATTAGACTTTCCACTCCTGTGTTTCAAAACAAATGTATAACTCTGCAAAAACTCAACCCATTTCAAATGCCTTTGATTCAATTTTCCTTGACTATTCAAATATTGCAAAGCTTGATGATCAGTATACAAAACAAACTCCTTAGGAAGCAGATAATGTCTCCACTTCTTTAATGCCTGAACTATAGCATAAAATTCCTGATCATAAACAGAATATTTTCTCTTGGCATCATTTAACTTCTCACTGAAATAAGCAACAGGTTTACCTTCTTGGCTCATAACAGCTCCTATTGCAGTACCACTAGCATCACAATCTACTTGAAACACCTTATTAAAATTTGGAAGTGCTAAAATAGGTTGTTCTATAACTTTTTGTTTCAATAATTGAAAATTCTTTTCTACTCCTTTAGTCCACTTAAACTCTTTCCTATCCCCTCTCATTGTTTCAGTCAAGGGTCCACAAATACTGCTAAAATTTCTGATAAACTTTCTGTAAAAGCTAGCTAGACCATGAAAAGATCTTACCTCAGTAGCACTCCTTGGAGTAGGCCATTCAAGGATAGCCTGTACCTTCTCTAGGTCCATTTTTAGACCTTCTGCTGAAACTACAAATCCCAAATACACTAACTCTTTCTTCACAAAAGTGCACTTCTTCAAATTAATCAACAATTTCTCATCTCTCAACTTCTCAAATACCATACGAATATGCATCATATGCTCATCCAATGTCTTACTAAAGATCAAAATATCATCTAGGTAAACAATGACAAACTTACCCAGAAATTCTTTCAGAACCTCGTTCATGAGCCGCATGAAAGTGCTCGGTGCATTGGTTAGCCCAAAAGGCATGACTAACCACTCATATAGTCCTTCCTTTGTCTTGAAGGCAGTCTTCCATTCATCTCCTTCTCTGATCCGAATCTGGTGATATCCACTCTTCAGATCTATCTTTGAGAAATACACAGCTCCACTCAAACAGTCCATAATATCATCCATTCGTGGCAATGGAAACCTATACTTGATTGTGATCTTGTTTATTGATCTGGAATCTATACACATCCTCCATTCTCCATTCTTCTTTGGTGCTAATACCGCTGGTACAACACAGGGACTCAGACTCTCACGGATCAATCCTTTCTGTAACAGTTCATGTACTTGTTTGTTCAACTCCTCACTTTCTGCAGGTGTCATTCTGTGTGCTGCCTTATTCAGCAAACTCGCTCCTAAGATCAAGTCCATCTGATGACTGATCTTCTTGACTGGTGGTAATCCATCAGGCATGTTATCGGATATAATATCCTAAAACTCATTCAACAAATCTGCAACTTCTACAGGAACATCTTCTACTTTCTCTTTACCAGCTTTTGGAATTAAAGCAAAACATACATGCTCATGCCTCATACCATCTAAGAAATTTCTTCCATCAACAAAAGTTATCCTTGCATTACCACATACCTTTTCTTCAGTCTCCTTCAATGGTTTTAGCTTATGCCGCACTCCATCCTTTGTCAGGGAATAGGTATTCGCATGACCATCATGTACAGCACATCTGTCAAACTGCCATGGTCTACCCAACAACATATGACATGCATCCATAGATATGATATCACACAATACCTCATCTTGGTATCCGCCAATCTTGAACTTCACCAGGCATTGTTCATTGACCATGACCTTGTGGTCATCCTGTACCCAGGCAATCCGATATGGATGTGGGTGTTTCTGTCTCTTGAGCTTCAACTTTGTCACCATCTCTTCTGACACCAAATTGTCAGTGCTCCCACTATCAATGATCACATCACAACATTTACCTTCACACTTGCACTTGGTGCGAAATAGGCTCCTCCTTTGCTCAGGTTCATTCTCACCATTCAACAGGACTCTTCTGTTAATCAACGTTTCTCCTCTTTTAGCATCTTCAAAATTTGATGATCTGGCATCTTCATCTACATGTGCAACTCTGGCCTGGCCTTCATTTCTTCTATCTGTTCTACCTTGGTGCTAAGGACATTCAAATGCCCTATGACCTTCTTCTCCACAGTGAAAACATGTTCCACGGAAGTCACCTCTTCCAGATCCTTGTCCTCTTCCTCTTCCTCTCTGATCTCTATTATTCTAATCCTGGAAGCGATTGGAATTATTTCTGCGTTGATTCTGACTGCTACTGGCCTCATCCTTCTTTTTCGGATCTTCATTTCGGCCACCATATGACCATCCACCAGATCGTCCACCGTGACCTCTTTCATTTTGTCTGCTCTCAAACTTCTTGTTCAGCTTTTCCTCTACTTTTAGGGAAAACTGGTATGCCTCTTCAATACTATTCATTCAAACCAGATTCAACTCCTCCTGAATGCTTGGCCTTAACCCATTAAGGTATCGGGCAACTTTCTCTTTATCAGCTTCTGCATGGCCTATTCTGATGAGAAGTCGATAGAACTCCTCTGTATACTCCTGAACAGATCTTCCTGCTTGCTTCAAACTTTGCATTTTCTTTAGTAGATCAAGCTCATAATCAACAAGAATGAACTGTCGCTTCAATTTATCCACCATTCGATCCCATCTTGTGATTTTATCTTTCCCTCTTCTATTTCGCTCCAATTGAATTTCTTGCCACCAGATCTTCGCATGACCTTTCAGTCTGGCCTTCGCAAATTTGACCCTATCAGGATCCTCAACATCTTCATACTCAAAATATTCCTCACATTCATTGATCCAGTCGATTAATTCCTCTGGGTTAAGATTTCCAAAAAATGTAGGAACCTCAATCTTAGGTCTTTTCCCAATCTTGGAAATCGCCCGAAAAAGTCTTTCTTCCTCCCGGTTCACAATTTCAGCTTCTCCTTCTTGATATTCTTCTTCGGCTTCATCCTCGCTTTCGTCTTTGACATTAAGATTCATTCCTCTATGAATCTCTTCTTGTAATGCTCGCACTTGTCTCTGCAGCTCTCTAACCTCAGGTGTTACAACACTAGCTCTTCCGCCACGTTCCCTTTGTGGAGGCATTTTCGCGATGCGCGTTGAAACCCTAGCCACGGTCCTGGTGCAAACTGCCTCACAGTCAGTGATCTGTTTACACACTCAAGAACTCCTGCTCTGATACCACCTGATGAAGGGTGCTCCCCTTAATATCACAAACACATAACAGAAATAGAGAAACAACAACAATAATATGCAAGAACAGAAAAGTGGCTTCTTATTATCTCCACAAATGTGGAATTACAAACTTTCAGAATTACAATATGCAAAGCCACATGGGCATTCCATTACAATATTCTGTAGGACAAAGCCTCAAATCAATACCCAGATCTACTACCCAGAATTATTCCAAACTCCTAAGACAATAATACAGCCTTCCTTATATAGGCAATTTTCCACCGCCTAGGAAGGTTCCAGAATTTTAGCCAATAAGGCCGACCAAACTTAGAATTATTTTATTTTACATTTTATTACATTATAGTCGGCTCAAGATAACCTTTGAAACCCGAACAAAAATTTTGAAGAAAATTATTTTCTGCCATTTCGGGTGGCCCAACTTCCGAAGACCATAAGTCGTCACCAGTTGACCCGATCGGCTATTATAACCCCATTTCAAAAATGCCACGAAGCGCTCTACAGGGTTGACCCGCACAAGCGCCTATCACCCAGATTTTTGACCTCATCCGGGGCCTCTAAAGCCTTCAAAACTGAGTTCAAAGTTTCTGTACCCTACTGCCAATACCGAAAATCTTCAATATCTTCCAATATACACTTGATCTGGCAATGAAACTTTACTGGCAGACTTATATGACCAAAATGAACCTCCAAAAAAGAAATCAGATCATTCTGAGCACATACAAAAATTACCAAAAATAGTAACTTTCCATAAATAGCAGCTCTGCACAAAATAGCCCTTATTGAATACAAAAATAGAAATATTTTTGGGTGATGCAAGATTGCTCTTACACCCAGGATGCTCCTGCATCACTTGGATAAACAATACATTGTCTTATCATTGTTCCATATAATCAAGTACTCATTGAAGTATCAAGATAACTTAACCTTTTCCCTATGTGCTATTGTTACCAACCTTGCCCTAATCCTTCTCATAAACCAATAGATATAGTACTTTCTTAGATAGCAATAGTCTTACCAGTTAAGGTTTGACATCAATGAAAATACAACAATTGCTTTAATTGCAGTTTCCAACAAGCAGGTCATTCAATTATTCATATGGGTAGGGTTGATGTTAAAGGAAAGGCCCTTGTTAATTAAGGGCATTGTTATAGTCTTTAGGGATTTTTTATAGATGTATATATGGTTACTTAGATGGTTTGTGTTTTTTTATCATGTCGAATGTAGGCCTAGCTCATCTGTAAAAGCTACTCGACTACATTTTCCTTCTTGGGTATGTCCTTATCATAGTCTATTAAGTTTAAGGGTGACATCTCTGAGACTTCTATGGAACCTTATGGGTATTCTTAGTTGGTGATATTTGACTGTAGGCTATTATTTTTCATATGAACATATTTCTTATGATAAATATTTTATGGTATATTTTCTTTGTATATACTTATGTCTCACATGGTATTTGTCTTTTGTTATGTGCTTTTTTGGTTTTGCTCTATCTTGTTTTCTTTTTTTTTGCTTCCTTTTATTTTTTTGGCCGATTGTTATGGTTGTGTCTTTATTACTTCTGGTGGGGTTTTCTTTATATATAGCTATATTAGGATTTATATATAATCATTGATTCTTCATCTTAGTAGCTATTTCTATTTGTTTCCTTTTATGTGTATGTCTCCCTTTTGCATTGGGACATACTATGCATATATGGGTTCGGTAGGACTCATTACATCTATCTCCCTTTTGTATGAATATACAAGAGTGCTATGTTTACTATTAAAAACATGACATTTATATTTACATGGGTGCTCGTGAGAATAATGTTGCTCATTGTCTTGATCAAGAAATCTTGACATTAGCAATCTTTGAGTTTTAATTTGAGGAGTTTTGTTATTTTATTCACAATAATGGATAGAACTTGGATATATTTACCATTGTGATGTGTAGCCAAAGGATTGTATTTTTTATTTATATACATGTCACAGATCCAAAATCTATGGGATTTGCATATGTTTGATGATGATCTCTATACTTCATTTTTCCCAAGTGATCTTTTATCTATGTCTATGGATTTGATGAAATGTTTTGATGATATGGATCTCCTTTGAGTTTCTTAGTTGTTACTATCATGGCACTAAATTGGTTGTTATTCAGATTAGCCCTCTAGTTTGGATAGGTATAAACAAATATATATATATATATATATATATATATATATGTATATATATATATATATATATGTATATATATATATATATATATATATATACATATATATATATATATATACATATATATATATATATATACATATATATATATATATATACATATATATATATATATATACATATATATATATATATACATATATATATATATATATACATATATATATATATATATACATATATATATCTATATACAGATATATATATATGTATATACATATATATATCTATATACATATATATATATATGTATATACATATATGTATATCTATGTATATATATATATATATATATGTATATATATATATATATGTATATATATATATATATGTATATATATATATATATATATATATGTATATATATATATATGTATATATATATATGTATATATACATATATGTATATATACATATATATATACATATATATATATACATATATATATATACATATATATATATATATATACATATATATATATATATATATGTATATATATATATATATATAGGGATACATGAATTTTGGAGTAAATTTGATTTTTCACAATGGGTCTTTTGGTAAATTTAAGTTTGGTGTTGATTTTATATCCTTTCATGATTTAGTAGGGTATCTAGAAAAATTATCTATGAGTGAATGATAGTATCTTTCTCCTTTCTCTAAGTATAAAAAATGAATGTCTGATAGATGGAATTCATTTCTCTCATAAGTATGGTGTTTTACATATTAGTTTAAACAATTCCGTGTTTTGTTAAACTTATCAATGGTAAAAGGGTTTATTTAGACTAAATGGTACTTCTATCATTGTCCAATAACATAGAGTAAGGAAATTAATCATTGATAGTGATATTATGGATTGGTTTTATGGAAGAAAAAAGAGTATTGAATATAAGTATAAACAGAAGCATTAAATTCTTTACTAATCATGCTAGAAAATATCTTTATAACGATAATGGAATAAAGCATTCCAATATAAGAATGTAACTCAGAGAGCATAGGAAGCATGATTAAACATTTTATCAGGTTAATTTGGCTAGTGATCATTCCATAGGTTCATGAAGTAACTAAGATACAAATATGATCTCAGTTGACACAACTAATTTACTCAGATCTATGATGGTTAAGTACTTAGTATAATTTGTACGATAAATCAAAGGTCATTGTCAGCTTGCTAAACCTTATTGATTGGGAGATGTATTATATTGGCTAAAAAGTAACAAGTTTTGTGGACAAAATAGATGGTTTCATGTGCAGGAATAGGTAGGCATTTTGGCAAAGAGGCATCATTAAACTCTTGGGACAGGAGAAGAAAGTGGTCTGCGATAATGAAAGAAGGCATATCATCCAAAGTTAGGAGATTCTATTGAAGGATAAAACTAGACTCACTTATATCCCTCAGGCCACAAAGGGAATGTATAAATATTATTTTTGTAACAACTCCTTGTGGAATATAAATAGGAGAGTGTAAAGAACTTATTTTCTCATTAATTTATTGTGGGGCTATACCGAGAGGTTTTCTATGGTTGACTCTTTCCTCTAGGTACCCCTAGTGATTTGACTTGTAAATAGGGTTAAAATTAATAAAAATTATATGGCCTAGGCCTATTATCTATCAAAGAAAAAATGCCTAAATAAATGAAAAGTTACAAAAAGTAACTTTATGATTATTTTATTTTTTCTCTCCTTTTTTTCCTTTTTTTCTTTTTTCTTTTTTCTTTTATTTCTCTTTCTTTTATTTTCTTCTTTTTCTCATTTTTTCCCTCATTTTTCTATTTTTTTCCTTTTTTTTCTTCTTTTTGTCTCTTCTTTCTATATTTTTTTTGGATCATGCAAGATTGCTCTTACACCGTAGATGCTCCTGCATCACTTTTTCACTAAACTACATTATGCCCTAATTTATTGCAATGATAGCATCTCTCATTAAAGCTCATATCTCTTTTTTAAACTTCTACACTCATTAACTATGTGTCCTACTTTATTGCAAGAAAATCAAATACTTTGGAAAGAAGAGTACTTGAAATTAATAGGAGGTCTTTGATTCATCATCCCCTTTTTTTCCTTTGACTGCACCAAGTTCTTTTTGTTCTTAACCTACTTTCAGTTTACTAGTTTATTTTTATCTTCTAACTTCTTCCAATCTATCATATAATTTTTGCCTTCTACCTACTTCTAATCTATCATGTCCTTTATTTTCCTTCTTGCTTCTAATCTACCATTTCTATATACTTTTGGTCTATCATGTCCTTTTTTTCCTCTTCTTTCTTCTGGTCTACCATGATCCATTCAGCTTCCATCATATAATCTAATTCAAATTTTATTTCCTCATCATTCTTTAGAAAATCAGAATCCACTTTGTCTTGATTGAGTTTCATTTCAACTTCAACTCCCCATCTTCTATTGCATTGAGTTACAGAACACATATTCTCATGTTTGTCTTCAATATAATAGATATTCCCGACAATCCTAAAATCTTCAATGACCCTTTTACTAGTGTGTTTCTTTTTTATAACACATGCATCACTTTTGGACATTTCTTACACATTTGAATAACACTCAAAAAATTATATTTAAAATCTTCAACATAATAAACATCTTCAACTCTATGCTTACCATAAATTGAAATGGTTCCAATGTCTTTTATTTGTGCACTTCCTTATCTTGCAAATATGATTTCTCTTCCATCATATTATTCAAAACTTACAAATCTCTTCTTATCTCCTATCATATGATTTGAACATCCATAATCTATGATCCATGCTTCTGCAACAACTTTAGCATGCAATGCAATATCCTCTTTCTTTTGATAAATAGTTAAAAATAGAGACTCCTCAATTATTTCATTAGTATCCTCGTCTTTAGAAAATTATTCCTCCATGGAACATAAGCTCTTTTTTCCCTTTCCATTGAAATTAAATTTCTTTCTAAAATGACCTTTCTTTTGATTTTCTTTTCTATCATCATCTTTTGATTCATTAAGATATTTTGTATACTTGCAATCAATAACAAAATATCTTATCCTTCCATAATTAAATAACTTAAGAGATAACTTACCTTTGTATCTATTGGCACATCGCTTGAATCTTCTTGAAATATATGCTTCAACTTCCTCTAACATCTTGCATGCCTCCGGTTCAACATCTTCACTATTTATGAATGCATTCTCCCTCTTTTCTCTTTCAAATGCAAAAAGTGAACTAATGAGTTGATTGATTGAATACTTGACTTAGATCATTTATCTCCCTTATTTAATATGCCATTAGTATGAACTCCTTTAGTAGGGTTAATAAGATCTTGAGTATGATATATGTGTCTTTTAGATTTATGTGTGATGCAGGAGCATCTTGGGTCCTTGGCAATCCTGTGTCACCAAAAACATGTTTGTGTTTTCCTATGTTGCTCGGTTCCTTCTTTGACCGAGTTGGTTCATTGTTGCTTGATTTCCTTTGTTGACCAATTTGGTCGGTTATCTCTTTGGGGCTTGGTTATTTCCCTAGCGCTCAGCGATGCTTGTCTAGTGCTCGGTTATCCTTGCTTACCGAGTTGTTTATTTTAGTTTCCTATTGAGGTTGAATCTTGCAATTAATTTTGGTCACATATTTTATGATGGTATCTATCATTGGGAAGTGTATCTGGTCATTCCTTCTATTGATGGTGAATTTGAAGACCAACTTGCTCGGTAGCCTCTTGTATATAATGTAATCTTTGTTTATAGTTTTAGGACATGAATTAGGACATCAGAGATAGAAGCTAGAAGTTAAAAGTTTTTTTCAAATCCTCACATGTTGGAGGAATTTTGTACTTGATTGTAACATCTGGCCTAAACCAGGAAGGCCTTATAGCCCAGCATGTATGAATCAAATTAAAGTAAATATATGAAGTGTTCTACATTATCTCTCTCACTTGTGTGTTTGTTACTTTTGTGTGTGATCTCTACAAGGTGGATCTAGTTAGGGTGTGCCTTTGGCCCCTCTCCCCATCCTCCCTTGCACCAGGTGGTGTCAGAGCAAAGTGAGATCTGGATCTAGGTTTTTGAATCTAGGTTTGAGGTTTCCTTCTTGTCAAACTCTAGTTGATTTGTTGTGGAGTAGTAGATTGTGATCTGGCCTGCAATTGTAGAGGGTATCAAGATGGTTCGTGGGAGGTGAGGATCAAATCCAAGATTGGAAGACATGTTGAGATAAATTTTTACTAGATTAGAAGTTGTTGAAATAGCCCAGAGAAGAGGAAGACATCTTGAAGATGTTAGTGATGATGAAATTGAGGAAGAACAAGGTGATGTAGAACCTACACCAGTGATGGATCTGTTAGGGATTTTTCTTATAGGATCAAACTGAGGGACATAAATTCAACTATCAATTTGATCCTACAAGAAAAATCCCTAACAAATTGGTGACTCTGCTGGGGATAATATAGCAAAGAAGAATATAATATCTCCTAAGGACTATTGGACTAGTTTCTCCAAACCCCAAAAGGAAATTGGGTGGCAACTCTAACAAAATCTCTGAACTAGTGTTTTGAATAAAAGGAATTCCTATTTTAGAATGGCTCATAGAAGTACAAGATCTTGGAGAAAGGAACATCCAGAAGAAAATTTAGAAGGAGAACTCCCGGCTCCATCAAGACAAGGTCATCTAAGGAAGGAAAGAAGTAATAATGACATGACTTTTACATGGAGGCTGAAAGGGAATTCCAAGGTGGTTGAAAAGGGATGTATATATAGAGTTGATGACTCATTTTTTGAGGTTGGTCGGAGAGATAATAGAAAATTGGAACATAATTGCTTTGAAGCAAATTTCCAAGTTTTGTGTTTGATCTTCTGAGTAATGGAATTGTGAATGTAATTGGCAAGTTGATTATAAATACAAATACACTGTAACTTCTGCCATATATTGTTGTTGTCTCTTTGCTTTTATATTGTACTCTTGTATGTTTTACATGTTAGGCATTTAAAATATACCAGTTGTAAAGCAACTTGCTTGACTGATTTATGAGTTTCTTTCAAAGAAAGAATTAAAAGTTCTCATATTTCATCTTGAAGAGTAAATATATTTGTATGGATTTTTTGATGACAACAGTGTTTGGTTAATAGAATAGTTTGTAAGGCAATCTATTTAGATTTGCAATTGGTATGTAAGGCATACTATTGTATTTCTTTTAGAATTTACTTGTTGGTTTGCATTTTGACTCTGTTGCCCATTAGGTAAGGCACTAGTTTGGTGTTTGTTTCTTATGGTTTTATCTTTCATAGATCTTAGAAGAGAAATTGAAACTTTTACATCATTTACCAGTACATTTTCATTTCATGTTTATTGCACAGAGTGGATTGGACTGTTCCTAAGGCTTACAGTCCATATTTCTTGATTCCTTGAAGAGAGAATCATCTAGGTTGTCCCTCCTTAAAAGGAAGAAGGATGAGAATCCTTAAATCACTGATCTTTGCTTTATTTACAATCATGTTTTTCCTGGTTAAACTCTACATTAAATTGATCATGGTCATATGCAGAATATTCTATAGATTGATGCATTAGAAGGGTTAATAGCATATCAATGTCCACTCACATAAAGACTGTATAATCAGTTATCATTAAAAGGTAATACCTGCCTGAGTATGTGGAGCTCAAAAATGGAGGATCTTATCCAATCCTCAGTAATTAGGTCTTTCTCTTGTTAAAATCAGTCTCAAGGGACATAAATTCAACTATTAGTTTGATCCTACAAGAAAAATCCCTAATAGGATCAAGGTGAGGAAAGATTGTTGAAGGCTTTGAAAAATCTGAAGTCTACACCACACTTTAATCCTCATGAGTATAGTGGAAAATTGGATTCTAATGAATTGGTGGACTAGATCACCAAGATGGAAAAGTACTTTGAATATGAAAATGTTTATGAGGAAAAGAAGGTGAAAATTGCAAGCACAAAGTTGAAAAGTCATGCATCCTTGTGGTGGGAACATCTATAGTTGGACAAAAAGAAGAAAGGTAAAGACAAAATTAAGGTATAGAATAAACTGGTGAATAAATTGAAAGGAAAGTTATTACCTCATGATTATCAGATTAAACTAGTTAGGTGAATGCAAAGTTTGAGGCAGAAAGATAGCTCGGTAAAAGAATATACTGAGGAATTCTATAGATTAGATATCAGATCTGGACATAATGAAGATGATGTGGAAAGAATTTCTAGGTACCTAAATGGATTGAGAGTTTCCATCTAAGAAGAAATCAGTTTGGTTAAATTGGAGAACATTGAATAGGCTTATCAATTTGCATTGAAAGTTAAGGAGAAAATGAAAAAGAAACATGATCAAAGACAAAGAGGTAGAGGTGGTAGATTCCCTAGAGGAAGAGGTAGATCTTATGGTGAAAATAGTAGATCTGAACCTAAAAAAGAAAAATCTGGATAAAGGCAAGACCGAGTGGAAAGGTGAAAGTTCATCTAGAGGCAGAGGCAGTAACTACCGAGGTGGTTATAACATAGGTGGTTTCCAAGGAACCTGTTAAATTATGGAAAAGAAGGAAATAGATCATTTGAGTGTACACATGCAAGTAAGAAGGTCGGTAGTAGTAGAAATGCTTTGGTGCAAGAAGAGTCACTGAATGAACCTGAGAAGGAAAAGAACTTGATGGTAAGGAGAGCACTTTGGAGTGAAAGTAATAAGGAAGATCTTGTTATCTTATGGTGACTGATCAGGAAAGTACTGTACACTTTTCCTCCTGCCCTCGTCGGGGTTTGGGGTTGTGAATTTTTTTGAGGCTGACATATTGTAACTCATTCTAACCCTAAAGTGGTAAAATATTGTATAATATGGCTTAGGGTTAGGGATTTCATAACATATGGTGTTAGTACTTGTGGCAGGATTGATCTGTAAGGGATTACAGATTGTAATCAGGTTGTAATCACTGGATAATAAAATATTGGACTTGTTGTTGGTGGACATAGTCCAGGGATTGGGTGAACCACGTTAAATCTTTATTTCTTGTGTTCTCTTTTGTGTGTTTTATTATTATTTTTTATATTGGCTATATTTGCATGTAACTATTATTTATGCCTTGTTAATCCTAACAAGTGGTATCAGAGTGAGGTTGTTTTTTAGTTATCCTCTGTAGGAAGATCTCACGGTTTAGTGGGAGTATCATAGTTGAGTGGGAGAAATGGCAGATGAGGGTAGGATGAAGGTTGACAAGTTTAATGGGAAGAACTTTTGGTTATGAAAAATGCAAATGGATGACTATCTCTATCAGAAGGATCTATGCAAGTTGTTGGAAGGAAAAGCCAAGAAATCGGCAAGCACTTCTGATGAGGATTGGGATATTCTTGATAGAAAGGCCCTTGGTAGTATTAGGACAATCGGTGGCATTCAATATTACAAAAGAAAAGATGACTGAAGATTTGATGAAAACCCTAGTGAAATTGTATGAAAAGCCCTCTGCTTCAAATAAGGTATTTCTCATGAAGCGTTTGTTTAATATGAAAATGGTGGAAGGTGGGTCAGTTGCTGATCATTTAAATGAGTTTAATACAATTACCAATTAGTTATCTTCTGTTAATGTTATTTTTTATGAAGAAGTCATGGCTCTCTTGATTTTGTGTTCTTTGACTGAAAGTTGGAATGGCTTGGTAATGGTTGTTAATAACTCTATTTCTGGTTCCAATACCTTAAAATTTCATGATTTTATTGGTTTTATTCTGAGTGAGGAAATTCGTAGGAAAAGCTCAGGTGATTCCACATTAGGTAGTTTCTTAAATGTACAAAGTAGAGGTAGAACCAATGGGAGAGGAAAAAATTCCAGAAATCATGGGAAATCAAGAGGAAAATCAAAGGGAAAGATATATGAATCCAAAGGACCAAATGATTGTTGGTACTGTGGAAAACCAGGCCATAAGAAGAAAGATTGCTAGTCTCGGAAGAATAAAGAAGGAGACAAACAAGAAGGTAACAAGGAGGCAAATGTGGTAAGTAATAAACCCGAAGAGGATGCTTTGCTTCTTTCTTTAGAAAGTGTTGATGATTCTTGGGTTTTAGATTCTGGGGCTTCATTTCATGCTACACCCCATAGAGGTTACTTTCTTGATTATGTCCAAGGGGATTTTGGGCTAGTTTATTTGGGTGATAATGAACCTTTTCAAATAGTTGGAAAGGGAAAAATTAAGATTAATTTGCAGAATGGGAATCATTGGCTACTACAATAGGTTCATTGGCTACTACAATAGGTAAGACATGTTCCAAGGCTAAGTAGGAATTTAATTTTAGTAGGGAAACTGGGTGATGAGGGTTGCACAATTACTTTTAATGATAGAAATTGGAAGGTTTCAAAAAGTTCCTTAGTAGTAGCAAAAGGTGTGAAAGTAGCACCTTATATCTTTGTACAGGTCATACTATTCCTTCTACTTTAATTATTTCAGAAGATAATGAATGTTCAGGAACAATGGCTGTAGTTGAGCAGGAAGAACACAAAATCATTGTTGTAGATTCTGACACAACACTTTGGCACAACAGACTCAGGCACATGAGTGAAAAAGGTATGAAATTAATTCATTCAAAGAAATCTTTACCTAGTCTGAAATGTGTCAATATGGATTTATGTGAGAGTTGGGTGTATGGAAAACAAAAGAGATTTAGTTTTGTGAAGAGTGGGAAGGAAAAGAAAAATGAGAAATTAGAGCTTGTGTAGACAGATGTATGGGGACCAGCTTAGGTATCTTCCCTTGGTGGCTCTCTATATTATGTTACATTTATAGATGATGCAACAAGAAAATTATGGATTTATTTCCTTAGACAGAAATCTAATGTATTTCAAACTTTTAAGAAATAGAAATGCTTGGTTGAAAATGAGACTGGTAAAAAACTAAAATGTCTCAAATGTGATAATGGTGGTGAGTATTGCAGCACAAAATTTGAAGATTATTGTTCCTTTAATGGTATTCGTAGGTAGAAAACTATACCCATGACTCCACAAGAAAATGGAGTGGTTGAACGCATGAACAAGACAATAATGGAGTGTGCAAGGAGTATGAGGTTGCATGCTAGGCTGCCCTTAAACATGTGGGTAGAGGTTGTAAACATTGTTGTTTATTTAATCAATAGAGGGCCCTCTACTCCTTTGGACTATGGTATTCCAAAGGAAGCATGGAGTGGTAAGAAGGTGAGTTATTCTTTTCTCAAAACCTTTGGTTGTGAGGCTTTTGCACATATAAATTCTCAAAATAGAACCAAGTTGGAAGCTAAGTCAAAGAAATGTGTATTTTTTGACCTTTGGTTGTGAGGCTTTTGCACATATAAATTCTCAAAATAGAACCAAGTTGGAAGCTAAGTCAAAGAAATGTGTATTTTTTGGATATGGCATTGATGAATTTGGTTATAGGCTTTGGGATTTTGAAAATCATAAAATTGTAAGAAGCAGGAATGTCATATTCAATGAGAAAGTGTTGTACAAAGATCTGTTGTAGCAACATGAGAAGAAAGAAAATGATTATGTAGTAATAGATGATACTCCAAAAGGTGATGTTCAAATAGTTCCTTATGCTCCGCAACAACAGCAACAACAAATACCACACACCCTAGTGAATGTTAGACGGTCAAAAAGGCTAAGTAGACCTCCAGAAAGATTCTCTCTCTCTTTGTATTCTATTTTTTTAACAGATGTTGGTGAACTTTAATGTTAATGAATCTGTGCAGGTAGATACAAAGATTCAGTGGGAGTCTACAATGATAGAGGAAATGGAATCCTTACTGAAAAATCAAACTTGAGATTTATGCAAGTTACCTACAAGTAAATGGGCTTTACAGAACAAATGGGTTTACAAGCTGAAAGAAGAGGATGGAGGTACGAAAAGATTTAAAGTCAAGTTAGTTGTGTGTGTGAGTGATTTACACCTTCATGAAATAACAAGATTTAAAGAGAATTTACACTATTCAAAGCAAACTAATCTAAATAATGCACAATTAATCTAAATATCTCATGGTTCTCTAAATTGAAGTGGTAAATGAGGCTCTCAGCTGCAAATCCTCACTAGTGACACTCTAATTATGAGAATTGAACTAAGAATGATATGCAAACTAGATCTAATTATCAAATTCTAGCTCTATTTGATAAGAAATCTACAAAATGATCAACAATTGAAGCTAATTATCAATGAAAATGCTAAGTGAGTGATGTGGATGCAAATTGCAAGAGCTTTGTTGTAATTCAAAGATATGGAGTGGATGATTAATGCCTCAAAATGCCTTCTATTTATAAGATTTTCCCAAGGGTAGGGGGTAGAGTGAGATAACCATGGTTATGCTTGGGTAAGGTCAATTGGCTTTTCTTTGTCCCTAAATGGGGGGACAAACATTTAAATAGTTTCAAAAGGCTGGACCATTTCAACAAAAGTGAGTGATTTGTGTCCATTTTGTCTCCTTTTTGCTTTGTTGAGGGAAATTAGATATTTATTAATTAATTAAAGTAATTAAATTTAGCCATGAAGGATAAGAGGTTCATTTTGATTTTTCCTTTCAACAACTATGTCATTAATTGAATTTAATCAATTTCTTAGTGTTTTTCCCCTTTTCAAGCTTTATTTAATCATTTAATCATTTAATTGAATTTTCCTTTGATTTGACTTGCCTTTGTTCCATTTATTGATTTTTATTGCTATTTTGATGATTTGTTGCACCTTTCTGATTGAATTAAGCCTTTGCCAATTTTTTGTGTCTACAAATGCCCCTCTTTGAGTCGATGCGCGAAGAACACCGATTCAAAGATTTCGTTGGTATGATGATCTGATTCAGTTCTTGATTCTGATATGCCTCTGATCATTTTGATTGATGTACTTCCTGATGATGATGATGCCTCTGATATGATATGGGTCTTGGTTTGATGATAGGTCCTGGGTTCACTGATAAAGGTCCTGGATTGATTGATAAAGGTCCTGGGTTGATTGATAAAGGTCCTGGGTTGATTGCTGATATGTTGATAGATTTGATATGATAACAGATTTGATATGAAACTGATATGAAATTGATTTGCCTCCTAATATGAAACTAATATGATATGATACTGATATGATATGCCCCACTGATAAATTTTTTTGATGTGATGCCCATTTGATACTCTGATGCCCCCTCAGAAATAAAACATATTAATTCCTTGATTTGAACGATTTTGAGTAGTTAGAATATGTTTTGATTTCTGATACCGTTTGAAAGAAACAATCAAGTTTGATTCATGCCCCGATTAATGAAAATGTCCTATAATAGGTCCAAAGTGCATTTTTAAGTAGGGTAAAACCCCTCATTTTACTATTCATTTGCACTGTTCCCTCTTGAGATTTGAGCTCTGATTTTAGCCTTTTTTACACGATGGTGGTCTCACATCGCGAGCATCAGTTTGAGAGAGCACGCCGGTTCAGTCGGAGAGCGACCGATGGTCCTCCGGTATGTCATTCAAATTTTCCTCATGTTTTGAAAGTTGCATTTATGACCTCATTTAATGCATTTAAAAATTTTGATTCTGCGTTTGTGAAAAGAAATGTCACCTCCGTGCTTTTTAATTTCGCCTGAAAATGTAAAATGTCACCTTTGGTAAATTTGATGTCACCTTCCTTAGGTTTGCTCACGCATTTAGAAAATCATTTATCGCCTAAGGATAATTTAATATCGCTTAGGGTTTTAATCATTTTAATTATGTACTGCGTGACACACTTGAATAATAAAATGTCACCTGTGGAAAATCTTATACCGCTTCCGTGAAATTAAGTCACGCGAATGAATAAAATCACGCGTATGGAGAAAGAGATGTCACCTCTGGTAAAAGAAATGACGCTAGAAAGAAAAGTCGCGTAAGTAAAAACTTTTATTTGTTTATTTGAGACTTTTCTAGGACGTCTGATTGCTCGATTGCGTCAACTTGATTGATATCGATCACGTCAATGAATTCAATCGAATGTTCAGTTAGGGTGTTCCCCTTGTTTGATTTCAACAAAGAATTAGGACATAGGTAACTATAATATCAAAGAATAAGGTAAATCAATCTTCATCACGAATGATAGGTCATGGATCTAATCGTCCATTCATTTTATGCTCAAATGCTTAGAGACATAAAACTAGGATCATCCTTCCTCAATGTTTAGAGTTAGGATTAGTAGGTCTGATAGGTATATTTAAATTGATGACTATGATTGATTGTTTGATTTCCTGATAGTAAGTTACTTATGTGATTCCATTGTTTTGATTAAACAGGAGGATGTCCCTATTTTGTACCTCCAGACTGTACCACACTGGGTGATGGAGCTTAGGGAGCAGTTGACTGACGCCGAGAGGTGAGTGATTAGGCGCTGTGGTTTATTATGTGTATTAGAGCTTCCTCGGTTCTAGATGAACTGAGGTTTGATTACCACTGTCGTAGAGCATTGGCACTCTGAGACAAACACGTTTTGGCTACCACAGGGCGAGATGACGATTACACCTGAGGATGTTTATAGATTGCTATGGATCCCGACTCATGGAGAGATAGCATATTATGATCCAGTCTATGATGGGACATATTGTCGACGAGTATTCGGAGATCCATCTATAGGTGATGATTGCATCCTATGGCCTTAGTTTGCCTCATTTCCTATTTTACCAACGTTATTAGGTGCTATCATTGGTGGTGTATTATTACCTGATCGGCGAGGTCACAGATTTTTAGTGGGATGGGGCAGGATTATCGAGGATTTGCTACATCAGCCTCGACGCTTTGACTGGGGATCTTGTGTGCTGGCACAGCTTTATCACGATCTTCATGAGGTGGTTTATAGGAGATCAGCTTCGTTATCTGCTGGGATTCATATTTTGCAGCTGTGGATATGGGAGCACTTACCAGTCAGTCATCCTATATCAGATCGAGATCATCCTTTAGGATATCCTTTTGCATGGTAGTATACTGGTATGGTGACACAGCATCACTTGGGTCATTTGGAGTATTGGCGGTGTCAGATTGATGACATGGATGAGGTCTATTGGAGACCATATGTCGAGGTCGAGGATTGGAGAGAGGATAGCTTGGAGTTACCATATATGTTTGCTCCTTGATGGATGATCGGCAGGATCGACTCTGTTCTTGAGAGATTCTTGGCAGGTAGAGTGCTACGGTAGTTTGGGCGGATTCAACCTATGCCTCAGGGATCTGTAGTATATGCTCATTCTAGTGTAGAGCAGGCTACTTGGGGTCACATGCCTTCATACGATGACGCTATTGAGCAAATATCACTACTGGGTTATATGGATTGGGATATGAGGTTACCCATTAGAGATGCTGGAGTCACTCAGGAGTATCTAGCTTGGTTGATGGAGCATCTGATGCCTCGATTTATAGACCCTGCAGAGCCAGTGCCTGGGCGAGATGATGATGGTGATGATGTCGGTGGTGGGAGGAGACGCAGAGGTAGACCATGAGGTAGGGCGGTGATTAGACTCAGAGGATGAGTGAGAGATGCACAGATACCGGCACCACCTCCTCCTCCTTCTCATCCTACAGTAGCACAGAGACAGAGGATAGATCGTCAGGATCATGTGAGGGCTGCTAGGCAGGATCCAGGTGCAGGACAGGATACAGGAGCAGGATTACAGTAGGCTACCGTGGATGGTCAGGATACAGGTGCACAGCAAATGCCAGCAGCTTTTTCCCATGATTAGGGAAAAGCTCCTATAGATACAGGTGATCCTCAGAGTACCTATGAGGTTGGGGAGAGTTCTAGTACTACCCAGCTATGAGCAGATGTGGGAGCATTACAGACAGAGGTATCACAGATGTCATCTATGATTCAGCAGTTAGTATCAAGTTTGGCTCCATTGGTTCCTCTCCTTGTTGCTATGGTTGGTCAGACGTCTCCTCAGCCGCCTCAGCAGCCTCCATCACAGCCTCCTCCACAGCCTCCTCTAGGACCTCCCCCCAGTGGTGACGAGAGTTGAGTTATGAGTGCTCTTATTGATCATTTGTGTACTGATGCTGAGATACTTGATATTGTACCATAGTCTTGTGACCTTGGTGTCACCTTTCCAGTTGTACTTTGATACTTATTTGACATTGATGCCCCTGTTGATGGGCGATTATAGAGTTGATTTGTGATATCATTGTTATACTTGATGGATTGAGTTGTGAGTAGATGTGTGATATGAGGACATTTATGATCTCTCCTGCTTTTACTTGATGATATATGAGATTTCCTTTAGATGCTGCTATATGTGTTTATCTAATGCATTTGTTTTTGGATGGATGTGTCTATGGATGCAACGTATCTTATGTATGATATAGATAAATGGATGCATTTCTTTCTTCATGTATGGATGCAGTTTTGATATGTTATTTCTCATGTATGCAATCTGTATGTATGCACATGTAAATGATTATTTCCTTCTTTTCCTTGATAATATATCTATGTAATGATTAATGATATGGAATGAATGCAAAAAGTATAATCTCATGTTTTTATTGTAGAAAAAATGATATTGAAGTGATGTTGTCCTTGCTGATTTAACCCTGTTGATGATGTTATGTACCCCCTTTTTGATGCGAAATGAAACCCTTGGGAAAAAATGCATCTGCAATTAATCTAACATGAGAATGCATTTAACCTTTTTATGAATGCAGCTAAGTGTCACTAGCTTTTAGCAAATAAATGCCTTGAGGATATATTTTCATCATTGAGCACTTGGGACCAGAAAGTCAATACAATCACCACTGCCCACTGACATGATGATCTGAATATCACTTTTTTTTTTTTACTGCTCATATGGTAACCTCCGTTTTGCTTTCCCATCGGTCTCATCGATACGACTATCACTGATTACAAACAATCATGAGAGTACGAATACTGATTTTGTCAGATTTTATGTTGCAAGTGGATTTTGTCATTTAGATATGAAGAATCTAAATATCCAAGGTATCCGTTTGCGTAAACAAACAAAGGTTAACTCATTGTTTTATAAGATAATCCTCGATGGTTCTTTGATGACCATGTCTTTAGATGAATTCTCATAAGGCAATGAATCTTCCTCCAAACAGTCACTTCATAGTCAAGAAAAAAAAATATATATCATGTCTCCATCATTGCCAATCTAGTCGAAACATCATTGATTAGCTAAAAAGACTTGATACAAATTGAATTAATGTAAGTAAACAGATTTTTAACCAACTTTTCAAAAGAATCTATCTAAGTGTTTTGCATTGTTTTCTGATCTTCAAAAAAAATATTTCCAAGTGTTTGATCATGGAATGATGTTTGATTTTTAATCCTAAATAATAAGTCAATTTAGGCTCAAGGATTTTGTTGTGGTAGTTAACTTCTTAGTTATCAATCAAAGGTTTACAAAAATCTGATCTGTCTTCTGAAAATGTTGATCCCTTTCTGCTTGTGACTGAATGTTGCTCATTTGAATCCTTTTTGAGGTACCCACTTTCCAATCCGTTTATGCTGCCCCCAAGTATTTGATGTATCAGTTTTGACAACTTTGGGCAATGCAAAGGATGATGCTACAAAATGTTATTATGGCTATGTACAAATGACGGATGCAATGAAGGTTTAGACAAATGGGATGATGAGATGCATTATGTACACATGTGACTAGGAAAGAAATGACTTAAGGGAACCAAAAGTGCTTGTTGCCAAGTTTTCACCTTTGGGTGCTCTTTTTTTTTTTGCTACCGAGGTGCCTATTTGCTAGGTTTTCACCAAGGCACTTTTTCTCTTTTTCATTTTTTTTTTGTATTTTTCTTTTTTTTGCTTTTTTTGTATTTTTCTTTATCACCTTGGCACCTATTTGCTAGGTTTTCACCAAGAGATAGTTTTTCAAATGTTTTTGGTTTTTCTATTTTCAAATGTTTTTGGTATTTTCAAGATCCCTTTTCAATTATGTACAATAATTATGATGCTCTCTCATCTGATACTCTTTATACTCTTTCATCTACTTTAGGTGTAGAACCTCTTCAAATGAATGCTATTTATGGGTTCTTGTAATTCTTCACCATTACAATCTGATAACTTATATGTTCCAGTTCCAAAGGATGACACTATCACAAATGGGCCTATCCAATTAGCTTCCCACTTTCCTTTCTTTTCCCTTTCAGCTTGATTTTTGGGATTTTCTCTTAGTACCAAGTCTCCTACTTGAAAAGTTCTTGGTTTGATGTGTTTGTTGTAATTGTGTGCAATCCTATTTTGATAAACTTTTAAATGCTCATAAGCTTGAGTCTGGTGTTCCTCTAACAATTCCAATTGTTGTAGTCTGGCAATCCTGTAATCCTCATCAGTGATCAATCCTCTTAATGAAACCCATAGAGATGGAATTTCAACTTCTAATGGTAGAACTGCTTCGGTTCCATAAACCAAAGAGAATGGGGTGGCTCCTATAGGTGTTTTGATACTAGTTCTATAAGCCCATAGTGCGGGATTTATTTGCACATGCCAATCTCTTCCTGATTTGTTAACTGATCTTTTTAATATTGTGAGGATATTTTTGTTCGTTGCTTCAACTTGTCCATTGCCTTGTGGATAATAAATGGATGACGAATGATGTGTAATGTGAAATGTCATGCAAAGTTCATCAATATCCTAATTTTTGAATTGTTTCCCATTATCCGTGATAATGGCATGTGGAATACCATAGCGACAAATTATGTGGTTCAAAATGAACATTGAAATTTGTTTTCCGGTTGTTGTTGTTAATGGAACTGCTTCCACCCATTTGGTGAAGTATTCTATTGCTATGATGATATACTTGTGTCCGTTTGAAGATGGAGGATGTATGATTCCAATCAAGTCAAAACCCCATTGATAAAAAGGCCATGGTGTAATGAATGGGTGTAATTCTTGAGCCGGTGCATGTATCATATTACCATGATATTGACATTTGCTGCATGTCTTCACAAATTGACAAGCATCCTTTTCTAATGTTGTCCAAAAGTACCCTAAACGAAGGATTTTCTTAGCTAGATTAAGACCGCTTGAGTGTGACCCGCAAATGCCTTCGTGGACCTCGTGTAAAGCTAACTTAGACTCTTCTTCCTCTAGACATCTAAGTAACGTCCCATCAAGACCCTAACGATACAATGTGTCTGAAAGGATTAGGTAACGGGCGGCTTGGCGTATGAAGTTATGTTTTTGGGCACGAGTTTGGTCTATGGGGAGTACTCGGTCTTTAAGGTAAGTATAGATGGGTCCATACCAAGGAGAGTCATGTCCATGTAAAAGAGCAACAATTTGGGTGTCAGGAAGGTTGAATGCCGGTTTTACCAACTCTTCCACCAAGAACTCATACTTCTCATTTTGATCTGGTTTTTGTAACAATGAAGCCAAGGTAGCCATGGCATCTGCTGCTCTATTCTTTTCTCTTGGAATCTGTTCAAATGTGATCAAAGCAAAGTACTTCTTCCATCCATCAATCAAGGTTTTATATTTCATCAATGTTATATCTTTGGTATTGTATTCATTATTAACCTGATTGATTATGAGTTGGGAATCTCCATACACTTGTAATTCTGCAATATTCCATTCCAAAGCCATTTTGATGCCAATGACTAATGCCTCATATTCCACTATGTTATTGGTGCATGGAAATAAGAGTTTATAGGACTTTGAAATGGTGTACCCTTGAGGAGTAACCAATAATATACCTACTCCAGAACCTCCTTGTGTGTAAGATCCATCAAAATATAATTTCCATGTCTTTGCTTCTATGTTGACAATTTCTGCATCTGGAAATTCAATTTGCATGGTTTGTGTAGACTCCATTGGGTTATCTGCTAAGTGATCTGCTATCACTTGTCCTTTAATTGCTCTTCTATCAACATATTCAATGTCAAATTCACTTAGGATCATGACCCATTTTGCTATTCTACCTGTTAAGGCAGTTTTACTTAGCAAGTATTTGAGAGGATCAATCTTGGCAATTAATTTGATCTTATGCATCAACATATAATGTCTTAGTTTCTGAGATGCAAAAACCACTGCTATACATGCTCTTTCCATGAATGAATAATTGAGTTCATATTTTATTAAGGTTCTACTAAGATAGTAGATTGCCCTTTCTTTTCCTTGCTCATCTTCTTGTGCCAACAATATGCCTAGAGACCTTTCTATGGCTGATATGTATAACAACAGTTCTTTACCCTTGATAGGTGACATAAGAATAGGTGGGTTTATCAAATAAGTCTTCAAAGTAGCGAAGGCCTTATCACATTCTTCATCCCACATAAATGTAGTGTCCTTGTGTAACAATCTGGTGAAGGAGTGACACTTTTCTGCTAATTAAGAGATAAATCTCCTTATTGATTGAATCTTTCCTTGTAGTGACCTCATTTGGCTAATATTTCTTGGAATCTCCATTTCTAGAATGGCTTGTACTTTTTCAAGATCAACTTCAATGCCTTTTTCTGACACTATATAACCTAATAACTTGCCAGATTGGACACCAAAGGCACACTTCTTTGGGTTTAATCTAACTTTGAATTGTTCTAACCGAATGAATATTTTTCTTACGATTTGTAAATACTCTTCTCTATTGTGGGATTTTGCTAGAATGTCATCCACATAATCTTCTAAGAAAGTGTGCATCATGTCATGGAAAATAGTTGTCATGGCCCTTTGATATGTAGCTCCAGCATTTTTTAAACCGAAGGGCATGACATTCCAACAAAAAGTACCCCAAGGGCAAGTAAATGCTGTCTTTTCTTGGTCTTCGGGAGCAATTTTGATTTGGTTGTAGCCACTAAATCCATCCATTAATGAGTACATTGCGTGACCTGCTGTCAAATCCACTATGGTATCAATGCTTGGCAATGGGAAGTCATCTTTGGGACATGCAAGGTTTAAATCTCTGAAATCCATACACACACAGATAGATTTATCATGCTTAGTAACCGGCACAATGTTAGAGATCCAATCAGCATATGCTATTGTTCTTATGAACCCCACCTTTAACAATTTTTCCAATTCTGCCTTGACTAGGAGAGCCACATGTGGGTGCATTTTCCTTAGTTTTTGCTTCACAGGTTTAACTCCGGGTCTAACATTCAGATGATGCATTATGAAATCAGGATCTAGTCCAGGCATATCAGCATATGACCATGAAAAATTTACTTGTTGTTCTTGGAAGAATTTGATAAAGTCTTCTCTTTCAAGAGATGTAAGTGATGCAGCCAAGTGTACAACCTTTGGCTCTAGTTCTGTACCAATGTTAACTTTTTCTGTTGGTTCTATAAGAATAGATGACCATTCTTCTTCATGTTCAGGCAAAGTATCCAATCTCTCTTCTAATGGTGCCACAGTTGGGTTTTCACCAATAGAGCTTCTCATTTTTTTATTTTTTTTCATTTTTTTCTTTTTTTGACTAAGAGATTGGACCCTTACTGTTGTCATTATGTCCGTATTGAGTTCGTTGGTGAAAGAGGGTTCAACCGCATTGAGGTTTTGGTTTGTTGCTTGGTCATTTGGGAAGTAAAGTAAGTCATGTGGTTCAATTTGATCCCAATCAATGAGGTCCGGATGCATCAAAATTAAGGAGCTATTGGGTAATGTATCATCAATAGGATTTATGGACATGACTTCATTTGAGGGTTCATACATTGTATCGTTTAGATCTATGATGTGCGCTTCCTCAAGATGATCCATGGAAGCAAGGTCAAAGTCCCCTTCGCTTGAATCCTTGTCGACCTCTACGGGAAACAATGTGGGAAAAGCCACAAGCGGGTTAAAACTAACGTTTGAATTTCCCTCCTTTGAAGGTGTCCAAAATGTTTCTATCCATGCTCCACTACTAGATGCTTGTTCTATATTAGGCCTTTGAATAGGAGATTCTTCATTAATTGGAGCATCTTGTTTTGGGATTTTTGCATATGTATAGCAATGACTTCTTTATCTTGACATGACTCATCTGATAAAGTATCCCATTCATAATCCCTAGAGTCATCACTATCACCTTCGGATTCTAATGCATTTATTTGAGGATGAAAATCATGCATTGGACTTGAACTTTCTCCCTTGTATTGGAAACCTACTCTGGATTTTTCATGACTTGCCCTCCAAATAGGTTCAATAGGTTCTAATAACCCTCTATTTCTTTGGCCTAGGGGTCCTCTTCCTTTGTATCCCATCTTTTGCATAATATCAAATCCTTTCCCATATTGTTCGGTTTGTATATTGACATGCTGAATTCTTTCCATGGGAGTGTCTAAGGTACCATCCTCATCATGATAAAGCCATTGAAGGACATCATCTTCTTCCTTATCCCATGTTGCTTTGCTATCTTCCCTCACAAAATAAGAATTATACTTATGTGGAAGATGTTCTTTTGATGGTTTACCATGTGACTTGGGAGACATGGGCATGTCAAATAGAGAAACTGAATATTCTCCTACCCCTTTTGAACTAATCTTGCATTGTTTGTCAAATTTGTTCATCATCTCACTCATGTATTGGTAATGATCTACTTTAGCTTGTTCTTTTTCCTCTTTAGTAGGTTTGTAGATCACTGTCTCCAATTTAGGTGCCACATATGGACTTTCCATCACATTTGGACCCTCGTAGCTCACTTTTTCCTTTCCCTTAGTTGATGTAGTTGAGCTAGCTTGAAGAGGATTTTGTGCATCTTCATTGGTGATTCTTGGAACAATTCCTTCATAATTATGTGGAATGTATAATTCATGCAAGGGTTTGAGTGCATTACAATATTGAAATGGATTTGAGTCTCCTCCAACTGTGATTTCTTCACCCATGTATGGAAACTTGATGCATTGGTGGTATGTGGATGGGACAGCTTGCATCTCATGAATCCATGGTCTTCCCAATAAGATGTTATAGGTTAATTTCATGTCCAACACTTGACACTTGGTTTCCTTCTTGATTGGTCCCACTTGGATGGGCAACACAATCATGCCTTTAGAAGCTCTTTCAGCTTCGTCATAAGCTTTTATGGTGATTTTCTTTGTAGGGTCAATGCAAGACTCGGATAGACCTAAGGATTTTAAAAGACTCAATGTGCAGATGTTAAGGCCAGCCCCTCCATCAATAAGGGCTCTTTTGACTCTATGCCTTTCGATCAAAACCTCTATATGTAATGGCAAATTTTGAGGATGAGTTATACATGTCATCTTGATCAGAAAATGAAAGACAATGAGGAGCCACAAGATGTCCTACCATATTTTGAAATTTTTCTTCCCCTAAGGTAGTAGAAACATGTGTCTCTTCCAAAGCTTTTTCCAAAATCTCTTTATGATT
Organism: Chamaecyparis obtusa; assembly: GCA_027943335.1. Lineage (NCBI taxonomy): Eukaryota > Viridiplantae > Streptophyta > Pinopsida > Cupressales > Cupressaceae > Chamaecyparis > Chamaecyparis obtusa. The sequence goes on along the minus strand of BSBK01000524.1, from coordinate 131,347 downwards.
CGGTGACAACTTCAATAACTCTAAGATTGAGATTTGTGCTGGAGTACGTTGCAATTGGTCCACCAAACTATAAGGCCTTGCTGCTGTAGGAGGTTGTTTGACCACAATGTTGGATGGTGGGATATTGGTGTTTTGAGGGACTATCCCTTGTAAATTCATTCTAGAATTCTGCCCTCTTGTAATGACATTTGTTGCTTCCTTTTGAGGCTTTTCATTAATGATGATAGCATTAACAATATGATCATATGATGGCACAAAGTTGAGATTATTGGCACTTTGTTTCTTGCCATTTGATGACTCACCTTTATCATGTTTGTAAAAAGGTTGTTTGAAGGCCGTATGATCTTCATTATTTTGGGGTCCATCAACAGTGATTATGTTATTATCTATCAAGTCTTGCACCACATTCTTTAATTGTAGACATTCATTTGTAGTGTGCCCCCGAATCTTATGATATTCACAATGATGCTTAGCATCCCACCAGCCCGGCTTGTGTTTTGGTTCATAAGGCTTAATAGCGGGTAATGTAATAACATTGTTAGCCATGAGAGCCTTTAATGCAGTTTCAAGTGATTCTCCCAAGGGTGTAAAGTGTCTTGCAGGAGTGGGCTTCAAATACTTATCATACTTGCTGTTTTGATCCTTGTTTCCTTGATTATTCTTGTTGGCATTGTTGTTGTTGTTGGAAGGTGCATTATATGCTTGGTTAGTATTATTCACTTGATTTGGTGTCTTTGTAAGGGCAAATGGAATCACCTTCAAGTTGTTGGATTCCACTACACCATCATTAACAATGCCTTTGTTGTTATTCTTTGCAGCATAACGGCTATTGTTGTTGTACCAACTTTTATTTGGATTGTTGTTATTGTTGGTATTGTTGTTGTTGGAGTTAGAGTTATTCTTATTTTCCTTGTACAATTTCAACTCTCCACTCTTAATCAACACTTCTTCCATTGTAATTCTGTTATCAATCAAATCTTGGAAGGTTTTAGGACATTGCATCCTTAGCCTATAATTCAGTTCACTTCTTAAACTGTTAATAAAGATATCCATTTTTTCTTTCTCCGGTACACTTCTTGGATATCTAGCAAATGCAATCCTCCATCTTTGCAAGAATGTGAGGAAGGCTTCTCCATCTTGTTGCTTCATGTTACATAATGTTATCATTGTGACCTCATGTTTGATGTTATAAGAGTAATGAGTCACGAATTTAGATGCTAACTCTTCAAAGGATTTTATGCCGAATGGTAGTTTTGAAAACCAATCCATGGCCGTTCCTCCCAAGCTTCTTGGGAATAGTCTCATTAAATAGGTTGATTCATGCATGAATTCAAGACTCAATGCACAAAACCCCCGAAGATGATCATGTGGGTCAGATGTTCCTTCATACCTCTCATATTTAGGAAATGTTACATTAATGGGAAAAGGCACCATGACCAAACTCTTATCGAATGGAAAAGGACATAATGTTTCAATAGAGAAAGGCTTAGGAGCCCCATTTTGTTTCAAACTGTCAATTTCCATTTGTAATGCCTTGAATTGTTCCCTTATTGCTTCCATAGGGTCTTCTATTTCCTTGGGCTTTAATTGTTCTATGTCAAAATCTTTAGGTAGCTTTACCCCCGTTTGTATTAAGTCCATGAAGTGTTTTTCTTTATCCATAAGCATGGTCTTTTTCATTAGTTCTATGAAATAAGGGCATTGTCTTGCAAGAATTTGATAAAGTCCTCTCTTTCAAGAGATGTAAGTGATGCAGCCAAGTGTACAACCTTTGGCTCTAATTCTGTACCAGTGTTAACTTTTTCTGTTGGTTCTAGAAGAATAGACGACCGTTCTTCTTCATGTTCAGGCAAAGTGTCCAATCTCTCTTCTAATGGTGCCACAGTTGGGTTTTCACCAAAAGAAACGTCTTTTATTTTCATTGTTTTTGGTTCTAATGGTGCCACAGTTGGGTTTTCACCAATAGAACTTCTCATTTTTTTATTTTTTTTCATTTTTCATTTTTTTTTACTAAGAGATTGGACCCTTGTTGTTGTCATCATGTTCGTATTGAGTTCGTTGGTGAAAGAGGGTTCAACCGCATTGAGGTATTGGTTTGTTGCTTGGTCATTTGGGAAGTAAAGTAAGTCATGTGGTTCAGTTTGATCCCAATCAATGAGGTCTGGATGTATCAAAATTAAGGAGTTATTGGGTAAGGTATCATCAATAGGATTTATGGACATTACTTCGTTTGAGGGTTCATACATTGTATCATTTAGATCTATGATGTGCGCTTCCTCAAGATGATCCATGGAAGCAGGGTCAAAGTCCCCTTCGCTTGAATCCTCATCAACCTCTATGGGAAACAATGTGGGAAAAGCCACAAGCGGGTTTAAACTAACGTTTGAATTTCCCTCCTCTGAAGGTGTCCAAAATGTTTCTATCCATGCTCCACTACTAGATGCTTGTTCTATATTAGGCCTTTGAATAGAAGATTCTTCATTAATTGGAGCATCTTGTTTTGGGATTTTTGCATAAGTATGTATAGCAATGACTTCTTTATCTTGACATGACTCATCTGATAAAGTATCCCATTCATAATCCCTAGAGTCATCACTATCTCCTTCGGATTCTAATGCATTTATTTGAGGATGAAAATCATGCATTGGACTTGAACTTTCTCCCTTATATTGAAAACCTACTCCGGATTTTTCATGACTTGCCCTCCAAATAGGTTCAATAGGTTCTAATAATCCTCTATTTCTTTGGCCTAGGGGTCCTCTTCCTTTGTATCCCATCTTTTGCATAATATCAAATCCTTTCCCATATTGTTCTGTTTGTATATTGACATGCTGAATTCTTTCCATGGGAGTGTCTAAGGTACCATCCTCATCATGATAAAGCCATTGAAGGACATCATCCTCTTCCTTATCCCATGTTGCTTTGCTATCTTCCCTCACAAAATAAGAATTATACTTATGTGGAAGAAGTTCTTTTGAGGGTTTACCATGTGACTTAGGAGACATGGGCATGTCAAATAGAGAAACTGAATATTCTCCTACCCCTTTTGAACTAATCTTGCATTGTTTGTCAAATTTGTTCATCATCTCACTCATGTATTGATAATGAGCTGCTTTAGCTTGTTCTTTTTCCTCTTTAGTAGGTTTGTAGATCACTGTTTCCAATTTAGGTGCCACATATGGACTTTCCATCACATTTGGACCCTCGTAGCTCACTTTTTCCTTGCCCTTAGTTGATGTAGTTGAGCTAGCTTGAAGAGGATTTTGTGCATCTTCATTGGTGATTCTTGGAACAACTCCTTCACGATTATGTGGAATGTACAATTCATGCAAGGGTTTGAGTGCATTACAATATTGAAATGGATTTGAGTCTCCTCCAACTGTGATTTCTTCACCCATGTATGGGAACTTGATGCATTGGTGGTATGTGGATGGGACAGCTTGCATCTCATGAATCCATGGTCTTCCCAATAAGATGTTATAGGTTAATTTCATGTCCAACACTTGACATTTGGTTTCCTTCTTGACTAGTCCCACTTGGATGGGCAACACAATCATGCCTTTAGAAGCTCTTTCAACTTCATCACAAGCTTTTATGGTGATTTTCTTTGTAGGGTCAATGCAAGACTCAGATAGACCTAAGGATTTTAAAAGACTCAATGTGCATATGTTAAGGCCAGCCCCTCCATCAATAAGGGCTCTTTTGACTCTATGCCTTTCGATCAAAACCTCTATATGTAATGGCAAATTTTGAGGATGAGTTATAGACATGTCATCTTGATCGAAAAATGAAAGACAATGAGGAGCCACAAGATGTCCTACCATATTTTGAAATTTTTCTTCCCCTAAGGTAGTAGAAACATGTGCCTCTTCCAAAGCTTTTTCCAAAATCTCTTTATGATTTGGTGACAACTTCAATAACTCTAAGATTGAGATTTGTGCTGGAGTACGTTGCAATTGGTCCACCAAACTATAAGGCCTTGCTGCTGTAGGAGGTTGTTTGACCACAATGTTGGATGGTGGGAGATTGGTGTTTTGAGGGACTATCCCTTGTAAAGTCATTCTAGAATTCTACCCTCTTGTAATGAAATTTGTTGCTTCCTTTTGAGGCTGCTCATTAATGATGATAGCATTAACAATATGATCATATGATGGCACAAAGTTGAGATTATTGGCACTTTGTTTCTTGCCATTTGATGACTCACCTTTATCATGTTTGTAAAAAGGTTGTTTGAAGGCCGTATGATCTTCATTATTTTGGGGTCCATCAACAGTGATTATGTTATTATCTATCAAGTCTTGCACCACATTCTTTAATTGTAGACATTCATTTGTAGTGTGCCTCCGAATCCTATGATATTCACAATGATGCTTAGCATCCCACCAACCTGGCTTGTGGTCTGGTTCATAAGGCTTAATAGCAGGTAATGTAATAACATTGTTAGCTATGAGAACCTTTAATGCAGTTTCAAGTGATTCTCCCAAGGGTGTGAAGTGTCTTGCAAGAGTGGGCTTCAAATACTTATCATACTTGTTGTTTTGATCCCTGTTTCCTTGATTATTCTGTTGGCATTGTTGTTGTTGTTGGAAGGTGCATTATATGCTTGATTAGTATTATTCACTTGATTTGGTGTCTTTGTAAGGGCAAATGGAATCACCTTCAAGTTGCTGGATTCCACCACACCATCATTAACAATGCCTTTGTTGTTATTCTTTGCAGCATAACGGCTATTGTTGTTGTACCAACTTTTATTTGGATTGTTGTTATTGTTGGTATTGTTGTTGTTGGAGTTAGAGTTATTCTTATTTTCCTTGTACAATTTCAACTCTCCACTCTTAATCAACACTTCTTCCGTTGTAATTATGTTATCAATCAAATCTTGAAAGGTTTTGGGACATTGCATCCTTAGTCTATAATTCAGTTCGCTTCTTAAACCATTAATAACGATATCCATTTTTTCTTTCTCCGGTACACTTCTTGGATATCTAGCAAATGCAGTCCTCCATCTTTGCAAGAATGTGAGAAAGGCTTCTCCATCTTGTTGCTTCATGTTACATAACATTATCATTGTGACCTCATGTTTGATGTTATAAGAGTAATGAGTCATGAATTTAGATGCTAACTCTTCAAAGGATTTTATGTCGGATGGTAGGTTTGAAAACCAATCCATGGCCGTTCCTCCCAAGCTTCTTGGGAATAGTCTCATTAAATAGGTTGATTCATGCATGAATTCAAGACCAAACTCTTATCGAATGGAAAAGGACATAATGTTTCAATAGAGAAAGGCTTAGGAGCCCCGTTTTGTTTCAAACTGTCAATTTCCATTTGTAATGCCTTGAATTGTTCCCTTATTGCTTCCATAGGGTCTTCTATTTCCTTGGGCTTTAATTGCTCTATGTCAAAATCTTTAGGTAGCTTTACCCCCGTTTGTATTAAGTCCATGAAGTGTTTTTCTTTATCCATAAGCATGGTCTTTTTCATTAGTTCTATGAAATAAGGACATTGTCTTGCCTCTAACGCTCTTTCAACCGTGGCTTCTTCCGTAGTTGGGGGTAAGTTTGTATTATGAGGAGGAAATAAGTTGTTGCCTTGTGAATTTGCCTCTTGAGAATTAGGATCTCTTCCTCCATTATTAGAATTTCCTTGATTGTTGTTAAGATCCATACCCCCATTCATGTTGTTCCCTTGATTGTTGTTAGGATCTATACCCCCATTCATATTGTTCCCTTGGTTGTTGGGATCGATATTTCCTAGGGTACCGCTAAACATCTTGTTAATGTTCTTTGCCTTAGCGGGTTTTTCAGTCACTCGTGAAGTAATGAAAGTGTTCTTTGGAAATGGGAGCTCTTCTCCGTTGTAGGTCCCATCTATTTGTAATACTTTCCTTATAGAGAGTGACCTTGTAATAACAGGCATGAACAAACTTTAAGGGTATGTTGACTTTCTTCTCTTGATAAGCTATTTTTTTGGAATAAGGTAAAAGTTTTTGATCAATTTTAAATGGTTAAAAATTTTAATGGTGTTTTGATCAATAACTTTGGAATATCTTGTTTGAAAATAAAAACAATCTCAACACACACATCAATTGGGTACCATATCCCTAGAATGCTCTAATGTGTATATTTTTTAACGTTTTCACAGGTTTAAACACAAGAATAGCTTCCACACAATCTACCTAGCACATAATTGGTTCGTAAACATGGATCTAATAGGTAGTTTTGCTATTTTACCGTTATGTAGTAAGTTTTCCGTTCAAAATAGATCTTAGCTTTTCATCCCCCAACTATGTTAAGGGGCTTCCCACACACACAAAAGCACGATTTTGCGCAATCCGTTAGGACTACTAGAGGAAGTTTGAAAAAGCTAAAATCCTTTTTGTCGTGTACCCCATTAAGGATACCCGCGTTTCATTTTATAGTGGGTCAGATTCTCATGGCAAAAGCAAGTGTATCCCACTTTGGGCTGTCCCTCTCACCGGCCCTTCTAAGGCAATCTCGGGAGGTGAGCCCACTAAGTTTTAAACATGTTCATTTGAAAGCATGAAAAGTGGATTTGGTAAAGCAAGTTTGGAAATTTGATTCACTCAAAGAGTGAAGAGCATATCCCTACTGCTTTTCCCTTATCCCAAACACTCACAATCAATTTGGTTCTTTTTCAACCCCATGACAAAGGGGTTCTTAGAATTGAAGTGTTTATTTTTTCCTTTTATGATTAAACTATATTTTGAACTTTGAAAATGCCACAATTTAAGAGAAGTTTGCAAGCTTGATGAGAGAAATACCTCAAACGATGCTAGCAAAGGCTAGGCGCATTTTTAAGTAGTAGATCTTTCATTTTCTCTCCAAATCCTTCTCTTACCTTAGCAAAATGTTCCCTCCACCAACAAGTTAGTCAACACAATACAAACAAAATGAGGGGAAACCAAAATCAAAGCTTAAAATGATATAATTGATTATGCTTTTGATTCTTTTTACCAAAATATTTGCAACATTCTTACAAACTTAAGGACTAAACTCCCAATTTAATGAGACATATTTTCATTTGTAAGCATCTACAACAGCAATGTATTTAGCATATAATTCTACTTCTTTCTCTAAATTATTGTTGAGAACAAAGGTAGAATGTACCCGATTTTCTTTCCTTATCCTTTTAGAGATCAATTTCTCCTCTAAGTTGTGCCTTCTCTCTAGTTTTTGCACTTTCTTATGACAGACCATGCTCTTGAGACAAAAAAAAATGACAGTGAAGTTAGCATACAGTCTTTATTTTAACATTTTTGACAAAATAGAGAAAATACAGTCAGGCGACATCATCCAGACTACAGGCGAGATAAAATTTAACAAAGACGTGACTACTTTAACCGTGAGCATCACCAAAAGGGGCTCAAGCGAGATTAAAATAGGCAAGTGCGATATCAAATTTTGCAAACGCGTGAAATCTTTAATACACGCGACAACAGTAATTACTCTGATACAATATAAATGCTAAACCAGGCGACATTGTCCATGCTAAACGCGAGATCTAATTTAATAAAGATGTAATTACTTTAACCGTGAGCGTCACCAAAAGGGGCTCAAGCGAGATTAAAGTAATCAAGTGCGATATCAAATTAAAATAACGTGTGAACTCTTTATTACAAGCGACAAATTAATTCAGAGAAGCGACATTTAATTAATCCAAAGCGACATTTAAAATACTCAAAGCGAGAAATTAAATGAGAAAGGCAGGAAACTCCCTTTACACCAGGCATAAAATGATTCCTCGGCCGCGGCTTTTAATTCTGTGCAGGCGACATCTAAATGACCAAAGGCATCAGCTGCTTGTCCGTGACGTGAGAATTTGATTTCTGCAGGCGTGATTTCTTTCGCCAGAAGCGTGATTCTGCAGGCTGAAAAGCGTGATCGTTCAGACTCTAGGTGACATTTTAATTTCCGCGAGCGACATCTCTTTTCTTTAGGCGTGATTTCTTTACCGGTAGGCGTGATTTCTTTTCTGTAACCTGCAAACAGTGAGAAAAATCATGCAATTCTAGCCTAAATTTTGCAAATAACATGGAAATTATGATAAATTTGAGGCCTAGAGCCCCACGATGGGCGCTATTTGTGTGTGAGTGATTTACACCTTCATGAAATAACAAGATTTAAAGAGAATTTACACTATTCAAAGCAAACTAATCTAAATAATGCACAATTAATCTAAATATCTCATGGTTCTCTAAATTGAAGTGGTAAATGAGGCTCTCAGCTGCAAATCCTCACTAGTGACACTCTAATTATGAGAATTGAACTAAGAATGATATGCAAACTAGATCTAATTATCAAATTCTAGCTCTATTTGATAAGAAATCTACAAAATGATCAACAATTGAAGCTAATTATCAATTAAAATGCTAAGTGAGTGATGTGGATGCAAATTGCAAGAGCTTTGATGTAATTCAAAGATATGGAGTGGATGATTAATGCCTCAAAATGCCTTCTATTTATAAGATTTTCCCAAAGGTAGGGGGTAGAGTGAGATAACCATGGTTATGCTTGGGTAAGGTCAATTGGCTTTGCTTTGTCCCTAAATGGGGGACAAACATTTAAATGGTTTTAAAAGGCTGGACCATTTCAACAAAAGTGAGTGATTTGTGTCCATTTTGTCTCCTTTTTGCTTTGTTGAGGGAAATTAGATATTTATTAATTAATTAAAGTAATTAAATTTAGCCATGAAGGGTAAGAGGTTCATTTTAATTTTTGCTTTCAACAACTATGTCATTAATTGAATTTAATCAATTTCTTAGTGTTTTTCTCCTTTTCAAGCTTTATTTAATCATTTAATCATTTAATTGAATTTTCCTTTGATTTGACTTGCCTTTGTTCCATTTATTGATTTTTAGTGCTATTTTGATGATTTGTTGCACCTTTCTGATTGAATTAAGCCTTTGCCAATTTTCTGTGTCTACAAGTTGTAAAAGGATTTGCATAGAAAAAGGGCATTGATTTTGATGAGATATTTTCTCCAGTTGTTAAAATGACTTCTATACGTACTGTTTTAAGTATTGTGGTTGCTGAAGATTTGCATTTAAAGTAGCTTGATGTCAAAATAGTTTTTCTTCATGGTGATTTGGATGAAAAAATTGTATATGGCATAGCCACAAGGATTTGAGGTCAAGGGTAAGGAGAGTTTGGTGTGCAGATTGCAGAAAAATTTATACGGCTTGAAGCAAGCCCCTCGGCAATGGTATATTAAGTTTGACACTTTTATGAATGAGCATAGATACACTCAGTGTCATTTTGACCATTGTATTTATTTTAAGAGGTTGGATGATGATAGCTACATTATTTTATGCTTATATGTTGATGATATGCTTGTAGATGGGTCTAACATGAATCACATTAAGGGATTGAAACAACAGTTGGCACATTCATTTGCTATGAAGGATTTGGGGGCAGAAAAAAAAATCCTTGGTATGAAAATTTGTAGAGATAGAAAAAATAGGAAGTTGACTTTATCTCAGGCTGATTATATTAAGAAGGTGTTGCAACGTTTCTATATGGAGAATGTCAAAGTTGTCAGCACACCTTTGCCTAGTCATTTGAAATTGACTAAGAAGATGTGTCCTAAGACATCAGAAGAGGAGGCAAAAATGTCTAAGGTACCTTATGCTTCAGCTATAGGGAGCTTAATGTATGCTATGGTATGTACTAGGATAGATATTTCACACGCAGTGGCTATCATTAGCCGATATATGAGTCACCCTAGTATTGAGCATTGGAATGTAGTCAAATGGATTCTCATATATTTGAGAGGTACATCCAATAAGTGTCTACACTTTGGGGGATCTACTACTACTGTACAAGGCTATGTTGACTCAAATTTAGCAAGAGATATAGATAGCATGCAGAGTACTATAGACTATGTATTTACTTTTGGTGGGACAACAGTCAGTTGGATTTCTCGACTACAAAAGGTGTTTTCTTTATCCACTACAAAGGCAGAGTATGTTGTTGATACAGAGGTAGCCAAGGAGATGATATGGCTTCAATTCTTCATGGAAGAATTGGGCCATTCACAGGCGGATAATTTTATGCATATAGATAGTCAAAGTGCCATTCATCTTGTGAAAAATTCTTCTTTGCACTCAAAGACAAACACATATAGTTGTGGTACCATTTCATTCGGTCAGTTTTGGATGATGGGTAGTTAAAGCTAGAAAAGAGCCATACAGATGATAATCCAGCAGATATGTTTACAAAGGTAGTAACAAGGGAGAAGTTGAAATCATGTTCAGCTTCAATTGGTCTTCTAGACTGAATAGAATAAAGGAATAGCTGATTCCAGGGTGGTCCGATCCAATGGGAGCCTCATATCATAATAGTATTTCTATAGGATCAGTCTCCAAGTGGGAGGTTTCTTAGTGTGGATCCTGATCAGTCACCAAGTGGGAGATTGTTAGCTTATGGTGACTGATTAGGAAAGTACTGTACACTTTTCCTCCTGCCCTCACCAGGGTTTGGGGTTGTGAATTTTTTTGAGGCTGACATATTGTAACTCAATCTAACCCTAAAGAAGAAAAATATTGTATAATATGGCTTAGGGTTAGGGATTTCATAACGTATGGTTTTAGTACTTGTGGCAGGATTGAGCTGTAAGAGATTATGGATTGTAATCAAGTTTTAATCACTGGATAATAAAATATTGGACTTGTTGTTGGTGGACGTAGCCCAGGGATTGGGTGAACCACATTAAATCTTTGTGTCTTGTGTTCTCTTCTATGTGGTTTATTGTTTTTTTTTTATATTGATTATATTTTCATGTAACTATTATTTATACCTTGTTAATCCTAACATATCCGGTAAGGAAAAGTTTATTCAAGACCAGAAGTAGAGTTTCTAATAAATTTTGGAAGGTAATCATTGACAGTGGTAGCTCAAAGAACTTTGCATCTGAGGAAATGGTTACAAAGTTGCAATTGAAAAGGTTGGAACATCTAAATCCCTATCATATTTCATAGATCAAAGATGAGCATACACTCTTGGTAAGTGAACAATGTTATGTGAATTTGAAAATTGGAAAGTACTATGATAAGGTGTTATGTGATATCATGCATATGGATTTTTGTCATATTTTGTTGCGTAGAGCTTGGAAATATGATAGACATGTTATATATGATGGGAGATTGCATAAATATACTATTTGGGCTTATGGGAGAAGACAAATCTTGTTACCTTTGATTGAAGAACCTGTTAGTAATGTTTGTACATCTATGAAAGTTTGCTTGATGGAAGGAAGAAAATTTTTTAAGGATTTGAAGAATAATGATGTATGTTTTGTTATGATTCCTAACAAACCGACTAAGAAAATAGAGGATAGCATCCCTGAGGAGATTGATAAGTTACTCACTGAGTACAGTGAGATCATTTCTAATAATGTACCTAATGGTTTTCCACCAAAGAGAAGCATTGATCATTGCATGGATCTAGTCCCTGGAGCTAGTTTACCGAATAAGGCACAACATCGGTTGACTCCTACCGAGAATTAGGAATTGAACTGATAGATTAGAGAATTGTTGCAAAAAGGTTTAATCCAAGAAATTTTGAGTCCTTGTGCAATACCTATTGTACTAGCACCTAAGAAGAATGGATAATGGTGAATGTGTACGGATTCTAAAGCAATCAACAAGGTAACAGTGAAATATAGGTTTCCTATACCAAGAATGGATGATATAATGGACAGTTTGACTGGAGAAAAGTATTTTACCAAAATTGATTTGAAAAGTGGGTATCATCATATCAAAATCAAAGAAGATGATGAGTGGAAGACTAATTTTAAGACAAAAGAAGGTTTGTATGAGTGGTTGGTTATTCCTTTTGGTTTAACTAATGCACCGAGTACTTTTATGAGGTTGACGAATGAATTTTTGAAGAAATTCTTAGGTAAATTTGTGATTGTATACCTTGATGATATTATGATATTTAGTAAGACCAGAGAAGAACATTTATTACATGTTAAAAAAGTATTGCAGAGATTGAAAGAAGAAAAGTTGCTAATAAATCTGAAAAAGTGTTCATTCATGAAAGAGGAGATTGTATATTTGGGATTTTTTATTTCAGCTGATGGTTTGAAAATGGACCCTAAAAAGGTTGAAGCTATTTTGAATTGGCCTACACCTGAGAATTCTAGTGAGGTAAGATCATTTCATGGTTTGGAAATTTTTTAGCGAAAATTCATTAGGAATTTCAATTGAATTTGTAATGTTATGACTGAGACTATGAGAGGAGATAAAATAGAATTCAAGTGAACACATGGAGCTGATAAAAGTTTTGAGACTCTGAAGAAGAAGCTTGTTGAATTACCTATTTTGGCATTACCTAATTTCAATAAGGTATTTCAAGTGGAATGTGATGCAAGTGGAAGTGCAATAGGAGTTGTGTTGAGTCAAGAAGGTAAACCTATTTCTTTCTTTAGTGAAAATTTGAATGATGCAAAAAGGAAATACTCTATGTATGATCAAGAATTCTATGCTATTGTTCAAGCCCTGAAGAAATGGAGATATTATTTGATACCGAGTGAATTTTTGTTGTATACTGATCATAAAGCTTTACAGTATTTGCGTAGTCAGAATAAGTTGAATCTAAGACATATGAAATGGGTTGAGTATTTGCAAAGTTATACATTTGTGATAAAGCATAAGAGTGGAGTTACTAATGGAGTTGCTGATGCAATAAGTAGAAGAAGATCTTTGATGACAGAGATGAAAATTGAAGTTCTTGGTTTTGATGACATGAGAGATTCTTATGAATATGATCCTAGTTTTTCTGAGCCATGGAGAAAGTCCAGAGCACCTATTCAAGATCAACCGAGTACTAAATGGGAAGAATATTTCATTCAAGAAGGTATGTTGTTTAAAGGTATTCAGTTGTGTATACCGAGAGGATCAATGAGAACTAATTTGATAAAGGAGAAACATAGTAGTGGTTTGGCTGGACATTTTGGTGTTGACAAGACATTGAATTTACTTAAGGAGAAATACTTTTGGCCACAATTGTATAAAGATGTTCATAAATTTGTGAAAAGTTGTGGAATTTGTCAAGTTGCAAAAGGAGTAAGTCAGAAAACTAGATTGTATACACCGATCTCTATTCCTGAGAAACCTTGGATTGATATCAGTATGGATTTGTTCTTAGCTTACCGAAAATAGTAAGAGGTAATGATTCTATATTTTTTGTTGTGGATAGATTTTCTAAAATAGCACATTTTATACCTTATAAAAAGCCATCAGATGCAGTACATATGGAAAATTACATGGATTACCGAGGAGTATTATCTTTGACCGAGACAATAAATTTGTTGGATACTTTTGAAAGACCCTTTGGAGAAAGTTTGGTACCGAGTTGAAATATAGTTCTGCATTTCACCCACAAACCGATGGACAGACAGAAGTTATGAATAGAAGTTTGGGAAATCTTTTGAGATGTTTAGTTGGAGACACACCAAGTAATTGAGATTCTGTGTTGGCACAAGAAAAGTTTTCATACAATAATTCAGTGAATAAGAGTACTGGAAAAACACCTTTTGAGATTGTAAATGGCATACAACTGAGAGGTATATCAAATTTGAGGGACAATGTTGATGAAAGAAAGAGAAGTGTTGAAGGAGTAAAGTTTGTTGAGTACATGAAGACATTGCATGAAGATGTGAAATATAAGCTGGAGAAAAGTAATTAGAAATACAAAGATAGAGCTTATAGATCAAGAAGACATAAGACTTTTGCAGTCGATGATGAAGTAATGGTTCATTTGAAGAAATGAAAATTTCCTATTGGAACATATGGGAAGCTAAAAATGAAGAAGTTTGGTCCTTGTAAGATTTTGAAGAGATTTGATAGCGGAAATACTTATGAGATTGAGTTACCTGATGACATGGATATATCACCTATTTTCAAGATTATTGATTTATATGAGTACCATGAGTCAGATGAAGAAATGACAGTACCGAATGATTATCCTAAGAAACAAATAGAAGAGGTTGAGTAGATTTTGAACCAAAGAATTGGCAAAAGTATAAGAGGAAAATAGTATATGGAATTTCTAGTTAAGTGGAAGAATAGACTGATTGAAGAAAGTTCATGGATTTCACAATCTGAGTTGGATTCATCTTGGGTTGTACCTGCTTCATGATTCAGAGAATCATTTTCAAATAACCCCAGGTGTCTGATGCAGGAGCATCTCTTGTCCTTGGCAATCCTATGTCACCAAAAACATGTGTGTGTTTTCTTGTGTTGCTCGGTTCCTTCTTTGACCGAGTTGGTTTGGTGTTGCTCGGTTTCCTTTGTTGACCAAGTTGGTCGGTTATCTCTCTAGTGCTTGATTATTTCCCTGGCACTCGGTGATGCTTATTTGGTACTCAGTTATCCTTGCTTACCGAGTTGTTTATTTTAGTTTCCTGTTGAGGCTGACTCTTGCAATTAATTTTGGTCATAAATTTTATGATGATATCTATCATTGGGAAGCGTATTTGGTCATTCTTTTTATTGATGGTGGATCTGAAGGCTGACTTTCTTGGTAGCCTCTTATATATAATGCAATCTTTGTTTGTAGTTTTAGGACATGAATTAGGACATCAAAGATAGAAGCTAGAAGTTAGAAGTTTTTTTCATATCCTCGCATGTTGGAGGACTTATGTACTTGATTGTAACATCTAGCCTAAACTAGGAAGGCCTTACAGCCTGACATATATGAATCAAATTGAATTAAATATATAAAGTGTTCTTAATTCTCTCTCTCACTTGTGTGTTTTTTGCTTCCACATGTGATCTTTGCAAGGTGGATCTGGTTAGGGTGTGCCTTTGGCCCCTCTCCCCATCCTCCCTTATGCCATTGTGTGGTAAAAAATTGGTACTCAAATTGAGGAAAAACTAACACTCAATAAGCCATTAGCTCAAGAATTTATCTATAGGAGGCCATATCAAGTGAGCCAACTAAACTCTCAAACATGGCTTATTGCTTCCTAGTTCGAGTGAGTTTAATCCTTCTCATGGTGCTCATCAAATTGGCATGAAGGATTAGTGACTTGACTACTCCAAAATGGAAGATTTAAATGTAAATGCAAAACTAGAAATAAACTACAATGCAATATTTAAGCTAGAATGAGAGTTTTAAGCTAGAATGGATGCAAACAACTAGTGCTCTATAATGATAATGCTAGAGATCATGCTATGAATCAATGAAAGAAAGAAAACTAAGTTAACAATGCAAGATTATGCTAAGAAATGAAGTAAACTAAGAATGTAAGAGATCTATGAGCATGTAATGAAAGAAACTAAGAGCTAGGAATTTAAATAACAATATTACTCTAAGAATGCAAGAATGTTCAAGATTAGGACCCTTGAGCCAAGGAAGAGCTTCCTTTTAAAAAGAATTGCCTCAAGAATGGAGGGTGGAGATTCAGAGGTAAAAGAATGAGTGGTTGAGATGAAGAGGCAAAAGGAGAATGAAGGACATGCAAGGTTAGGTAGAGATGAGTGGTGGGGATTAAGAGGAAAAAGAGAGATGTTAGGTAAGATAAGACAAAATAGAAATTTTGAAAGCACAAATCTCCTTTAATTGCTAATTAATCAGGATTAAGTATGTGCACACATGTGAATGTGTTCTTTTAATAAAAGTGTAGAAACTTTATATTAAAAGTAATATTATAGCAATTAAATAAATATGCAAGCTCTAAGAATTAGACCAAAGTATAAGCTTGATATAATATTTTTTATTTTTTTAATTTAATTATGCAAAGGGGATTTTTAGGGTTACTCTGCACAATTATGTCTAGTAAATATGTCTTTGAGATTTAGGATTTCATTTGAGGCAATTTGATCAAAATTAGGGGCTTAGGTTCTACTAGACAAATTTTAGGTGATTACAATGTCCACCAATGCCTCTAATTCCATCAACAACATCAATAACTCTGTAAATGTAGCTTTCAACACTCTCATCTTCTACCTTTCTTAAGACCTCATACTTTTGTTTGAGATTCATGTATTTCTTTTTTTTTAATCTCCTTCATATACCAAGACCAGATTCTCCCAGATCTATTTACCACCCTTCAAATATTTCACCTTTCCAAACAGTGTGTCACATAGACTACTAAAAAGCATTTTTATTTCTTTCATATTAACTTCCTTTTGTCTTTCCTCTTCGGTATTCAAAGATCTTCCAAAAGAAGGATAGAAACCAATATTAATAACATCACAAATAAAATTTTACAATTTTTCTATATATGTGTCCATCGTGTCCTTCCAATAGGGAAAATTAGTGACATCAAATACTAGAGCCTAAAAGTGTAAGTTTTTTGTCTTCTTGGATCTGCCTCAAATGGTTAAGCCTCTTCAAGAGGTATCATTCTCTGATACCAATTATTATACACTTTGTATGTTGAGAGAGGGGTGAATCATCATAAACCAAAATTACACTAACTAAACACAATAATCACAACATGAAATATAATTAGAAAGTAATGAACTAAACCAACAACACAATAACACCAATATTTTATATGTGGAACACCCAAACTAAGAAAAACCACAGTGAGCACTTTCCCATAAAGAATAATTCACTAATGTATATAGTCTTATTATAAAATATGGTAGGATCTTACTACTCTGAACTTATAACTAGAGACTCATTGTCTATACAAAAATCAATATAAGTAGGATTTCACTACTCCATACTTGTAAATAAAGGATCACTGCCAAAGTAGCAAGATGCAGCAACAAACTTGTGCATCCAAGACTTGGTATCTTAGGGACAAGATACATACAACTCTTTACAAGGATAAAGAGATATTCTCCCAATAATTCATCTGAGCTACACAATGTTGCCAACTTTAGCAACACACTGTTACTAGCTTTTCTTCTTTGTCATTGTCGCTAAACTCTTCTCTTCTAACTATAGATCTTTACTAGTTTACACACTATCTACTTGCTTCACACCTTACATTTTTCAAAATAAAAAATTGTACCTATATACAAGAAAGATCATTGTAGATTAAAACAAGATCAACCAAGACAAAAGGATATTACAATTTAAGTTACAACTTAGCCTAGGAAAAAAAGAGTACATTAAGGTCCCACACCAAAAGCATCTAGACCAAAACATAGAAAGTCCACCCAACTAGATAAGAGATAATAATTAAATGCATAGGTCATTTATAGCATGAACCCATCCAAATAAGAGATAAAAAATAAATGTATAACCTAGACCTGATGAAATTCCCCCGCCAGGGAACTTGAGAGATATTAACCTAAATAATTACTAAGTTTGCAGAATAATTTTTTTCTTAAATGTTTACAAATAATAATGAATAAACAAACAAAATTAAAACATAAAGTCCATAAGAACGTAAACATAAATCATCGATATAATCTCCCAAGGTAGATTACACATCTCAAGGGTTCCTTGATGTAGAAACTATGAATACAATTACAACCATGAATTACATAATACATCATAAGTTATATCTGAATAATAAAATACATATAATCACCAAACATCCTTTGCACATGCCGCAGGGTATGTGATTACAACAAATTACAAGTACAAAAGAGAAATGTAAGATCAAGAATAGAACTCCAAGAAGATAGGAAAGGAAGTAACTACAACCAAGATCATCTAGCACTAGAACAAGGATGTCAAAGTCTCAAATGGTAAAAGAATCACTACCACCCGACCTCATGGAAACCCATGGTTCCACTCCCACCGTGCTATGGAGATAACATCAAATCCCAAATGGATAACAATACCAAATCATTAGGTAGACCAAGAAAGGATCCTAGAAGCTCCTATCTCAAAGTATAACTCATAAGTATAAGGTACACATAATAATCTGAGAGGTAACCAACACATGTAGAAAACCTAGCTAGAATGAAATCAGGGAAGTGTCATCACATGAGCCAACTCTAAGGTCACCTGGTAGCCTCACTAGACTTTGGCCCCTAGTGAATCTATATGGATCAGTAGTCCTTTCATGAAGACAAGGAACAACTAACTATGCCAGACTCACCATCACTACTGGATGGGCAAGCATCTTCTCCTACTCTCATCATTGGCATATGCTAGTACTCAAGGCATAGACGATGAACCTTTATCTTATTAATTCATTATAATTCTCATTTAATTCAATATTATCACTTGATTAAGTAACCTACTAAGGATACCCAGGTAGCCACTTCCGGGCTCCAGTGCCTCCAAAGTAAGCCACTTCCCTTCTAACACCTAAATAACCTACCCTAGGTTTAACAATCTCAAATCATGACTCTAAGTCAACATAGTCTCATAATGCTCAATAGTTGGTTCCAAGAAGTGATAGGAATGCATAACACAAAATCCATCATAAAATAAATCTCCACAAAGATTGGGCTTCATTGATCAATTCCATTCAAGTATGCAAAGAAAACAAATAGAAACAGTAATTTTCCAATCCCGCCTTTGGTAATAGTACTACTGGGCTGACATACTAAATCTCTCGAAAGCCCAAATCACATAAGGCAATTAAAAGATAATTAATAGAATTTAATTTAATAAACTAATTTGTAATTTCTATCACAAAATTAATTTATTCAATAATTACTAATAGACTATATTTATACAAAAGACAATTAAATTCTAACCTTATAAATCAATTTATAACATCCACGAAATAAATTGATTCTAGGCATTAAAATTACTAACTCAATATAATTTTATAGTCTAAAAATACACCAAATTGATTTAATTCAAAATAGCAAACACAATATAAAAATCATTAAAATTCAACCATTAAATTTACATAATAAATATTTTACATAAATAATTCACCCAACCAGATTCCATTCAAGCTAAAACATAATTATTTTCCCAATTTAAAACATGCAAAAATACAAATTTCCCAATTAAATATAGCATAGAAATGCATGTAAATAAAGAAAACCCATTATATTCACATGTAAATAAATAAAAAATAAACAATATTGATAAAACAAAACTCATATTAATTTCCAACTGAACATAACTTAACTTTTTAAAAAGTAAAGTAAAATAAAACTATTTTATTTTTTTTATAAAGTAAAAAAAGAAATTATATAAAATTTAAATCACTGTGTACCATGGCTACTCACGACAGTCCATGGGCCTGTTGTGGCAGTACCTGAAGGTACTATGCATGGCAGTCCAATGGACTGTGTGCATCAGCCCATGAGGTTGTGCATGACAGTCCTTTGGGACTGTGTGTGGCAGTCCATGGACTATGCACGACAATCCCTTGGGACTACGTGCAATAGCCCATTGGACTACGTGTGTTAGTCCTATGGCTATGCACAACAGTCCCCTTTAGGGTTGCGTGCGTAGCCCATGGCTATGCACGACATACCATTAGGATTGCCAAAAATGATAAGGGGGGGCTGGGTTTAACCGTCTCCCCTATTAAATTTTTTAATATTAATTTTTTTAAATTAAAATTTTTTACAAAACCTACATAATTTATTTTATATCTTTTTCAAACACATTTAAAAATAATAATAATTAGATTTACTGTTCTAAAACAACAACCTAATTTATATTATTATTTTAAAAATCTACATTTTTTTTTAGAGAACAAAGAAAGAAATAATAGGAACATTAACCATTCTCCCAGAGACAAGCATATATAAATTCTCTTTTAACCAGGTAAATAATTTCACATGAACAATCTGAAATCCCTAACTTGACATTTCTAAAACATCTCTTAGGGTTTTCTTTTTAGATTTTCTTTTCAATTTCAATTTCCAAATCTAATTTCTAATAATTGAATCTATTATTTTTTGAGTCAAGGATTTTTTTTCCAAACAAACAATCCATTGCCACAAATTTCCAAATAATCATTAATTTCTACCAGGAATCATAAATTCAAAACCCTAATGGAAATTTAATCAGGAATCATAAACAAGGGATTGCATGCAACTAAGATTTCCTTAAGACCAATTTTAGAATCTCACAAGAAGAGAAAATACATGAAACAAGCTTCCATACATCCAAATTCTGACAAGCATGAAGAATACAATTATTTTAAAATTACAGAACACAAACACAAGGATAATCGAATCCTACCTCAAACACCAAAGAATAAAATTGACGATGACCAAAAATGAAGACAAATCCAAGATATTAGAAAAATTGCTCCAAATTGAAAATCTTCACCCAAAATTCTCCAAAACCTGTGGGTTGAGAATAATGGTCAAACCCTCAACATATAGTAAATTCAATTCCACATGCAAGGGTTGGAACTCAACTTCACAAAAAAAATTTCTTTAATCAATTCCTAATTTTAATTGAACTAAAGTCCATTTTCTAATTTTCTCTTGTTGAAAACACTTAACTCAAAATTAACTAATTCCTTTAATTTAATTTACTCAATTTTGATTGTCCAACTTAATGCATTCTAATTAATTTAAAATATAATATTTAGTCTACTATAATTTCCACATGCTAAATTAATTCCTAAATTAACAAATACTTTTTAATTGAAAAGGTTAAATTTACAATTAAATAAATCTAAAGTGAATGTATCTAATTAATTTGCATTAATTAAATAATTCTGCTTTTACAATAAACCTTTTAAATAAAATATTAAATTTAATAATTACATTTAATTAATTTTTAATTAATTAAATAATCTCACATATAAATAGCTAAAAATAGCAAAATCTAAATTTATTTAAATTACATAATTTAATCTAAATAAATTATCTAATTATAAAAATTACATCAATAGCCAAAATCAAATGAACCTACAGAACCACATCCATACTCAAGGAAAGGGTTAAAAACTCACGTCAACTAGATGAGTTTAACAAGGGTAGAATATCATAATCTTGTCCACTATTTCGGGACAATAGTATGGCTTAGGTTAGGATTTGAATCTGAATATTATCTCCCCTTTTTTACCATTGAGACTAGTGATAGGGCACACTCATCCTGACAATTCAACGAAGTTGATGCCTAGTACCTGCATACAAGACCCGCTTGCTATATATATATATATATATATATATATATATATATATATATATATATATATATATATATATATATATATATATATATATATATATATATATATATATACTAAATAGTCCACTTCTCTAGGTCATTACTTCCAAGAGAATCTATGAATGGGAAACCTTGAGAAAGCAACCTAGAGCTCCCTAGACATGGAGTCACGAGGATGTTGATGGTGCTCTCAGCTAGAGCTATTGAAGCATGCAACCTTGCTAGTAAACCACACAATGGGAGATTCAAAGAGACAAGGGCAAGAATGCCAATATCTTCAAGAATCAATAATGAAAATGCAATGTAACTATGCTAAGAATGAAGATGTAAGTTAAGCTATGGAAAGAAAGTATTACAATCCTTGCTACTTAAGTTATGTGAGCTAATATAAAGCATAAAGGAAACTAAGCTAGATGCCATGAAAGCTTAAGCTAAGAATGCAATAATGAAAGCTAAATGCATGAAGATCTCCAAAAACTCCAAAGTCTCTAAGAAATCCTGCAGCATAAGATTAGTATTCAAAGTTGGGATCCTAGAATGAGAAAAGAGCTCTCCTTTATAAGGAATTGAAAAGGAATGGACCATGGAGATTAAGAGGCAAAAGATTTAATCAAGGGTGGAGCTTGAAAGAGGAGCAATCCATATGCACAAATATCCTCCAATGAGAAAATAAGAGTTGACTTTTGTGTCCATATGAGACAAAAAGTGATTTTCTTCTTTTTATAAAATAAGAATAATGCTTTATTTGTGCAACTTAGGATAAGAGGAAAAGTGGGGGCTTTTTATTTAATAAAAGGGGAGGAAATTCTTTTTAAATAAATAAAGACTTAGGATAAAATGGTTAGCCCATAGCAATTAATCGAATAAATGATAAAATAAGATTTGATCAAGGAAATTGATATAATTTGAAACTATTGATTTTTGAAAATATTTATTCAGGGATTTGATAAATTGCAAGAATGGGGGCCCAAAGTCTAGGCGACCATTTTAGGGTGCATACATTTGCCCCTCTTTAACTAATTTGAGATCAATTTGGGATCACATGTGGTCAAAGAATGAAATTAAAATGTGAGATCGATTTGGGATCACAAAACAACCTAGACGTGTGTTCAACGGATGGGAACACATCAGGACAACGGTAAGCTGATTGAAAATGACAAGGCCAACACCCCTGTAAATAGGTAATTGTCAAGTTTGAGATAAGAGATAAGAATCTCAAGGTTCAATTGATAAACTGAATCAAGGATTGAAGTTGATAGGTACTACCCCCTCAGAATCGAAATTGAAATCAGGTAGAGGAGAAACAACAAATTGATAAATCTGACTAGGTTTGACTGAGAAAAATATAGGATAAAAATAAAGTCAAACCTCAAAGAGATGAATCGAATGAAAATGAATGAAAGACTAGAAGGTTGAAAAAGATGGGGATGAAGAAATGAAGATTCCCCAACGAAGATTGAAGGATCAAGCCTCAAATGGTCAGCCAACTGTGCCGAAGAAGGGGGAAATTTGAAATGCAATTTGGTCACCAAGATGAACTCGGATTTTAGTTTCGATCCCGAAATGAATAGAAAATAGTGTGATATGAAAGACAAGAAGTGAAAGAAATGATCGGCAAGAGGTGAAAGGTGAGCGCAGTTTGACTAACAAGTCCACGAAAGATGAAAGGAGAGCTCTCTACATATGCAAGATGCAAAACTAAACTATCATGAACCTAAAAATGCAAGCTACTATGAAAAGTCGTTTACTTGCAAGGTCACAAAGCCATTAGACTCTAATATTCATCATCAAGCATTATTGGTAGCGTCGCGAGATCATACAATACACACTAGTATGACTATGTGAATCTAAATATGATCTATATCAGATAGATATGCGGGAATCCCACCTAAGCATCAAAGACATATAGGTCAAGATGACTAGTGCAGTGAGATTTCCTAAGTTTGGTATAGCAAGATTATACTCGCATCAAGACACAAGGAAAGTCAAGATGGCTATAAGTATGCATTTGTGAAAATAGTCAAGGATAATTGATGCAGGAGCATCCTGGGTGTAAGAGCAATCTTGCATCACCCAAAAATATTTTTATTTTTGTATTCAATAAGGGCTATTTTGTGCAGAGCTGCTATTTATGAAAAGTTACTATTTTTAGTAATTTTTGTATGTGCTCAAAATGATCTAATTTCTTTCTTGGAGGTTGATTTTGGTCATATAAGTTTGCCAGTAAAGTTTCATTGCCAGATCAAGTGTATATTGGAAGATATTGAAGATTTTCGGTATTGGCAGTAGGGTACAAAAACTTTGAACTCAGTTTTGAAGGCTTTAGAGGCCCCGGATGAGGTCGAAAATTTGAGTGACGGGCGCTTGCGCCGATCAAGCCTGTACAGCGCTTCGTGGCATTTTCAAAATAGGGTTATAATAGCCGATCGGGTCAACTGGTGATGACTTATGGTCTTCGGAAGTTGGGCCACCCGAAATGGCGAAAAATAATTTTCTCCAAAATTTCTGTTTGGGTTTCAAAGGTTGTCTTGAGCCGACTATGATGTAATAAAATGTAAAATAAAATAATTCTAAGTTTGGTCGGCCTTATTGGCTAAAATTCTGGAACCTTCCCAGGCGGTGGAAAATTGCCTATATAAGGAAGGCTGTATTATTGTCTTAGGCAGTTCAGAATAGTTCTGGGTAGTAGATCTGGGTATTGATTTGAGGCTTTGTCCTACAGAATGTTGTAAGGAATGCCCATGTGGCTTTGCATATTGTAATTCTGAAAGTTTGTAATTCCACATTTATGGAGATAATAAGAAGCCAATTTTCCGTTCTTGCATATTATTGTTGTTGTTTCTCTATTTCTGTTATGTGTTTGTGGTATTAAGGGGAGCACCCTTCATCAAGTGGTATCAGAGTAGGTTTTTTTGAGTGTGTAAACAGATCGCCGACTGTGAGGCAGTTTGCACCAGGACCGTGGTAAGGGTTTCAACGCGCATCGCGAAAATGCCTCCACGAAGAGAACGTGGCGGAAGAGCTAGTGTTGTGACACCTGAGGTTAGAGAGCTGCAGAGACAAGTGCGAGCATTGCAAGAAGGGATTCGCAGAGGAGTGAATCTTAATGTCAGAGATGAAAGCGAGGATGAAGCCGAAGACGAATATGAAGCAGGAGAAGTTGAAATTGTGAACCACGAGGAAGAAAGACTTTTTCGGGCCATTTACAAGATTGGAAAAAGACCTAAGATTGAGGTTCCTACATTTTCTAGAAATCTTAACCCAGAGGAATTGATTGACTGGATCAATGAATGTGAGGAATATTTTGAGTACGAAGATGTTGACGATCCTGATAAGGTCAAATTTGTGAAGGCCAGACTGAAAGGTCATGTGAAGATCTGGTGGCAAGAAATTCAATTGGAGCGAAATAAAAGAGGGAAAGATAAAATCATGAGATGGGATCGGATGGTGGATAAATTGAAGCGACAGTTCATTCCTGTTGATTATGAGCTTGACCTACTGAAGAAAATGCAGAGTTTAAAGCAAGCAGGAAGATCTGTTCAGGAGTATACAGAGAAGTTCTATCGACTTCTCATCAGAACAGGCCATGCAGAAGCTGATAAGGAGAAAGTTGCCCGATACCTTAATGGGTTAAGGCCAAGCATTCAGGAGGAGCTGAATCTGGTTCGAATGAACAGTATTGAAGAGGCATACCAGTTTGCCCTAAAAGTAGAGGAAAAGCTGAATAAGAAGTTTGAGAGCAGACAAAACGGAAGAGGTCGCCGTGGACGATCTGGTGGACGGTCATATGGTGGCCGAAATGAAGATCCGAAAAAGAAGGACGAGGCCAGTAGCAGTCAGAATTAGAGAGGAAATAATTCCAATCATTTTCAGGATCAGAATAATAGAGATCAGAGAGGAAGAGGAAGAGGACAGGGATCTAGAAGAGGTGGCTTCCGTGGAACATGTTTTCACTGTGGAGAAGAAGGTCATAGGGCATTTGAATGTCCTCAGCGCCAAGGCAGAATAGACAGGAGAAATGAAGGCCAGGCCAGAGTTGCACATGTAGATGAAGATGCCAGATCATCAAACTCTGAAGATGCTGAAAGAGGAGAAACGTTGATTAACAGAAGAGTCCTGTTGAGTGGTGAGAATGAACCTGAGCAAAGGAGGAGCTTGTTTCGCACCAGGTGCAAGTGTGAAGGTAAATGTTGTGATGTGATTATCGATAGTGGAAGCACTGACAATTTGGTGTCAGAAGAGATGGTGAAAAAGTTGAAGCTCAAGAGACAGAAACACCCACATCCATATCGGATTGCCTGGGTGCAGGATGACCACAAGGTCATGGTCAGTGAACAGTGCCTGGTAAAGTTCAAGATCGGCGGGTACCAAGATGAGGTGCTATGTGATATCATCTCTATGGATGCATGTCATATGTTGTTAGGTAGACCGTGGTAGTTTGACAGATGTGCTGTACATGATGGTCGTGCGAATACCTATTCCCTGACAAAGGATGGAGTGCGACATAAGCTAAAACCATTGAAGGAGACTGAAGAAAAGGTATGTGGTAATGCAAGGATAACTTTTGTTGATGGAAGAAATTTCCTAGATGGTATGAGGCATGAGCATGTATGTTTTGCTTTAATTCCAAAAGCTGGTAAAGATGAAGTAGAAGATGTTCCTGTAGAAGTTGCAGATTTGTTGAATAGGTTTCAGGATATTGTATACGATAATGTGCCTGATGGATTACCACCAGTCAGGAAGATCAGTCATCAGATGGACTTGATCCCAGGAGCGAGTTTACCGAATAAGGCAGCGCACAGAATGACACCTGCAGAAAGTGAGGAGTTGAACAGACAAGTACATGAGTTGTTACAGAAAGGATTGATTCGAGAGAGTCTGAGTCCCTGTGCTGTACCCGCGGTATTAGCACCAAAGAAGAATGGAGAGTGGAGGATGTGTACAGATTCCAGAGCAATAAACAAGATCACAATCAAGTACAGGTTTTCATTGCCACGAATGGATGATATTATGGACTGTTTGAGTGGAGCTGTGTATTTCTCAAAGATAGATCTGAAGAGTGGATATCATCAGATTCGGATCAGAGAAGGAGATGAATGGAAGACTGCCTTCAAGACAAAGGAAGGACTGTATGAGTGGTTAGTCATGCCTTTTGGGCTAACCAATGCATCGAGCACTTTCATGCGGCTCATGAACGAGGTTCTGAAAGAATTTCTGGGTAAGTTTGTCATTGTTTATCTAGATGATATTTTGATCTTTAGTAAGACATTGGATGAGCATATGATGCATATTCGTATGGTATTTGAGAAGTTGAGAGAAGAGAAATTGTTGATTAATTTGAAGAAGTGCAGTTTTGTGAAGAAAGAGTTAGTGTATTTGGGATTTGTAGTTTCAGCAGAAGGTCTAAAAATGGACCCAGAGAAGGTGCAAGCTATCCTTGAATGGCCTACTCCAAGGAGTGCTACTGAGGTAAGATCTTTTCACGGTCTAGCTAGCTTTTACAAAAAGTTTATCAAAAAATTTAGCAGTATTTGTGGACCCTTGACTGAAACAATGAGAGGGGATAGGAAAGAGTTTAAGTGGACTAAAGGAGCAGAAAAGAGTTTTCAAATATTGAAACAAAAAGTTAAAGAACAACTTGTTTTAGCACTTCCAGATTTTAACAAGGTGTTTCAGCTAGATTGTGATGCTAGTGGTACTGCAATAGGAGCTGTTATGAGCCAAAAAGGTAAACCTGTTGCTTATTTCAGTGAGAAGTTAAATGATGCCAAGAGAAAATATTCTGTTTATGATCAGAAATTTTATGCTATAGTTCAGGCATTAAAGAAGTGGAGACATTATCTGCTTCCTAAGGAGTTTGTTTTGTATACTAATCATCAAGCTTTGCAATATTTGAATAGTCAAGGAAAATTGAATCAAATGCATTTGAAATGGGTTGAGTTTTTGCAGAGTTATACATTTATTTTAAAACACAGGAGTGGAAAGTCTAATAGGGTTGCAGATGCTCTTAGCAGAAGGCAACTATTGCTGACAGAAATGCAGATTGAAATGGTTAGGTTCAAGGAACTCAAGAATTTGTATCCAGAGTATCCTGATTTTGGTGAAGCTTGGAAAGCTTGTACAGAACCTGTTACTCTAGACATGACAAAATGGTTGGATTTCATCATCCAGGATGATATGCTATTCAGAGGGAGTCAGTTGTGCATTCCACGAAGTTCTATGAAGGAGAATCTCATCAAGGAGAAGCATAGCGGGGGATTGGCTGGACATTTTGGTCCTGATAAAACCCTTGGTTTGGTTAGTGAGAATTATTATTGGCCACAGTTGCAGCAAGATGTGAAGAAGTTTGTACAGAGTTGCAGAGTATGTCAGATGGCGAAAGGAGTGAAGCAGAATACAGGGTTGTATCAGCCATTACCTGTACCAGAGAAGCTTTGGGAGGATATCGGCATGGATTTTGTTCTTGGTTTACCGAGGACACATCGGGGACACGATTCAATTTTTGTGGTAGTTGACAGATTTTCAAAGATGGCACATTTTATTCCCTGCAAGAAGACTAATGATGTTGTTCATGTAGCAGAATTGTTTTTCACAAAAGTAGTGAGACTTCATGGTTTGCCAAAGACCATAGTTTCAGATCGGGACACTAAGTTTGTTAGATATTTCTGGCGTACATTGTGAAAGAAGTTGAAGACAGATTTGAAGTTCAGTTCATCACATCATCCACAGACTGATGGACAGACAGAGGTGGTGAATAGAAGTTTGGGAAATTTGCTGAGATGTTTGGTTGGAGATAAGCCAACAGGATGGGATCTAATTTTACCACAAGCAGAATTTGCATACAATAATTCTGTCAACAGGAGCACTGGTAAATCACCATTCCAGATTGTATATGGAAGTAGTCCAACAAATGCATCTGAATTGAGGAAGATAGATAAAAGAGGAATAAGTAGTGCTGAAGCTTAAGATTTTGCAAAACACTTGAAGAACATCCATGAAGAGGTGAGGAAGCATATTACCAAGATAATGCACAGTATAAGGCTAAGGCAGATGAGAAAAGGAGGTATAAAGAATTTCAAGTTGGTGACGAAGTCATGGTTCATTTGCGGAAGGAGCGGTTTCCAGTTGGTACATATAACAAGCTGAAAATAAAGAAGTTTGGACCATGCAGGATAGTAAAGAAACATGATTCAGGAAATGCATGAGGTAGAATTGCCTACTGAGCTTAATATTTCACCAGTGTTTAACATTTCAGATCTGACAGAGTATCATGAAGGAGGTGTTGAAGATGAGATCACAGTGAAGTATTCCAGCAACTAGTTCAGACACTAAGGAGATCGAAGATATACTAGACAGTCGTGTTGGCAGAAGCACGAGGAACAGGACATATGAAGAATATCTGGTCAAGTGGAAAGGATGACATGTTGAAGATTCATCATGGCTGACAAAGGAGGAGGTTAGCCGTCTTGGTTTTCCTCTACACACCTGAGTCGTGACAGGGTCACTTCTCAAATTACCCCGGGTGTCTGATGCAGGAGCATCCTGCGTGTAAGAGCAATCTTGCATCACCCAAAAATATTTCTATTTTTGTATTCAATAAGGGCTATTTTGTGCAGAGCTGCTATTTATGGAAAGTTACTATTTTTGGTAATTTTTGTATGTGATCAAAATGATCTGATTTCTTTCTTGGAGGTTGATTTTGGTCATATAAGTCTGCCAGTAAAGTTTCATTAACAGATCAAGTGTATATTGGAAAATATTGAAGATTTTCGGTATTGGCAGCAGGGTACAGAAACTTTGAACTCAGTTTTGAAGGCTTTAGAGGCCCCGGATGAGGTCGAAAATTTGAGTGACGAGCGCTTGCGCCGGTCAAGCCTGTAGAGCGCTTCGTGGTGTTTCTGAAATGGGGTTATAATAGCCGATCGAGTCAACTGGTGATGACTTATGGTCTTCGGAAGTTGGGCCACCCGAAATGGCGAAAAATAATTTTCTTCAAAATTTCTGTTCGGGTTTCAAAGGTTGTCTTGAGCTGACTATGATGTAATAAAATGTAAAATAAAATAATTCTATGTTTGGTCGGCCTTATTAGCTTAAATTTTAGAACCTTCCCAGACGATGGAAAATTGCCTATATAAGGAAGGCTGTATTATTGTCTTAGGCAGTTCAGAATAGTTCTGGGTAGATCTGGGTATTGATTTGAGGCTTTGTCCTACAGAATGTTGTAAGGAATTCCCATGTGGCTTTGCATATTGTAATTCTGAAAGTTTGTAATTCCACATTTGTGGAGATAATAAGAAGCCAATTTTCCGTTCTTGCATATTATTGTTGTTGTTTCTCTATTTCTGTTATGTGTTTGTGGTATTAAGGGGAGTACCCTTCATCAAGTGGTATCAGAGCAGGTTTTCTTGAGTGTGTAAACAGATCGCCGACTGTGAGGCAGTTTGCACCAGGACCGTGGTAAGGGTTTCAGCGCGCATCGCGAAAATGCCTCCACGAAGAGAACGTGGTGGAAGAGCTGGTGTTGTGACACCTGAAGTTAGAGAGCTGCAGAGACAAGTGCGAGCATTGCAAGAAGAGATTCGCAGAGGAGTGAATCTTAATGTCAGAGATGAAAGCGAGGATGAAGCCGAAGAAGAATATGAAGCAGGAGAAGTTGAAATTGTGAACCAGGAGGAAGAAAGACTTTTTCGGGCCATTTTCAAGATTGGGAAAAGACCTAAGATTGAGGTTCCTACATTTTCTAGAAATCTTAACCCAGAGGAATTGATTGACTGGATCAATGAATGTGAGGAATATTTTGAGTACCAAGATGTTGACGATCCTGATAGTGTCAAATTTGCGAAGGCCAGACTGAAAGGTCATGCGAAGATCTGGTGGCAAGAAATTCAATTGGAGCAAAATAGAAGAGGGAAAGATAAAATCACGAGATGGGATCGGATGGTGGATAAATTGAAGCGACAGTTCATTCCTGTTGATTATGAGCTTGACCTACTGAAGAAAATGCAGAGTTTGAAGCAAGCAGGAAGATCTGTTCAGGAGTATACAGAGAAGTTCTATCGACTTCTCATCAGAACAGGCCATGCAGAAGCTCATAAGTAGAAAGTTGCCCGATACCTTAATGGGTTAAGGTCAAGCATTCAGGAGGAGCTGAATCTGGTTCGAATGAACAGTATTGAAGAGGCATATCAGTTTGCCCTAAAAGTTGAGGAAAAGCTGAATAAGAAGTTTGAGAGCAAACAAAATGGAAGAGGTCGCGGTGGACGATCTGGTGGACGGTCATATGGTGGCCGAAATGAAGATCCGAAAAAGAAGGACGAGGCCAGTAGCAGTCAGAATTAGAGAGGAAATAATTCCAATCATTTTCAGGATCAGAATAATAGAGATCAGAGAGGAAGAGGAAGAGGACAGGGATCTGGAAGAGGTGGCTTCCGTGGAACATGTTTTCACTGTGGAGAAGAAGGTCATAAGGGATTTGAATGTCCTCAGCGCCAAGGCAGAAAAGACAGGAGAAATGAAGGCCAGGCCAGAGTTGCACATGTAGATGAAGATGCCAGATCATCAAACTCTGAAGATGCTGAAAGAGGAGAAACGTTGATTAACAGAAGAGTCATGTTGAGTGGTGAGAATGAACCTGAGCAAAGGAGGAGCTTGTTTCGCACCAGGTGCAAGTGTGAAGGTAAATGTTGTGATGTGATTATCGATAGTGGAAGCACTGACAATTTGGTGTCAGAAGAGATGGTGACAAAGTTGAAGCTCAAGAGACAGAAACACCCACATCCATATCGGATTGCCTGGGTGCAGGATGACCACAAGGTCATGGTCAGTGAACAGTGCCTGGTAAAGTTCAAGATCGGCGGGTACCAAGATGAGGTGCTATGTGATATCATCTCTATGGATGCATGTCATATGTTGTTAGGTAGACCATGGCAGTTTGACAGATGTGCTGTACATGATGGTCGTGCGAATACCTATTCCCTGACAAAGGATGGAGTGCGACATAAGCTAAAACTATTGAAGGAGACTGAAGAAAAGGTATGTGGTAATGCAAGGATAACTTTTGTTGATGGAAGAAATTTCCTAGATGGTATGAGGCATGAGCATATATGTTTTGCTTTAATTCCAAAAGCTGGTAAAGAGGAAGTAGAAGATGTTCCTGTAGAAGTTGCAGATTTGTTGAATGAGTTTCAGGATATTGTATCCGATAATGTGCCTGATGGATTACCACCAGTCAGGAAGATCAGTCATCAGATGGACTTGATCCCAGGAGCGAGTTTACCGAATAAGGCAGCGCACAGAATGACACCTGCAGAAAGTGAGGAGTTCAACAGACAAGTACATGAGTTGTTACAGAAAGGATTGATTCGAGAGAGTGTGAGTCCCTGTGCTGTACCCGCGTTATTAGCACCAAAGAAGAATGGAGAGTGGATGATGTGTACAGATTCCAGAGCAATAAACAAAATCACAATCAAGTACAGGTTTCCATTGCCACGAATGGATGATATTATGGACTGTTTGAGTGGAGCTGTGTATTTTTCAAAGATAGATCTGAAGAGTGGATATCATCAGATTCAGATCAGAGAAGGAGATGAATGGAAGACTGCCTTCAAGACAAAGGAAAGATTGTATAAGTGGTTAGTCATGCCTTTTGGGCTAACCAATGCACCGAGCACTTTCATGCGGCTCATGAACGAGGTTCTGAAAGAATTTTTGGGTAAGTTTGTCATTGTTTACCTAGATGATATTTTGATCTTTAGTAAGACATTGGATGAGCATATGATGCATATTCGTATGGTATTTGAGAAGTTGAGAGAAGAGAAATTGTTAATTAATTTGAAGAAGTGCAATTTTGTGAAGAAAGAGTTAGTGTATTTGAGATTTGTAGTTTCAGCAGAAGGTCTAAAAATGGACTCAGAGAAGGTGCAAGCTATCCTTGAATGGCCTACTCCAAGGAGTGCTACTTAGGTAAGATCTTTTCACGGTCTAGCTAGCTTTTACAGAAAGTTTATCAAAAATTTTAGCAGTATTTGTGGACCCTTGACTGAAACAATGAGAGGGGATAGGAAAGAGTTTAAGTGGACTAAAGGAGCAGAAAAGAGTTTTCAAATATTGAAACAAAAAGTTACAGAAAAACCTGTTTTAGCACTTCCAGATTTTAACAAGGTGTTTCAGGTAGATTGTGATGCTAGTGGTACTGCAATAGGAGCTGTTATGAGCCAAGAAGGTAAACCTGTTGCTTATTTCAGTGAGAAGTTAAATGATGCCAAGAGAAAATATTTTGTTTATGATCAGGAATTTTATGCTATAGTTCAGGCATTAAAGAAGTGGAGACATTATCTGCTTCCTAAGGAGTTTGTTTTGTATACTGATCATCAAGCTTTGCAATATTTGAATAGTCAAGGAAAATTGAATCAAAAGCATTTGAAATGGGTTGAGTTTTTGCAAAGTTATACATTTGTTTTGAAACACAGGAGTGGAAAGTCTAATAGGGTTGCAGATGCTCTTAGCAGAAGGCAACTATTGCTGACAGAAATGCAGATTGAAGTGGTTGGGTTCAAGGAACTCAAGAATTTGTATCCAGAGGATCCTGATTTTGGTGAAGCTTGGAAAGCTTGTACAGAAACTGTTACTCTAGACATGACAAAATGGTTGGATTTCATCATCCAGGATGATATGCTATTCAGAGGGAGTCAGTTGTGCATTCCACGAAGTTCTATGAGGGAGAATCTCATCAAGGAGAAGCATAGCGGGGGATTGGCTGGACATTTTGGTCCTGATAAAACCCTTGGTTTGGTTAGTGAGAATTATTATTGGCCACAGTTGCAGCAAGATGTGAAGAAGTTTGTACAGAGTTGCAGAGTATGTCAGATGGCGAAAGGAGTGAAGCACAATACAGGGTTGTATCAGCCATTACCTGTACCAGAGAAGCCTTGGGAGGATATCGGCATGGATTTTGTTCTTGGTTTACCGAGGACACAGCGGGGACACGATTCAATTTTTGTGGTAGTTGACAGATTTTCAAAGATGGCACATTTTATTCCCTGCAAGAAGACTAATGATGCTGTTCATGTAGCAGAATTATTTTTCAGAGAAGTAGTGAGACTTCATGGTTTGCCAAAGACCATAGTTTCAGATCGGGACACTAAGTTTGTTCGATATTTCTGGCGTACGTTCTGGAAGAAGTTGAAGACAGATTTGAAGTTCAGTTCATCACATCATCCACAGACTGATGGACAGACAGAGGTGGTGAATAGAAGTTTGGGAAATTTGCTGAGATGTTTGGTTGGAGATAAGCCAACAGGATGGGATCTGATTTTACCATAGGCGGAATTTGCATACAATAATTCTGTCAACAGGAGCACTGGTAAATCACCATTCCAGATTGTATATGGAAGTAGTCCAAGAAATGCATCTGAATTGAGGAAGATAGATAAAGGAGGAATAAGTAGTGCTGAAGCTGAAGATTTTGCAGAACACTTGAAGAACATCCATTAAGAGGTGAGAAAGCATATTACCAAGATGAATGCACAAGATAAGGCTAAGGCAGATGAGAAAAGGAGGTATAAAGGATTTCAAGTTGGTGACGAAGTCATGGTTCATTTGCGGAAGGAGCGGTTTCCAGTTGGTACATATAACAAGCTGAAAATGAAGAAGTTTGGACCATGCAGGATACTGAAGAAACATGATTCAGGAAACGCATATGAGGTAGAATTGCCTACTGAGCTAAATATTTCACCAATGTTTAACATTTCAGATCTGACAGAGTATCATGAAGGAGGTGTTGAAGATGGATCACAGCAGCACAGTGGAGTATTCCAGCAACTAGTTCAGACACTAAGGAGATCGAAGATATACTGGACAGTCGTGTTGGCAGAAGCACGAGGAACAGGACATATGAAGAATATCTGGTCAAGTGGAAAGGACGACATGTTGAAGATTCATCATGGCTGACAAAGGAGGAGGTTAGCCGTCTTGGTTTTCCTCTTCACACCTGAGTCGTGACAGGGTCACTTCTCAAATTACCCCGGGTGTCTGATGCAGGAGCATCCTGGGTGTGAGAGCAATCTTGCATCACCCAAAAATATTTCTGTTTTTGTATTCAATAAGGGCTATTTTGTGCAGAGCTGCTATTTATGGAAAGTTACTATTTTTGGTAATTTTTGTATGTGCTCAAAATGATCTGATTTCTTTCTTGGAGGTTGATTTTGGTCATATAAGTCTGCTAGTAAAGTTTCATTGCCAGATCAAGTGTATATTGGAAGATATTGAAGATTTTTGGTATTGGCAGCAGGGTACAGAAACTTTGATCTCAGTTTTGAAGGCTTTAGAGGCCCCGGATGAGGTCAAAAATTTGAGTGACAAGTGCTTGCGCCGGTTAAGCCTGTAGAGTGCTTCGTGGCATTTCTGAAATGGGGTTATAATAGCCGATCGGGTCAACTGGTGATGACTTATGGTCTTCGGAAGTTGGGCCACCCGAAATGGCGAAAAATAATTTTCTTCAAAATTTCTGTTCGGGTTTCAAAGGTTGTCTTGAGCCGACTATGATGTAATAAAATGTAAAATAAAATAATTCTAAGTTTGGTCGGCCTTATTGGCTAAAATTCTGGAACCTTCCCAGGCGGTGGAAAATTGCCTATATAAAGAAGGCTGTATTATTGTCTTAGGCAGTTCAGAATAGTTCTGGGTAGTAGATCTGGGTATTGATTTGAGGCTTTGTCGTACAGAATGTTTTAAGGAATGCCCATGTGGCTTTGCATATTGTAATTCTGAAAGTTTGTAATTCCACATTTGTGGAGATAATAAGAAGCCAATTTTCCGTTCTTGCATATTATTGTTGTTGTTTCTCTATTTCTGTTATGTGTTTGTGGTATTAAGGGGAGCACCCTTCATCAAGTGGTATCAGAGCAAGTTTTCTTGAGTGTGTAAACAGATCACCGACTGTGAGGCAGTTTGCACCAGGACCGTGGTAAGGGTTTCAGCGCGCATCGCGAAAATGCCTCCACGAAGAGAACGTAGCGGAAGAGCTGGTGTTGTGACACCTGAGGTTAGACAGCTGCAGAGACAAGTGCGAGCATTGCAAGAAGAGATTCACAGAGGAGTGAATCTTAATGTTAGAGATGAAAGCGAGGATGAAGCCGAAGAAGAATATGAAGCAGGAGAAGTTGAAATTGTGAACCAGGAGGAAGAAAGACTTTTTCGGGCCATTTCCAAGATTGGGAAAAGACCTAAGATTGAGGTTCCTACATTTTCTAGAAAACTTAACCCAGAGGAATTGATTGACTGGATCAATGAATGTGAGGAATATTTTGAGTACGAAGATGTTGACGATCCTGATAGGGTCAAATTTGCGAAGGCCAGACTGAAAGGTCATGCGAAGATCTGGTGGCAAGAAATTCAATTGGAGCGAAATAGAAGAGGGAAAGATAAAATCACGAGATGGGATCGGATGGTGGATAAATTGAAGCGACAATTCATTCCTGTTGATTATGAGCTTGACCTACTGAAGAAAATGCAGAGTTTGAAGCAAGCAGGAAGATCTGTTCAGGAGTATACAGAGGAGTTCTATCGACTTCTCATCAGAACAGGCCATGCAGAAGCTGATAAGGAGAAAGTTGCCCGATACCTTAATGGGTTAAGGCCAAGCATTCAGGAGGAGCTGAATCTGGTTCGAATGAACAGTATTGAAGAGGCATACCAGTTTGAACTAAAAGTAGAGGAAAAGCTGAATAAGAAGTTTGAGAGTAGACAAAACGGAAGAGGTCGCGGTGGACGATCTGGTGGACGGTCATATGGTGGCCGAAATGAAGATCTGAAAAAGAAGGACGAGGCCAGTAGCAGTCAGAATCAGAGAGAAAATAATTCCAATCATTTTCAGGATCAGAATAATAGAGATCAGAGAGGAAGAGGAAGAGGACAGGGATCTGGAAGAGGTGGCTTCCGTGGAACATGTTTTCACTGTGGAGAATAAGGTCATAGGGCATTTGAATGTCCTCAGTGCCAAGGCAGAACAGACAGGAGAAATGAAGGCCAGGCCAGAGTTGCACATGTAGATGAAGATGCCAGATCATCAAATTCTGAAGATGCTGAAAGAGGAGAAACGTTGATTAACAGAAGAGTCCTGTTGAGTGGTGAGAATGAACCTGAGCAAAGGAGGAGCTTGTTTCACACCAGGTGCAAGTGTGAAGGTAAATGTTGTGATGTGATTATCGATAGTGGAAGCACTGACAATTTGGTGTCAGAAGAGATGGTGACAAAGTTGAAGCTCAAGAGACAGAAACACCCACATCCATATCGGATTGCCTGGGTGCAGGATGACCACAAGGTCATGGTCAGTGAATAGTGCCTGGTAAAGTTCAAGATCGGCGGGTACCAAGATGAGGTGCTATGTGATATCATCTCTATGGATGCATGTCATATGTTGTTAGGTAGACCGTGGCAGTTTGACAGATGTGCTGTACATGATGGTCGTGCGAATACCTATTCCCTGACAAAGGATGGAGTGCGACATAAGCTAAAACCATTGAAGGAGACTGAAGAAAAGGTATGTGGTAATGCAAGGATAACTTTTGTTGATGGAAGAAATTTCCTAGATGGTATGAGGCATGAGCATGTATGTTTTGCTTTAATTCCAAAAGCTGGTAAAGAGGAAGTAGAAGATGTTCCTGTAGAAGTTGCAGATTTGTTGAATGAGTTTCAAGATATTGTATCCGATAATGTGCCTAATGGATTACCACCAGTCAGGAAGATCAGTCATCAGATGGACTTGATCCCAGGAGCGAGTTTACCGAATAAGGCAGCGCACAGAATGACACCTGCAGAAAGTGAGGAGTTCAACAGACAAGTACATGAGTTGTTACAGAAAGGATTGATTTGAGAGAGTCTGAGTCCCTATGCTGTACCCGCGGTATTAGCACCAAAGAAGAATAGAGAGTGGAGGATGTGTACAGATTTCAGAGCAATAAACAAGATCACAATCAAGTACAAGTTTCCATTGCCACGAATGGATGATATTATGGACTGTTTGAGTGGAGCTGTGTATTTCTCAAAGATAGATCTGAAGAGTGGATATCATCAGATTCGGATCAGAGAAGAAGATGAATGGAAGACTGCCTTCAAGACAAAGGAAAGACTGTATGAGTGGTTAGTCATGCCTTTTGGGCTAACCAATGCACCGAGCACTTTCATGCGGCTCATGAACGAGGTTCTGAAAGAATTTCTGGGTAAGTTTTTCATTGTTTACCTAGATGATATTTTGATCTTTAGTAAGACATTGGATGAGCATATGATGCATATTCGTATGGTATTTGAGAAGTTGAGAGAAGAGAAATTATTGATTAATTTGAAGAAGTGCAGTTTTGTGAAGAAAGAGTTAGTGTATTTGGGATTTGTAGTTTCAGCAGAAGGTCTAAAAATGGACCCAGAGAAGGTGCAAGCTATCCTTGAATGGCCTACTCCAAGGAGTGCTACTTAGGTAAGATCTTTTCACGGTCTAGCTAGCTTTTACAGAAAGTTTATCAAAAATTTTAGCAGTATTTGTGGACCCTTGACTGAAACAATGAGAGGGGATAGGAAAGAGTTTAAGTGGACTAAAGGAGCAGAAAAGAGTTTTCAAATATTGAAACAAAAAGTTAAAGAACAACCTGTTTTAGCACTTCCAGATTTTAACAAGGTGTTTCAAGTAGATTGTGATGCTAGTGGTACTGCAATAGGAGCTGTTATGAGCCAAGAAGGTAAACCTGTTGCTTATTTCAGTGAGAAGTTAAATAATGCCAAGAGAAAATATTCTGTTTATGATCAGGAATTTTATGCTATAGTTCAGGTATTAAAGAAGTGGAGACATTATCTGCTTCCTAAGGAGTTTGTTTTGTATACTGATCATCAAGCTTTGCAATATTTGAATAGTCAAGAAAAATTGAATCAAAGGCATTTGAAATGGGTTGAGTTTTTGCAGAGTTATACATTTGTTTTGAAACACAGGAGTGGAAAGTCTAATAGGGTTGCAGATGCTCTTAGCAGAAGGCAACTATTGCTGACAGAAATGCAGATTGAAGTGGTTGGGTTCAAGGAACTCAAGAATTTGTATCGAGAGGATCCTGATTTTGGTGAAGCTTGGAAAGCTTGTACAGAACCTGTTACTCTAGACAGGACAAAATGGTTGGATTTCATCATCCAGGATGATATGCTATTCAGAGGGAGTCAGTTGTACATTCCACGAAGTTCTATGAGGGAGAATCTCATCAAGGAGAAGCATAGCGGGGGATTGGCTAGACATTTTGGTCCTGATAAAACCCTTGGTTTGGTTAGTGAGAATTATTATTGGCCACAGTTGCAGCAAGATGTGAAGAAGTTTGTACAGAGTTGCAGAGTATGTCAGATGGCGAAAGGAGTGAAGCAGAATACAGGGTTGTATCAGCCATTACCTGTACCAGAGAAGCCTTGGGAGGATATCGGCATGGATTTTGTTCTTGGTTTACTGAGGACACAGCGGGGACACGATTCAATTTTTGTGGTAGTTGACAGATTTTCAAAGATGGCACATTTTATTCCCTGCAAGAAGACTAATGATGTTGTTCATGTAGCAGAATTATTTTTCAGAGAAGTAGTGAGACTTCATGGTTTGCCAAAGACCATAGTTTCAGATCGGGACACTAAGTTTGTTAGATATTTCTGGCGTACGTTGTGAAAGAAGTTAAAGACAGATTTGAAGTTCAGTTCATCACATCATCCACAGACTGATGGACAGACAGAGGTGGTGAATAGAAGTTTGGGAAATTTGCTGAGATGTTTGGTTGGAGATAAGCCAACAGGATGGGATCTGATTTTACCATAGGCAGAATTTGCATACAATAATTCTGTCAACAGGAGCACTGGTAAATCACCATTCCAGATTGTATATGGAAGTAGTCAAAGAAATGCATCTGAATTGAGGAAGATAGATAAAGGAGGAATAAGTAGTGCTGAAGCTGAGGATTTTGCAGAACACTTGAAGAACATCCATGAAGAGGTGAGGAAGCATATTACCAAGATGAATGCACAGTATAAGGCTAAGGCAGATGAGAAAAGGAGGTATAAAGAATTTCAAGTTGGTGATGAAGTCATGGTTCATTTGCGGAAGGAGCGGTTTCCAGTTGGTACATATAACAAGCTGAAAATGAAGAAGTTTGGACCATGCAGGATACTGAAGAAACATGATTCAGGAAACGCATATGAGGTAGAATTGCCTACTGAGCTAAATATTTCACCAGTGTTTAACATTTCAGATCTGACAGAGTATCATGAAGGAGGTGTTGAAGATGAGATCACAGCAGCACAGTGGAGTATTCCAGCAACTAGTTCAGACACTAAGGAGATCGAAGATATACTGGACAGTCGTGTTGGCAGAAGCACGAGGAACAGGACATATGAAGAATATCTGGTCAAGTGGAAAGGATGACATGTTGAAGATTCATCATGGCTGACAAAGGAGGAGGTTAGCCGTCTTGGTTTTCCTCTGCACACCTGAGTCGTGACAGGTTCACTTCTCAAATTACCCCGGGTGTCTGATGCAGGAGCATCCTGCGTGTAAGAGCAATCTTGCATCACCCAAAAATATTTCTATTTTTGTATTCAATAAGGGCTATTTTGTGCAGAGCTGCTATTTATGGAAAGTTACTATTTTTGGTAATTTTTGTATGTGCTCAAAATGATCTGATTTCTTTCTTGGAGGTTGATTTTGGTCATATAAGTCTGCCAGTAAAGTTTCATTGCCAGATCAAGTGTATATTGGAAGATATTGAAGATTTTCGGTATTGGCAGCAGGGTACAGAAACTTTGAACTCAGTTTTGAAGGCTTTAGAGGCCCCGGATGAGGTTGAAAATTTGGGTGACGAGCGCTTGCGCCAGTCAAGCCTGTAGAGCGCTTCGTGGCATTTCTGAAATGGGGTTATAATAGCCGATCAGGTCAACTGGTGATGACTTATGGTCTTCGGAAGTTGGGCCACCCGAAATGGCGAAAAATAATTTTCTTCAAAATTTCTGTTCGGGTTTCAAAGTTTGTCTTGAGCCGACTATGATGTAATAAAATTTAAAATAAAATAATTCTAAGTTTGGTCGGCCTTATTGGCTAAAATTTTGGAACCTTCCCAGGCGGTGGAAAATTGCCTATATAAGGAAGGCTGTATTATTGTCTTAGGCAGTTCAGAATAGTTCTGGGTAGTAGATCTGGGTATTGATTTGAGGCTTTGTCCTACAGAATGTTGTAAGGAATGCCCATGGGGCTTTGCATATTGTAATTCTGAAAGTTGTTAATTCCACATTTGTGGAGATAATAAGAAGCTAATTTTCCGTTCTTGCATATTATTGTTGTTGTTTCTCTATTTCTGTTATGTGTTTGTGGTATTAAGGGGAGCACCCTTCATCAATAATACCTTGTAGACCCCAATGTCAAGTGGAACAAGCATAAATGGTAATGATAGTTAGGACCAACAAAATATACCCACAAGCAGAAAAAGCAATAAAACATGTCCACGTGCCCCCAATCTTCTAGCTCAGCATCATCGAAAACTATTAGGGAGAGAACACTCATCATAGAAATCATCATAGATAGCACACAAAGAAATAAAGTCAACCAAGTCTCAGCGAGTCGAGTGTTTAAGTGTGTGTGTGTAGGTCATAGAGTCAAACTTTGAGTATCACATCTACCAGTGGAAAATAGCATATCATGCTAGACTGTAGGTAAGATATCTGATAAGTGTTGAGAAACACTTGATGCTAGGGTAGTGTTGAAAAACACAGTTTGGGGTGGTGTTGAAAAACACCATTTGCAAGATGTCCTAAAGACCAACGCATCCAAGAAACCAAAGCTAACACAATTATGCCCCCTAGACAAAGAGAAAGACCAATTCCAAACAAAGGCAACAAGTTCAAGGCATGATGGAGAAAGGCTAAGTGTCAAGGATGAGTGCTAAGAAATAAGGGTGCAAAGGCCTCAAGTAGCACATGTTTCCTAGTTTTCACCACTTGGAGATTTTTTTATTTTTTATTTTTATTTTTTTGAATTTTTAAATTTTTTCAGGACTTTATATGCTTTTTAGGATTTTTTTAGCATCATATATGAATTTTTTTTAGAATTTTTTTCAGGATCAATAAGTATGTACAAAGGATGCCCCTAGATAGAATAGGCATCATGGATAGAACTTCTTGAGGTGCAAAACATTTATAGGATCAGGGATCTACTCTCCCTCTAGATCAGATAGTAAATAAGCACCTGTCCCAAAAGCAATAGTAATGATGTATGGTCCAAGCCAATTAGGTTTGAATTTCTCCTTTTTCTCTCTATGTTGTTGGTTTTTAGGGTTTTCTCATAGAACAAGATCCCCCACTTGAAATTCTCTAGGGTGAACCTTCTTGTTGAATGCTTTGGAAATATGCTTCTAGTAGATTCTCATGTGATCAAAGGATGCTTTACACTTCTCATCTAGAAGTTCTAGTTCTTGGAGCCTCATGGCGCGGTAGTCTTCATCTATCACTAGACCTTTAAGGGAAACTCTAAGTGAAGGAATCTCCACCTCTAAAGGTAACACTGCTTCAGCACCATAAGTAAGGGCAAAAGGAGTAGCCCCAGTTGGAGTATGAATACTCATTCTATAGGCCCACAAGGTTGGATTTATCTGTAGATGCCAATCTCTACCATTCTTGTGAACTGTTTTATGGAGAATCTTAAGAATGGTTTTATTCGAAGCTTCTGCTTGTCCATTTCCTTGCGGGAAGTAAATGGAGGACCAATGTTGCTTTATCTTGAACTTCTTGCAGAGATGTTTAAGGTCTTTGTTTTTAAACTGACCTCCATTGTTAGTGACTATTTTAGAAGGCACTCCATACCGAAAAATGATATGGTTCAAAATAAACAAAGAAACTATCTTGCCCAAGGCAACAGAAAGTGGGACAGCTTCTACCCATTTGGTAAAGTAATTAGTAGCAGTGATGATAAATTTTTTTCCACCTGATGAGTTGCGATGAATCTACCCAACAAGGTCAAAGGCCCAGTGCTGAAATGGCCAATGAGAAATAGAAGGAATAAGTGCCCTACCTGGAACATGTATCAAGTTACCATGTTTCTGACACTTTTCTCAAGATTTAGCAAAAGCTACTGCATCTGTCTGCATGGTAGGCCAATAGTACCCCACCCTAAGAAAACTTTGGGCCATGGAAAGACCATTGGAATGTCCTCCACAAATTCTCATGTGAATGTTAGCTAACGCTTGGTTGGACTCATCCTTTTCCAAGCACCTAAGAAGTGTCCCATCTAAACCCCTCCTATATAGATCACCAAAGATAAGGGTGTGGCAAGAGGCATTTCGGGTTAAGTTTCTTCATTCAGAATGGTTGAAGGTTTTGGGAATAATGCCATCATGGAGGTATGAGTAAATGGCACCATAGTGGGATGACTCATGGCCAACAAGGGTACAAACAACTTGGCTTTCTTGGGAGTCATAGATAGGATAGTGTAGCTCTTCCACCAGGAATTTGAATCTAGAGTCATGTTGTTCTAGCTGAAGGAGTGAAGCCAATGTAGCCATAGCATCAACTGCTTTATTCTCTGCTCTAGGGATTTTTTGAAATGTAACAAAGGTGAAATATCACTGCAATGAATC
Source organism: Chamaecyparis obtusa (assembly GCA_027943335.1). Lineage (NCBI taxonomy): Eukaryota > Viridiplantae > Streptophyta > Pinopsida > Cupressales > Cupressaceae > Chamaecyparis > Chamaecyparis obtusa. The sequence continues at coordinate 88,683 of BSBK01000524.1, read as the reverse complement.
AACCATTTTCTTGTAGGGTACCAGTTTTTCATCTTTTGTTTGGTATTCTTCATTAACTTGGTTGACTATCAATTGTGAATCCCCATAAATATGCAGCTCTATGATTCTCCACTCTATTGCCATTTTTAATCCATTTGTCAAGGCCTCATACTCAGCAATGTTATTTTTACATGGGAACAATAGTTTTTAGGACTTAGGGATCGTGTACCCATGAGGAGAAACAAATAACACTCCTACTCCTGAACCATTTTGCATGAAAGAACCATCAAAGAACATCTTCCATGTTCTTGCAGTCATGTACATTATGTTCTCATCTGGAAATTCAACTTGAATTTGTGCTTTATCTTGAATTAGAAAATCAGCCAATTGGTCAACTATGGCTTGTCCTTTTATAGCCTTACGCTCAACATACTCTATGTCAAATTCTGATAAGATCATCATCCACTTAGCAAGTCTACCTATGAGAGCAGCCTTACCAAGAAAATATTTGAGAGGATTAATCTTTGCAATGAGGTGTATTGTATGTGCAAGCATGTAATGTCACAACTTTTGGGAAGCAAACACCACCGCAAGGCAAGATTTTTCAATACTAGTGTAATTGACCTCATATGACACGAGAGTATGACTGATGTAGTATATAGCTCTTTCTTTTCCAATGTCATCAAGTTGTGTTAATAATGCCCCGAGAGAAGATTTTGTTGCTGAAACATATAATATGAGTGGTTTTCCTGGGATATGAGGCATTAAGATTGGAGGATTGGCCAAGTACTATTTGATTTGGTCCATGCTTTGTTGACAATCTTCATTCCAAACACATTTAACCCCTTTGTGCAAAGTCTTATTAAAGGGTTGAGCTCTATCAGTCAGTTGTGAAATAAATACAAATGTACACACTAAATAATGCACTTCTCTAAGTCATTACTTCCAAGAGAATCCATGAATGGGAAACCTTGAGAAAGTGACCTAGAGCTCCCTAGGCATGGAGTCACAAGGATGTTGATGGTGCTCTCAGCTAGAGCTATTGAAGCATGCAACCTTGCTAGTAAACCACACAATGGGAGATTCAAAGAGACAAGGGCAAGAATGCCAATATCTTCAAGAATCAATAATGAAGATGCAATGCAACTATGCTAAGAATGAAGATGTAAGTTAAGCTATGGAAAGAAAGTATTACAATCCTTGCTAATTAAGTTATGTGAGCTAATATAAAGAATAAAGGAAACTAAGCTAGATGCCATGAAAGCTTAAGCTAAGAATGCAAGAATGAAAGCTAAATGCATAAAGATCTCAAAAAACTCCAAAGTCTCTAAGAAATCCTGCAGCATAAGATTAGTATTCAAAGTTGGGATCCTAGAATGAGAAAAGAGCTCTCTTTTATAAGGAATTGAAAAGGAATGGACCATGGAGATTAAGAGGCAAAAGATTTAATCAAGGGTGAAGCTTGAAAGAGGAGCAATCCATGTGCACAAATATCCTCCAATGAGAAAATAAGAGTTGACTTTTGTGTCCATATGAGACAAAAAGTGATTTTCTTCTTTTTATAAAATAAGAATAATACTTTATTTGTGCAACTTAGGATAAGAGGAAAAGTGGGGGCTTTTTATTTAATAAAAGGGGAGGAAATTCTTTTTAAATAAATAAAGACTTAGGATAAAATGGTTAGCCCATAGAAAATAATCGAATAAATGATAAAATAGGATTTGATCAAAGAAATTGATATAATTTGAAACTATTGATTTTTGAAAATATTTATTCAAGGATTTGATAAATTGCAAGAATGGGGGCCCAAAGTCTAGGCGACCATTTCAGGGTGCATACAATATATATATATATATAGCAAGCAATGGTGGGGATCGGGACATCATGTGGATCCTGTAAGAAGGTAACTACGACTTTGTCCCTCAACCATATCAAACACATCATACAGGAAAATAAAAGCATACATGAACACCAACACATGCAAGTATGGGGTAAGTATAATCATAATCATAAGCATCATTTTGAAACATGTAAATCATCATCATAACTAACATCATATAACTACATCAATATAACCACCATAATCATCCATTTATTAAAACTCACCATGTAGTGTCATACATCCAAAACCATAATAAAATTGAAATATCAACGCACACATAAAAGTGGCCTAAATGATTTTGGCAATATAAAATTAAAAAGCAAACTATGGGTGGGTACTACACCTGAATCAAGAAGCATGATCTACTCCAAGAGAGAGAAGAAACCATGAACATGCTACACATAGCCTAATGCCAGATTCACAATTACCAAAAGAACTTCACCATCTCAAACATGTATAAACACACTAGCTAATGAAATGCCTAAGTTTCCAATTATATCCAAACCTCCACATGTCATGGTGAGATTCACACGCCATGTAAAAAATAATAGTACATGCCAATAGTCCATGTCAGAAGTCACCACAACACATTTTTGGACCAGGACAACAAATGAACAGAACTTTAACACTTTTAGATCACCAAATAATACCACAACTAAGGCTAGAAACTAAATCCATCTCTGTAAGTATCAACACACCTTCAAACTTACATTGCACAAACCTTCTAGAAAGCACAAATGAAGCACTATTAACTGCAACTATAAAACTATATTTGTTTGTTCAATGAACCATAGGTATCCAGACCACATAGACTTCTAGATATAAGAGTATAATACTAAATCACTAGTAAACATCATCTTCACATGATACATAATTATCTTTCATTTTCCTAAATTCATACAATATTTGACATTAATGACAACAAACAACTAAACATATATTTCTAACAAGAAACTTGCAAGGATCAACATTGGATAAGATCTATATGAAAGAAGAGCTAGAATAAATTGATAAGAGACATACTTGGGAACTTATCCCAAGACCATAAGGAAAGAATGCACGATAGGAACTAAGTGGATATTTTGAAACAAATTAGATGAAAAAAGACATATAGTAATAAATAAGGAAAGACTTGTGTGTAAGGGATACTCACAAGTGGAAGGAATATATTTTAAGGAGACTTAAAGAATAGAATAAATTAGGATGTTTTTAACTTTTACAATACATAAGGGCTTCAAATTTTATCAGATGGATGTCAAATGATCTATGTTTTTGAATGGCGAATTGAAAGAAGTATACATAGAGAAACCAAAAGGATTAAAACTATCGAACATATTAGATATCATCTACAATTTTATGAACACATTATATGGATTGAAGAAATCTCCCAAATCTTGGTATGCAAGACTAGATAGGTATTTACTAAGCAATAATTTAAAAAAGGTACTAAATATGGCAATATTTATTTTAAAGTTGAAGAAAATAAAATCTTAATTGTTGTAGTCTATGAGGATGATATAATATTTCGATAAAATGATGGTATGTGTAAGAATGTTTTTGATAAGATGCAAGAGGGATTTGAAATGTTTATGATTGGGGAACTAAATTTATTTCTTTCTTTACAAGTCAATCATAAAAATGAAGGTGTCTTTATTTCATAATCAAAGTATGTTAAGGAAATGTTGAGAAATTTTGGAATGGAAAATGCTAAACTTGTAAGTACTCCTATGTCCATCTATTATAAATTGAGTAAGGACATTGAATCTCCAACAACTGATGAGAAGATACAAATCAATGGTTTGAGGACTATTATATTTGATTTCTACTAGACTAGATGTCATGCATGTAATTTTTCTTATATCTAGATTCCAGCAAGATCCCATAGAAACACATGTTGATACTATGAAAAGAATTTTTAGATACTTGAAAGGCATTGAAGACTATGGATTATAGTATCCTAAGAATTTTTATTTTACTCTAACTACTTATACTAAAGCAGCTTGGGCTAGTTGTGTAGATGACAAGAAAACTACAAGTGGGGTGCATTTTTCCTTGGACCCTAGTTGGTTTCTTGGTCAAGTAAGAAATGTGACTCGTTATCTTTATCAAGTGTATAAGATTAACACATTGGTGTTGCATACTTGTGTACACAGGTACTGTGGATGAAAAAAACTTTGAAGAATATTGAAATACTATTTGATGAGCCTATTTCTATCTTTTATGACAACACTAGTGCAATAAATATTTCAAAGAATCTGATACTGCATTCAAGGAAAAAACACTTTTCAGTTTTGATGAAGGGAACTCCCCTACTAACCTAAACACACAACACAACAGAGAAATAAATGAAAATTGCAAGAATCAAACAATTGCAAGAATAGAAGCACTTTCTTTCTATTATCTTCAATGAAATGACATTACAATATTTATAAAATAACATGTTACAACCACATGGGCATTTTCATTACAATAATTTGCAAGCCAAAGCCACCATATGCACCATCAAAACTACTCTTGGTAACCCATTTTTATCTTCTTTATATTGGGAGGTTTAACTGGCCTAGAAGGTTTTGGAAATTGTAACCCTCATTTTTTAGGTTGACAACCTTTATATTATTTTTCCATACATTGGAATGTGTCGAGAATATGCCCCCAAATGGGTTCTAGCACTCATTGGAGTATTTAATGGGATTTTTTTTCTCCTAAAGTAATGCAACTTCTCGAGGCCATATCTTGTGAATCGTGTACCCAATTTTCTATTATACCACTTTTTGAAAACCTCTTGAAGTTCTCTATAGCTTGGATTACAAATAACCATCTCAAACAATTTTTTACCCCCTTTTGAAGCCTCTAAGGCCTTCAAAACTAAGTTTAAAGTTTTTATAACACCACATCAAAACAAAAAAAATCAATATTATCAAAAATGGACTCAATCTTGGCATGAAATGCTACCAACATGCTTATATATCCAAAATAAACCTCCAAGGAAGTAATTGGAACAATTTGTGTACAAATGAAAAACTTACTAGAAATGGTAAAATTTTCAAAAATAGTAACCCTGCTAAAAATAGCCCTTACTAAAAAACTAGACAATATTTTTGGGTGATGCAAGATTGTTATTAGACCCTAGATGCTCCTACATCAAGTTTAGTATCACTTTTTGAAAGAAAAAGATTTGGAGAATAAGGTGAAACTTGAGTATGTGCCTACAAAAGATTAAGCAGTGTGTTGAGAGACATACTTTCAATTTCTTCTATATTGAAAATCCATTTGTGTCGTTTGGATATGTTGTTAAGTAGTATTTAGAGATATTAGATAATGGATTTTGTGCTTCAGATAAAAGTTCAAAGGAATTGGTGTTCATCGGTATGTGACAATGTTTGGCAAAGTTTGTTGTGAGAAATTCATGCTCCACATTACTCTGCATGATGATTTTTAGTGTTTTGGATTTGTAATTTCACATATTATGTTCTTATCTTTGTTCAATTATATTGCTGCATTTTTTGTGTTTTGGATGCATGCTCTCAAAGTCTGATGAAGTTTACTCTATATTTGGCTGACCTCAAGTGTTTACACTTTCAAATAAAAATCTCTGGTGAATGTGAATTGAAGAGTAAAATGTATGTTTTATATTTTGGTCCTAGTTAAGATGTGACATGATTGGCTTTTCATTCCTTTCCATCATAGGAATGCTTTAGTGTTGACCTAATTTGAATAATGTTTGGTTAATGCGCTTAGCTAGAACCTTAGGAGATTTTTCAAGTATGATGACAGTATAAATAAAGGATGAATTATTGAGAGAGTATGTGTAAAAATGTGCTAAAGATGTGAGAAAGATAATATATATCTTTGTATGTGTGGATATGAGTTGGATGTGAAGTATTGTAATATGCAATGTGGACTTTTATGTGTCAGCTATTAGAAGTAGTGAGCATAAAGTATCTACTAATATTTTAGTCAAATTGTAGAGGTGGACTGGTGGTGGATCTTGTCTCTTTTATTATTCTTCATCTGAGTAGTGATCCCTCCGAGAGTGAACCTTTTTCTTCTAGGTAGTGAGCCCTTTGGTAGATGTGTTTTTGTTAGAATGTTTTAGAATAACTGAGAGGAGGGGGGAATCAGTTATCCTCGGGTCCAAATGTACCAATTGAAATTTCTAGCACTTCAACAAACTTAGATCTAATCATCTATTCAACTCAGTCTTTATAGCATATATCAGAAGCATATAACATGCGGTCCATTGTCCAAAAGTAATTAACTTGCAAAATATAACAACATTCACATCAAAACATTCACACAAGTATAACACCAAGATTTATAGTGGAAACCCAACTTGGGAAAAACCACTTTGTAACATGCTACTGATTTTCACTCTTCTGAAGTGAGCTCTATGAAAAGCCAACCATGTTAAAGGTTTACAAACACAATGTTAGGTGTGACCCTATTAAAGGATTTAAAATACTCTATCAAAAGGGTCCTGGTTGGAGGACTTAAGAGTATTCCATTAGAATGTCACCTTGATTAAAGGATTTATACAATGACTGTTAGGTCAACCTTGATTAAAGGATTTAGACTGATACAATCGTTAGTAAGTAACAGTAGTTTCTGATCTGAAAAACATACAACTCACTTTACAAATGCAAATCCACTTCACACATATTTGTTGATTTACTGACCGGTCTACATTTCCATCTCCATCTTTGGTCTTCTCAGAATTCACTTCAAGCAATCACAACTCTGTTCAGCTCCTTCACAATTTCACCTTCAGCCTTCTACTTAGACTTATCAGTCAATAACATCAACTTCTTCTTCTCTCTTCTTAACCTCACAATTAGGTTTTCCTTTATACCTCTTTGATTAGGTAGATCCATCTTTTGCCTCTTAATCTCCTCCGTAGATCTTAGGTTTAGGTCGGATTCATCGAATCCTTCCATTATTATGTTCTTCATCCTTCCTTCTAGATACATCTCCAAACTTCTCTTTGAATCCATAAGAAAATGATTTTCCATGCATTAAATACTCCATACAATTCATTAATAGTGTCAACATGTTTTACATATCCCAAGAATTCAACTATGTCGGCTAGGAATCTTAATTCTTTCTCTAAAAGTGATTTACTAACACTTGGTCAATACTATTTTCTTCTCCTCGGTCATCACTGTGTATCTCGGTCACCACTACAAACTGTCTTCCTCGGCAAACACTTTCTTTGCTCGGTAATTTCCTATCTCTCAGCAATTACTGATGTTCGATCAACACTAGATTTACTCGGCATATACTAGTGCTCGGTCGACACCAACATCACTCAGCTTAAACTAGATTTCTTCACTTTTGCTCGGTTAAGCCTACCTCTCTAGTCTTTCTTCTAACTTAGATAAATAATACATTATCTTATCAATATGCCAACTAATCAAGTACCCATTGAAGTATCAAATCAGTCAACCTTTCCTTAGGTTCTCTTGTTATCTCCTTTCCCAAATCCTCTTCATCAATCAATAGATATGGTACTCTCCTAGATAGAAACTATCTTACCAGTTAAGGTTTGACATCAATGACAACATAACAATTGTTTCAATTATAGTTTCCGACTATCTCCCTCTTTGGCATTGATGGCAACACCATATGAATAACACATAATTTACCAAACAATCCAAAAACTTTGTGCATCAAATTTTTATAATATCCTTAGTTTCATTTTGATTCACAACTTTCTTTTTCCTGACTGCATACACAATTGCTCCCTCTGAATATTTTTTGTATCTCTCTCTCAGGTTTCATTGAATCTTCTCCCTTTGTGTTTTCATTTGAATCTCTCCCTCTTTGACAACAATGCCAAAGCTATATCTATTACTTCCATCTTCCACATGTAGATATATGCGTGCCAGTTTTGTATGTTGTATTCTTCTTTTGTCATCTTTCTTATGACTAATTATCATCTCTGCTTCACTTCTCACAACTCTAGGCAACTCCTAAAGTATGACCTTTTCTGCATCAATTTGTCAAATATTATGTTTAGCACATTTGATACAGTGCTCCTAGTTGACTAGGGAACCTCAGTTATGGGAAACACCCATAGTTTACCTCTAATATATTCATGAGCATCCTTAGGTAAAGCTTTTGTGAATATATCTGTTAATTGTTCCTTTGTATTTACATATTCTATTCTCGCTTCTTTGTCTTGAACTAGCTCTCTCAAGTAATGATACTTGATAGCAATATGCTTAGTCTTTGTGTGCATAACTGGATTCTTTGATATATTAATAACACTAGTGTTATTATAGAAAATAACAACCAGCTCAGTGATTTCCTCTTTCGTTCCTTTTAATAATTGCTTAATCCACACTAAATTTAAACAACTCACTGCTATTGCTACATGCTCATCTTATGTTGTAGATTGGGAAATGCGGTTTTGCTTCTTGCTTGTCTAGGAGACTAATCTCTTTCCTAGAAAGAATTCTCCACCACTTGTACTTTTTCTATCATCAACATTTCTAGCCCAATCTACATTAGTGTAAACTCTTATTTCAAACTTTTCATTATTTTTTTAGTATAATCCATAATCCTCGATTCCTTTTAGATATCTCAAGGTTCTTTTCACTGCCATCATATAATTCTCCTTAGGATTGGTAGAAAATCTTGTCACAATCCCAACTGCTAGGGCAATATCCAGTCTATTGTGAACAACATATTGTATAATTCCAATCATATATCTATACAAGGTTTGATTCACTTCAGCAGTATTATAAATTTTAGATAGTTTCTATCTAGGAGCCATAGGAGTACTCATTGGTCTGGAGTCTTCCTTACCAAAATTTTGCAGTATATCTTTAACATATTTAGATTGAGTAATGTAGATACTGTTAGATTTGACAAACGCAAATCATCCCAAGAACACCTGCATGCAAGACTGTCACAAAGAAGAAGCAAAAAGAGAAGGCAGAAGCTATGGCGGCCAATAGGCCAGAGACTGCAAAACCATGTTGCAAGAAAATAATCTTCTATTAACAATGATGAAAATAATACAATCTCCTTATTGAAATGAAAGAAGTGAATCCTTATAAAAGGAAACACGAAACCCTAAAGGCTAAAACCCTAAAGAATTATAAAGCGCCTAAGTGAAACTTAAGCCAAGAGTATGATAAACTAATAATTAAATGATTTAATTATTAGCTAACATAAGACTACTCTAACACCCCCCCTTAAGTGTAACTTAGGGAGAAGCAAAAAAAGCTAAACTACTGCAGAAAGCAGGAAAGATGGGTCCCGGCAACTAGGCCTGATCAGGTACCCAAACATAAAGCAAAAGATGTCCCAGAGAAAGGAACAAGAAGAGAGCAAGAAGCTCCTCCGAAGCATGTCTGAAAAATCTGTCAGAAGATACTGCTGGAACCCCCACTGAAGTGCATGACCAGGTAGAGAAGACAAGTGTCTGAAGAGCTGATCAATCGAAGAGGTGACCTCCAAAAAAGGAATGAATGAGTGTCTATATAGTAGATGATCCATCTCACCGAAATGCATAGGTGCCTAGCCACTGCATCCGCCTAGTACATAGGAACAAAAATTGAATACGTAGATCACTCAACCGAACCAAGGAAGCAATAGAACCAACAGGTGAACCCCCCCATAATGCTGAACGGGGTGACAGGAACACTGAAATGCAATGCCAGAAACATCTGCAAGAAGAAGAAACAGGAACACCAACAGTGCAACAGAAGCACACACACAGGATAAAGGGCGGTGTCATAGACACAGTCTACATGGGCTAATGTCGTGGAAGGTACGCTCACTTGACAAGAGTGGATGCGCCTATAGTGGCAAATGCATCAGAATCCCCCCATGGCACTTTATAACTGAGTGCGTATACAAACAAACACATAGTGTTCAAGATCCCAAAATGCAAAAGCAGGCACTTTATCTCAGTGCGTTTACAGAACAAAGATACATTAGAAAGAGCATGCAAGCTCAGAAGTCAGAAAGAAGAGTGCACTAAGAAACCAGAAGAAGAGATCCCCGGACCTGTAGAACCAAGCACACCACCAGAGGGCATAAACTGCATAACTCGGAGGAGTGAAAATCTGGAGCAGAATCTGGAAGAAATACCTCTGCCACTGAATAGTACACAGAATCAGCTTTCCGACGATATCTTGTTTGCCGAAAAAGGAGTCCGGATGAGCCAGATATGACTCCCGGAAGGCAAAAAGAGATATCAAACTTCAACAGAAAAAAACACTATTAAAATGGTGGAACCAAAAACCCTAACCTCCACCATCGAAAAGTTCTCGGAAAGAGCTTTCCGACGATATATGGAAGTCAGAAAAAGACCCCCGTATGCTCCCTGTAGAGCGAAAAAGGCCCAGGTACCCCCAAAAAGGCAAAAAAAGAGCCCCAGGGGCTAAAAAAAATAGGCCCCCGGGCGCATGGCGCGCTCCGGGGGCTGGGCCGCAGCCCCTGGTTGGTCATATGACCGCGCTGCTGTGAAATGAGCCCGCGGGGGCTGAAACGGGCCGCCACCGGCGGCGGGGGCCAGCGGAGCGGCGGTGGGCCGGGCGAAGCCTGCAGAGCGGAGCGGGGGCGCGGGGGCGCGAGCGGGCGCTGGGCCGGCGGGCAGCAGACGGCGGAGGAGCCGCCGGGAGGAGCTGCGGAGCGGAGCACCGGAGAGCGGCGGTGGCACGGGCGCGGGGTGGCCGCTCGGCGGTGCTCTGAAACCCTCCTGCATCTGAATCACTTCAACAAAACACGAACAGCGAGCAGCAAGATGGCTCTGATACCATGTTAGATTTGACAAACGCAAATCATCCCAAGAACACCTGCATGCAAGACTGTCACAAAGAAGAAGCAAAAAGAGAAGGCAGAAGCTATGGCGGCCAATAGGCCAGAGACTACAAAACCATGTTGCAAGAAAATAATCTTCTATTAACAATGATGAAAATAATACAATCTCCTTATTGAAATGAAAGAAGTGAATCCTTATAAAAGGAAACACGAAACCCTAAAGGCTAAAACCCTAAAGAATTATAAAGCGCCTAAGTGAAACTTAAGCCAAGAGTATGATAAACTAATAATTAAATGATTTAATTATTAGCTAACATAAGACTACTCTAACAGATACCTTTATCCATCTACTAAACTTACAAACCAACAAATAATTTGATCTCTCCAAACATAGACATTTCAAACTCAATTTGCATCTCATTTGAAAAATTCTGACATAGGGCATCTTGTCCTCCAAATATGATATCATCAACAAAAATTTCAGCTAACAAAATCCCTTTACCTTTCTCTATCTTCATATACAGATTGTCATTGTCATTTGTTCTTGCAAATCAAATCTTTATCAAATAATTATGTAGTCTCCCATACCATTCTTTGGGGGCTTGCTTCAATCCATATAGCGCCTTGTTCAACTTGCAAACCATATTTTTCTTCCTCCAATCAAAAAATCCTTCAGCTTGTTCAATGTATACCTCTTCTTCTAATATACCATTCAAGAATGCAAATTTGACATCCATCTGATATACTTTGAAACCTTTATATGCAACATATGCAAGTAGATTCCTTACTCCCTCTAATCTTGCAACAGGGGAAAATGTCTCTCCATAGTCAATTTCTTCTTCTTGTGCATACCCCTTGCATACCAATCTTGCCTTGTTTCTTGTGACCTCTCCATGTTCATTTAGCTTGTTTCTAAATACCCATTTTGTTCCAATAACATTCTTGTCTTCTAGTCTCAGCACCAGAGTCTAGGTATCATTCTTTTCTATCTAATCAATCTCTTCATTCATGGCTTGTATCCAATCATCATTCTATAAAGCATCTTTTACTGTTTTAGGTTTAAACTCACATAATAAACATGTATGATCTTTCAACTTACTTCTTGTCAGGATTCCAGACTCTTTATCTCCAACGATTTGTTCAGGATTGTGATGTCTTCTTACATATTGTGCCAATGTAGGTTAAGATTTCTTTTCTTTGTGTTCTTGAATTTTATATTCATCTTGTAAGTCATCTACTTCTTCTTCTAATTGCTTGGTAGCATCCTCATGATGCTCGGAAGCATCCTCATGATGCTCAGTATTGCTTATCCATGACTCTTCATATGGTTCAAGTGTATTACTTGCCTCTCCTTCCATGTAAATAAAAGATATGTAATCTTCATGTTCTTGTTTGCCCTCCAATTCAATCTTTTATGCATATTCATCAACTCTTACATTTGCACTTTCCACAACTTACTTAGTGTTAGAATTCAAATACTTATAAGCTTTTCTCTTAGTGGAATAACCTAAGAATATGCCTTCATCGCTTTTTGTATCAAATTTTCCATTCCTATTGTCTTTCAATATATAGCATTTATTCCCAATGATTATAAAATACTTCACATTAGGTGCATAACCATACCTAACTCAAAAGGTGTAGCATTTGTACCTTTCTTGATTTGTACTTGATTCAAGGTATAAACAATTGTACTTATAGCTTCTCTCCAATATTTTTGTGCAATATTCTTTTCAATCATCAGTGTTCTTGTACAATTCATAATTGACATGTTTCTTCTTTATGCTATGCCATTCTATGGAGGTGTTCTCGGTGCAGACATCTGTCTCTTGATTCCTCTATCATTGTAGAACAAATTAAACTCATTTGATATAAATTCTCCACCTCGATCAGACCTCAAACATTTCAAGATTCTACTTGTTTCTTTTTCAACTTTTTCCAAATACCACTTAAACAACTGAAATGCATCAGATTTCTCTTTCAAAAATATTACAGTCATCATCCTAGTGTAGTCATCAATAAACAAAATAAAATACTTATCACCATAATAACTTTGTACACCCATAGGTCCACAAAGGTCAATATGAACCAATTCTAAAATATTTTTAGAAGTATATGTCTTGCTCTTAAAACTAGACTTTGTCATTTTTCCCAATTGATATTGTTTACACGTCACATTATTAAGTTTCTTCAATCTCGACAAACCTCTAACTTTCTTCTTTTTTATAATAGTTACCAGATTATCAAAATTCACATGACATGGCCTCTTATGCCATAACCATACATCATCAAATTGTGCAAACAAACATGTTTCTTCATATAGGTCTAGATAGAACAAGTTACCTCTTGTATGTTCTCCACTTCCAACTAGTTCACCAGTGGCATCAAATATTTTAGCCTTTCTGTGATAAAATTCCACTCGGTAACCTATATTGTTCAGCTGTGAAACACTCAGCAAATTATAGTTAAGACCTTCAGCCCAATAAGAATTTTCACATGTGATCTTATCAGTCAGCTTAATTGATCCTTTACCTCTCATAGGATATGGTGCATCATTACCAAACTTAACACTTCTACCTTTGTAATGATTTAGGGTTTCAAATTTACTTTTATCACCAGTCATGTGATGTGAGAAACCACTATCAATAATCCATTTATCACCTTTACTCACATAAGAAATAAGTGCAATTTTCTCATCTTCATCAAAATCATCTTTCATAGAAACATAAACAACAATATCACATTCATCAGATTCACTAGTGTCACTGTCAGTTTCCTCTTCAGCAATATAGCAAGATTTCTTACCTTTGTCTTTGTATTCTCTATACCTTCGATGATCTATGTCATTTCTCTTGTCTTTGTACTTTCTTTCCCTTCTCTCATCCTTGTCAGTCATGTCATGGAATCTTGTTGCAATATGGCCAACTTTGTTACATGAAAAATAGATTATAGGAAGTTTACCTTTATATTTCCATTTTCCTCTTTGTAGTCTTCTAGCCATGAGTGCCTCAAGATCATCTAGTTCCTCATCAAAAGTGTCACTATCACTATCACTTTTCACACACTTTTCTTTTACCTTCTTAGACTTATGCAGTACCATTTGTGACTTGAATGCAGATTCAACATTAGGAATAGTGTAGTTATCATAGTTAGATAGCTCAAAAGCAGTAAGCTTGCCATTGAGACTTTCCAGAGTTAGAACATTACCAAGGTTACATCTTGATTCTTGAATTGCAAAAATTCTGATAGCATAGATAGGAAGCAAATTTCTCAATACATTACCAATAATAGTTTCATCATTAATGTTTCCATTAGCTCCTCTTATAGCATTCATTACTTCCTTAATTCTACCATAGTAATGAGCAATATTTTCACCTTCTTCTTGCATTTTCATTTCATCAAACTTACCTCTCAAACTTTCAAATTTTTCTCTCAGTACATTTATATCTCCACCATAGATAGTTGCAAGAGTATCCCACATTTGCTTTGCAGTAGTGCAATCTTTGATATCTTCAAATTTACGATAGCTTAGAGTAGATGCAATCTCCAACATTTCTTGATTTTGTTCTTATTTTTCTTTCATCTCCTCGGTAGTCAAAGGTGCAGTAGGTATAACATAGTCATGTTCCACATAGTACTTCATCGAATCACCAATGCTAGCTAGATGCAATTTCATCAGAGTTTTCCATACAGGTAAGTTCTCTTTGTTCAACTTTGGTACCTCCTTTTTATACATCTTGATCATTAGCTTCAAGTACCTTTAAACTTTTCTCTGTAACCACTAATAGCTCTAATACCAATTGTTAGAATATTTTAGAATAACTGGGGGGAATCACTTATCCTCGGGTCCAGATATACCAATTGAACTTTCAAGCACTTCAACAATCTCAGATCTAATCAGCTATTCAACTTGGTCTCTATAGCATATATCAGAAACATATAACATGCATTCCACTGTCCAAAAGTAAGTAACTTGCAGAATATAACAACATTCACATCAAAACATTCACACAAGTATAACACCAAGATTTATAGTGGAAACCCAACTTGGGAAAAACCACTTTGTAACATGCTACTTATTTTCACTCTTTTGAAGTGAGTTCTATGAAAAGCCAACCCTGTTAAATGTTTACAAACATACTACTAGGTGTGACCCTATTAAAGGATTTAAAACACTCTGTCAAAAGTGGCCTAGTTAGAGAACTTAAGAACATTCCATTAGAATTTCACCTTGATTAAAGGATTTATACAATGACTGTTAGGTCAACCTTGATTAAAGGATTTAGACTAATACAATGGTTCAAAAGTAACAGTAGTTTCTAATCTAAAAACATACAACTCACTTTAAAAAAAAATATCCACTTTGCACATATATTTTGATTTACTGACTGATCTCCATTTCCATCTCCATCTCTGATCTTCTCAGAATTTGCTTCAAGCAATCACAACTCTGTTTAGCTCCTTCACAATTTCACCTACATCCTTCTTCTTAGACTTATCAGTCAATAACATCAACCTCATATTCTCTCTTCTTAACCTCATAATTAGGTTTTCCTTTATACCTCTTCAATTAGGTAGATCCATCTTTTGACACTTAATCTCCTCTGTAGATCTTAGGTTTAGGTTAGATTCATTGAATCCTTCCATCATTATGTTCTTCATCCTTCCTTCTAGATAAATCTGCAAAATTCTCTTTGAATCCATAAGAAAATTATTTACCATGCATTAAATGCTCCATACAATTCATTAATAATGTTAACACATTTTACATATCCCAAGAATTTAACTATGTCGGCTAGGAATCTTAATTCTTTCTCTAAAAGTAATTTACTGACACTTGGTCAATACTATGTTCTTCTCCTCAGTCATCACTATGTATCTCGGTCACCACTACAAACTGTCTTCCTCGAAAAACACTGTCTTTTCTCGATAATTTCTTGTTGCAATTACTGTTGTTCGGTCAACACTAGATTTACTTGGCATATACTAGTGCTCGTTCAACACCAACATCACTTGGCTTAAACTAGATTTCTTCACTTTTTCTCGGTTAAGCCTACCTCTCCAGTCTTTCTTCTTACTTAGATAAACAATACATTATCTTATCAATGTGCCAACTAATCAAGTACCCATTGAAGTATCAAATAACTCAACCCTTTCTTAGGTTATCTTGTTATCTCCTTTCCCAAATCCTCTTCATCAATCAATAGATATGGTACTCGAGCCTAGATAGCAACTATCTTACCAATTAAGGTTTGACATCAATGACAATATAACAATTGTTTCAATTGTAGTTTCCAACACCTTTTTGTAGTGAGCATTCTTTGTAAATAGGACCTTAACTAGTGCCACTCAAATAGGTGTTTATACAATTGAGAATTAATCTTCTCTGTGGTTTTTTCCTTAATAGGGGTTTCCATGTAAATCTAGTGTTTCATTGTGTATGGTGGTTCCTATTTACACATTATCTTTTCATGTTTACATTATTTTGTGGTTAAGAATTAACGTAAGTTTTGTATATCTAATTTAAAAGAATGTTTATAAGTTTTATGGACAGCTAATTCACCTCCCCACCTCTTAGTTATCTTGTGCACTTAACTCTCTCTCTCTCTCTCTCTCTCTCTCATCTCTCCCTCTCCCTACATATCTCCCCTCACTCCCTCTCTACTGGTAGTTCTCTACATGCTTCCTCCTCCCTCTCCCTTTCTCTATGTCCTATCTTCCCATGCTCTCTCTCCACTTATCTCTCTCTTACTCTTTCCCTCTCTACTTATCTATATCACCCCTCTCTCTATCTCTACATACATCTACCTCCCTCACTCCTCACTCTTATTTATCTATATAAATCTCGCTCTCTCTTGCTCCCTCTTTCCATCTCTTTTTCTCTTTATCTCACTATTTTTGTCTCTACTCAATATGTATACCTATCCTTCTATCCTTCTCCATATAAATATTCCTTTCTCCCATTTCTCTCTACCTCTATTTCACTCTTTGTTTCTCCCTTATTATCTAGACCTATCTTTTTACCCGTCTAACTTTCTCTCACCCTTCACCCTCTACTCTCTTTCTCTTTCTCTCTCCATATCCCTCTCTCTACATATCTCCTCACTCCCTCCCTACCTGTATTTCTTTATATTACTCTCTTTCTCTCATTCTCCCCTCTCCTTCTTGAGTAAAAGTACAAAGTTGTGTCATAATTTTATAAAGGAAATGGCCAACATTGATTCAAGTTTTTGAATTCAATCACTAAAAAGTGGGATATGTGTTGAAAAATTTTAACTAATGTAAACTAATAAAATGTTTAATTTTTAATGAGCTTTATATTTGTGATTTTTTTAAAAAAACATAAAAATATAGAAATATAGTTTTTAATAAAATAAAAAGTAAAATTTAATTGTTGATTAAATTTTGAAATTAGAGTGGTGTCATCTGTCAACCTTTATATAGTATTTTTTTTTTTAATTCTTTTTTTGTGTATAGATAACTTGAAACTTTAGTGCATGGGTATATCTTTTCACTATTTTTATAAATGTATGTTTAAATATAAAATTAAAAATTTACGTGTATTGGAATATCTCTCTTTCAATTTGATGTCACCTTTTGTCTTAACTATTCATCCAAAATATAAATAAATTATATTCACTTGATATAGATTCTTTCCTCTACTGCATCATATTTTTTCTAAAAAATTTAAATAAATTTTACTAGTTTTCCATGACAAGATAATCAGTCGTATATTTTTGTGTTGATTACTACTTTAAATAAAAATTAAATATAATGTATAAAAAGTAATTAAAATATTAAAAAGATATATTTTTAAATCACTTATAGATCTACAAAAGGCTATTTTTATATTTTTTTTTAAATATCAATAAAAGGAGTAGGAGTTGTTGAAACATTGCTTTTCTGAAATAATTTTATTTTTTGGTAATTGGACCCAAAGTTGTCTAAAATATGCATTCAATAGACACTTCCAATTAGAAAAATTGAGACACCTATCTAGCTTAGCTAGAATGAATCTAACTAGACCATATGTTTGACAAAAACTAATTTTGAGTTAGAATACTTAAATTCAGTTGTGTTGATAAGTTGGCCTAAAGTGTGACCTCTCTCTCTCTCTCTCTCTCTCTCTCTCTCTCTCTCTCTCTCTCTCTCTCTCTCTCTCTCTCTCTCTCTCTCTCTCACATTACATGCATTTCTCACTCCCCTCTATATCTATCATATCCCCCCATACTAGGTCTCTTACCACTATATCAACAAATAGATAGAATCAAATAGAGAGTGAGATAGAAAAAAACAAATATTGCAAGAGAGAGGGAGAGATATGTAGCAAAATAGAATATGGGGGGGGGCGCGCGGGGGGGTTTGAGGAAGAGGTATGGAGATAAAGATAAGTAGAGAGAAAAATGAAAGGGAGATATGGATAGAGAAAAAGGTAGGGATAAAGAGATATGTAGGTTGGGAGAGAGGTAGAGAGCTTGCAGAGGTAGGGAAGGAGAGTGTAGAGAGATGTTAGATTGATAGAAGTGGAAAGGGAAGACTCAAGAGATAGGATGGAGAGGAATAGAGGTCTTTTAGGGAGGGAGATATATGTAGAGAGAGAGAGAGAGAGAGAGAGAGAGAGAGAGAGAGAGAGTGTGAGGGATACAAAGAGAGTGAAATAGATATAGAGAGATAATGATAATAGGAGCTTAATCATTATTAAATTTTGTCCGTCTAAGAAATTATAAGATCTAAAGCTTAGGGAGAGAGGAGAGAGAGACGGAGAGAGAGGAGAGGGAGAGTGATAGGGAAATGAATAGGTCTAGATATTGGTGGAGACATAGCATGTGATAGAGAGATAGCAAGATAATACTTAAATGTTATATTTTATGTATATATCCTAATGAAAAAATACTATGGGGAGGAAAAACTAATTAGCATTCAAAATGCATACATTTTTTCGCTAACTAAAAACCCGACCTACAACATGTATTTCATTTAGGCTTTACTCAAAGAAACATGTACATGTATTTTCTTGTTTAATATTCACTAAAACACATACGTGTTTTCCTTATTTAACATAACACGTACATATTTTTATTTCAAATAACATGTACATGTTTTTTATTTAAATAACACACACATTTTGGAACAAATTTCTTGAGCCATAACGCTTATATATTTTTTGAATTGTCAAAAAATACATACGCATTTAGCTCATTTTTCTTTTTTTGGGTGGGTGGCCACAATTTTGTTCACCATTCACCACCTCAATGCACATACCCTATAAATATGTACTATCTTATACAATGTGCATACAAGCCAAATGAAAGCTTAGTATAAAAGTTAAAAGGAATTTAAGATATCTATAATATTTGTATATCCACATAAGATTGGAGTATTTGCACAAGAAGATTGGTTGCATATATGGTAAGAAAACAAACAAGGAGCTTAGTTTAACTTTTAGACAAAATAAGAAAAATATTGTTTCATTATTTATAAATTATAGTCTAACAACAACTTTTCTTGATTATATTTTTATAATTGTAAATTATATTGGTAGAAGATATATGTTAAAAAAAAAAATTAAAAATTCATAAATGCTCCTCAGCCTTTGGCTCTTAGTCGAAAAGATTCAAAACCCATACTTTGTATCGAATAGCTAAAATAATTTTATAAATAAAAAAATCTTCCAAAAAATGTACGATATGATTTAACATTGGGAAATACCTATGGACTTGCAAATTCGAAACTTCTATACATACTAAATGTAATAATCCTCGCCATAGACTTGAGGACCCTTATCTAGCTTTTTGTCACCATACTGAGAAAGCTCTCTCTTGTTCAACATGAGTCTGACAATCATGTCCATGGTTTTTGTGAAAAAAAAAATGTAAGAAGATAAAACAGATAAACAGCCTAATCAATGTTTCCTCCACTCTCAAAGGCATGTTGTGGTCCGGTCACATTATCATAAACCATCTCATATCATAGTTTATGGAAATGGTGGACAAAATTCAATACTACAATAACAGATGTCATAGTTGATAGACAATTTAAATGGTAATGACATGACACAATTGATATACAGTGCAAAAGACACCACACTGAATTTTAGGGCAGAGAAGCAATTTGTTTATCTAAAAATGTTAGATGATACTGACAATGTTTGCCATTTGTAACGCCAAGATTGTCCACATTACATCTCGCCAAAACAATCAAGAGGAAAGTCCAGAATGCACACAACTTCCTCATTCAATGCACCAAACTCATCCAGATTTTATTGTATATTGCCTTCAGATTTAATAAGGAAGTCACTGTTTCCCTGTTTTACTGACACCGACTGTATAAGACACCGCTCTCCACATAGTTTACGCCAAATATGTTTCCCTCTTTATTAGATTATTTCCACTACCAGAATTATTACGTCCATATTACTTCATGCATGCTTAGAATTCACTGTATTTACGTACATATTTTTCTTTAAAATTGCTAGTGGTGCCACGAATGATGACTAATTATCACCAACTTCAACTTCAACTTCAAATTACTTGTTCATTAAAGATTGCAGTGTGAAAGGAAAGCGTGTAAAGGCAGCATTTCTGTGCATATACAATTTGTTGTCAGCGATAGACACGGACTGGTTTTTCATGAACAGAAATTTGGTAGCCATGAATCCACGTATATGCTATGGAAGACACGTATAATCTATTATAGTTATTTAGAGAAATTATAAAGTGATTTTTTCATGAACAGAAACAGTGGGGATTTGGTAGCCATGTATCCACGTATATATGCTATGGAATACACGTTTCAAACTGTAACTTATTTATCACCACAATATTTTATTTTCATTGCGCGCCATCTTAGCTGATTTCAGTGAAGTTCTGGCCACGAATTTGACGGTTAACCATCCCTGTCATATAAAAAATTTATATTCGTTAATCAGTATGTTGGGTAGATGTATGTGTTGTGAAATGGGGAAATTATACCTTTTTATTTATAAAAATTAAAATAGAATATTATATCATGTTTTTATTTAAGAGTTCGTTTGGTTGTTGGAATTAAATAATGTTGGAATTGTTAAATTCTAATATTTGACAATTTTGAAAGTTTTAAATTTGAAAAATGGTTTTTGGAATATGGTTGGAACCATTTGGTTCACATGGAATTCACCTGGAATTCATAATGAGAAGATGAAAAATGTTGTCTGCATATGGATTTCAAAATATTATAAATTTTGCTTTACCCCAAATTTCAATTAAAGTGGAATTACCTATTTAGATGGAAGATTCAATGCTGGTTTTGGGGGTAAAACAAGCCCTAAGGGTTCGTTTCTTTTCTCCAACCAAACATCTCAGTAAGTTACTCAAACTCTTGTTCACTACCTATGTTTGTCCATTAGTCTGTGGAAGAAATGTAGAGCTAAACTTCAATTCTATTTTCATCTTCTTCCACAGTGTCCTCCATAAATAACCAACAAACTTACTATCCCTATCTGAAACTATACTCTTAGGTAATCCATGCAACCTCACAATCTACTTGAAAAACAAGTTAGCTACATGTATTACATTTGTTGTCTTCTTACAAGGTATGAAATGAGTCATCTTTGAAAACCTATCTATTATCACAAATATAGAATCATTACCTCTTGATGTCTTTGATAAACCTAGTACACAATCCATGCTAATGTCCTCCCAAGATCTTGTTGGCACTGTCAAAGGTGTATACAATCCAATATTCTGACTACTTACTCTAGCAATTTGACGAATTCTACAACTTTGAACAAAATTTATGACATCCTTATGAATCTGAGGCCAAAAGTAATTCTTACTCACTTAAGCCACTATCTTGTCACTACCGAAGTGTCTAGCTAATCCCCCTCTCCCCCCCCCCCCCCCCCCCCCAAAGTTTTTCCTTAATCAAATTATCCATCATATAACTTCTGGGTATACACAACTAAATTCCTCTAAATAAAATATCATCCTAAATGAAATAGTCCAACCATTTGCTTTAGTATGCTACTATAGGTTCTCTACAAGCTTTCCAAGGTTTTGAGAAATCAAGGTCCTCCTCATACAAGGTCCTCAACTTATCAAATCCCAATAATTCAATTCTCATTTCTTTCAACAAGGTCCTTCTTCTACTCAAAGAATCTGAAACTTTATTTGTTTTACCACTCCTATGTTTCAACACAAATTTATAACTCTACAAGAATTCAACCCATCTCATATGTATCTAATTCAACTTAATTTGACTGTTCAGATATTGCAATGTTTGATGATCAGTGTACAAAACAAACTCCTTAGGCATTAAGTGATGTCTCCATTTCTTCAAAGTTTGTACTATGGCATAAGATTCTTGATCACAAATTGAATATCTTCTCTTGGTATCATTAAAATTTTCACTGAAACAAGCAATTGGTCTACCCTCTTGAGTCAACACTTCTCCAATTGCATTTCCACTCGCATCATCGTCCACTTGAAAAACTTTATTGAAATCAAGTAGGGCTAACATAGGTTATTCAGTCACTTTCTACTTCAACAATTCAAAGCTCTTTTGTGCTCGTGTCCACTTGAATTGTTTTATGTCCCTCCTCATTATCTCAATCATAGTGTTACAAACTGAACTAAAATTCTTGATGAAATTTTGGTAAAAACTTGCCAATCCATGAAATGATCTCACTTTTCCAACATTTACAGGTGTAGACCATTCTAATATTTATTTGACCTTCTTGGGATCCATCTTTAATCCTTTGACAAATATCACAAATCTCAAATATACTATTTCTTCTCTCATGAAAGAGCACTTCTTGATTTTTATCAATGACTTCTCTTCCCTCAATTTTTGCAACACTTGTGTCAGATCTAGAACAAATAATCTTTCTTACTTCTACTAAAAATTAGAACTTCATCAAGATAAACAATCAAAAACTTACTCAAGAATTTCTTTAATACTTCATTTATCAACCTCATGAAAGTACTCAGTGCATTAGTTAACCCAAAAGGCATTACCAACCATTCATACAACCCTTCATTTGTATTGAATGCAATTTTCCACTCATCTCCTTCTCTGATTCTAATTTGATGATAACCACTCTTTAGATCTATCTTTATGAAATATCAAGATCCACTTAAACAACCCATTATATCATCCATCCTAGGAAAATGAAATTGGTACTTTATACTAATATTCATGTTGGTATCATCAAGTTTCCTAGGAAAAAGAGAGGACTTAGGATCAAAGGAATTCAAAAGTCTACTACTTCTTCTAAACGGAATGCTATAAGTAGGACTCAAAGTAATAATACTCATGTACAAGGGAATGAGAGGAAAGATAAATGCAAATCAATTTATAGTATTTGAAAGAAATATGCAAATCCAAACAAAAAGAGTTTTTTTATGAAAAGCACATTTAACTATTAGATCAAATTAAAGCATACACAAGTAGATGCAATTATGAAAAAGAGAGAGCCTATAGATCTAGATGCTATAAATGCAAACAAGGATATCATGCAAAATGCATCTAACTACCAAATAAAAAATGGAAATCTAAATGCATGGATTGTAATAAAATAATGCAAATGCATACAAAATAGATCTAGATATCTAACTGCATAGAAAGAAAATCTAACACCAAAATTAGAATGGAAATGTAATGCAACAAGTTCACCAAAATGTATATAATAAAATGGTGAGCAATGTTAAAAGGTAGATCCCTCGCCAAGGTCTTCAGGTATACATTATAATACAAACCCACCCTTAAGCAAAACCTAATTATCACAACCAAAAGAAGAAGGGTGCTAATGCAAGATCTACGCTCAAGGGGGTTTTGGAATCCTAAAGGAGGTATGAAATGTGATATGGTAAAGAGTAAATGATAGATCTGATCTAATAAACTAAGTGCAAGGGAAAATAAGGGAGAATAAATGCACCTAGAAATAAGATGGAGAAGGTAGGACATTGAATTTGAATTTGAGTATCGTTGAAATGTTGGATCCTATTATAACTTCAAATTTGGAGGGTAGGGACTCGAATATATCTGTCCTAGAATTTTCATTGAAAAATGGAAGGGACAAGTCAACTTTCAACTTGTTCCTAGCAAAAATTGATGAAACTTTTCCAAATTGTGTGGTTATACCTGTACTACTTAGATCCAAAATTGTAGCTCTAAACCTATTCCTAGACACAAAAAATAGGGGGAAAGGTTGTGGAAAGGGGTTTTCCTTGGTCAAACCCCTATTTAGGAATTAGCCTTGAAATAGAATTGAAATTGCATAAAGGAAAGTAATGTAAAAAAGGAAATTGTTGATTCACCTTCTATGAAACCCTCATGAACAAATGCAATAATTGCTCAAATTCATGAAGATGTGTGTAGGTGTTTCTAAACCAAAGACTTGATCTTGGAATGAGATGTATACTCAAGGATACCTTCATAGATGCATGTATCTATGATTGCCACTCCTACATCTTGAATCTATGTATAAGAGAGAGAGAGAGAGAGAGAGAGAGAGAGAGAGAGAGAGAGAGAGAGAGAGAGAGAGATGTATGGATCTTCTTGCTTGATTGAGAATTCCTCTATTTGGACATCATGGGAGAGAAAATTGCATCAATTGGAGAAATTTCCCTTTTCTTGGATGAGTCTTGAAGAAATGGAGACTACGAGATCTTGAATTGAATGCTTGCCTTAAAATATTGAACCCAAATCCTCACTTGCACAACTTGATTTCTTGAATGTTTGAATGCTTGCACTTGATCATGATATTTTTATGTTATTCCAAATGAGGGGAGAAGAGGTCCTTTTATACTTAACTCCCTCCATTTGAGATTCAAATTTTGTCAAGGCCAACCAAAAATCTAAATCTCGAAGGAAAACCCTTCCATCATATCCCAGGCTAAATTTAAGCCCAAAACCCAAGAGACAAGTCAACTTTCAACTTGTCCCCAGGGACAATTGGCTAGGGACTCATCCTAGGTAAAATAAGCTCAAATTTCATGGGGATGTCAAGGAATGTGAAAAGAAGTGGGGGGAGAAAATGCAGGTTGTTGTGATCAAGTATAACTAACATTTGAACCTCAAAGTCACTAAAATGTGGTTGAATAGGTCCTAGAGAATCCAATCATGAGTGCTAAATTTTTAGGACGATACAAATACAAAACAAGCACAATAACATCAATGACAAAAAAGTCAACCAGATCAATAAGTTGGAGAAGCAAGGAACATATAGGAAGAGTGATTGGGTTGAATCAGAAGTCCAACCCAGCACTCAATGAGTGGTGGTGAGTTGCCTCCCACTAAACTAGCATGCAGTGTCGAGATAAAATTGACACCTCTCTAATAAACTCCTAAATGATGACACCTTGTATGAACAAGTGTCAAATATGTGTGAACGACTAAGTAGGCTTAATTAATCCTTAGTGTAAATAAAATAAATACACTAACATAAGATAATGGCTTGCAAATTTGGATTTAATGTCTATGTGCTATGGATGTTGTACTATAATATTTTTAGCTCCTTAGTAGTTTAGTTTTTTAAAATTGGTTGTTGTAGTATGCTAATAGTGAGTGATGTAGAGCATCTTACAAACTAAATGATCAATAGGATCCTTTGTGATCCTTTAAACATCTATTCAATAATTTATTTGTATAGAGGCATCTCATGAGGTAAACCACAACATGTTTTATCACAAAAACATCAACTTTTCTCCTTTTGCATATCCTGATTTCTATATCTGATTCCATTATTCATAACTTTCCATTTTGAAATCCTATTAACAAATCCTTTTGTGGAATTGTTAAAAATTAGTCTTTATAAAACATATATAAATCAGAGACCAATAAAGTAATTAAATTATAAGTTATGGTCTCTACATTGAGAGCCATTTTTCCTGTCATAAACCAGAAGTAAAACACCAAACCCTGCCTAGGGCATCTCATATATTTCTCAAAATGAAACCAAATGATACCAAATAAATTCCACATTAATTATTAATAATTATAGTTTCCAAATATGTAATTCATTTTTTTGCCTATTCATAAATCATTTTACAAGAACAAATCACTACCTGCAACTCCAATGGAGATCTTTAAAAACCAGTTTCCACTCAAATGCACATAACTTTCACAAATATGCATTAAAATGACTAAAACCAAAAGGAAATGAAAGTTAATTCACATATCTTTCTAATTAATATTATTATAGGTCATGATCCTCTAAAATGTGTTTTTACCAAACATTTCAATATGACTGTGGTCAAGCAACTTCAAATATGAAAATAACAACTTTTACTAAAACTGTCATATCTTATTCATTTCTCAACATAATCACTCCAAAACAAAACCAAAAGAAATATTATTCATCCTAATTTATATAAAATTTACTTTTTACAACATTTCCAGGTCGTACATGTCTATACAAGACTTGGAAACTACATAAAAATAGTTAACACCAATCAAAACTGCAAGTTTTGAAGACACCAATTGATTCAAAATGATCTTCCTCCTCTCATTCATGTTTGGAATGACCAATAAAATTATTTTATAGTATTTTTGGTGGTTTATAACTTCCCAACCACCTTTTGAACCATCTCCTTACACTCTTTTAACCCTTTACAACATACTTGCATCTTTTGACAATATTTGTATGCATTTTGCATAACAACTTTACTAGTTTAACTCCAAACTTGACAAATATTTGCATGGACACTTGAATTCCATAAAATGGATTTTAATGGCCTTTATTAGGCATTATTTCATATTCTAACTTTCTTGACCAAACTAGGACCTTAACAAGACAATATTAACAATGTCATACAAATGGCTTCACATAGTCTTACATATGGACTCAAATACATCACAAATGACTAAAATATATTTTAATATCTGATATAAGGACTCGTAACCTCCTTCTTCTCTTGTACTTTAGGTGCCCCTGCACCAGTGAGGTTTTCTATCAAGACTAGTCTAGAGGATGCTCTGCATTACTCTATAGTGTCATTTCAAGTGTTGTAGATTGGAGGACATGTTCATATTACTTGTGCAATGTTCTACTTTATATTTCATGTGTTGGTTCTCTTCACGAGTGAAATTATGTTGTTCTATTATTTGGCATTGTTGTTTGCATTGATCCCTGACTAACTTAGATGTTTATATTTCAATCGAATCATACTCTTTTGGTCTAAGTATACACTAGAGGTTGAGTTAAATGTACATTGGATGATATTTTTGGGCTAACTGGTTAACATACTACATTGTTTATGTTACATTTATCATCAACTTTAGAGGTTGTGTTCTTGAATGCAATTCATTTAAATCAAATTTGGAAGATTCGTTGTGGTGTATTTCTAGGTCCCATTTATTTCCTAGAGTAGACCACAATTACTGTAGTTTCTTATGGTAGCCTTGTCCATGGCAGATCTAGTTGAGATTTTTGGTGAATAAGTTGATATATATAGATGTGAAAATATTTAATTTGAAGCATGGATTTATTGTAAATGATGTGGAAGTATATGTGGTGAAGAAGAAGTGTGAATATTAGTTTTTGATGTGATTTTTTTATCATATCTTTTAGTATGATATAATTTGAGGCAACATATGTGTGTGTTGTCTTTTTCATATTATTGGTCGCTTGACTCAATGGTTCGAGGACAGTTTCACAATCAAGAGATTTTATTTATTTTAATTCATTATTTATCTATGCCTATTGGAAGACAATGAATTTTTTTGGCTGCTTGTGTGAATTTGTATCTTTCCCTAAAGCAGTGTGCTTCAATCTACAAGTCTTTTTGTATCTTGTCCTAGGATTGTGCATCGCAGCTTGCAAGTCCATCCTATCTTTTCCTAAGTTTTTTCACTTTAATCTACAAGTCCAAATTAGGAGCAATGAGCCACCTTAGCCTTGAGCCTAAAACATTGTATCCAGTTATTTATTTAGTGAGTATGATTTTCACCATGGTTTTTCTCACATTGGTTTTTCAAGTCATAAAATTTGATATTCATGTGTGTAGTGTTCATTTCTTTATCTTTCATTGATGTTTAGTTGGTTAAAGATATTTGATAAGTGTGTTTTACTAAAGAAGTTTAAGAATTTTCTCAAGACTAATTCACCCCCACTCTTAGTCTTGTTGTTTGTTCAACATGACGTAGACAAAGATCTCTATCATCCATCTTTTCCCATAAATCAATGAAGTCCATGGTAACATGAGGAATGGGCCTTCCCTTGTTAGCATCTTACCCTCCTCTTTATCTTTGTCTTCATCATGAGTAGGTGAGATAGCCAAGAAGCCATTTAGAGGAGTCGATAGAATATGTCAATGGACCTTTGGTCTACTGGTGACATTGAAATATTCTTGAAGAGCCCACAAAGGATCAAGTCTTGTTGAGCACAAGACACTGAAATCATATGGAATAAGGTCGAGATCCCGCCTTACACAAATTTGGCTAAATGAATACCCCTTAGTCCTTAGCTCTTAGCCAAAAAAACTTAACGTGAAGCTTGTACTCTCATATCAAATTTGTAAAACGATTTCACATTTTACAAATACAATTTAATATTGAAAAAATATACCCGAACCATCAAATTTAAACCTACATACATACTAAATGTAATGATCCTTATCATAGACTTGAGGACCTTCTTTATCTCACTTTTTGTCACTGTTCTGAGAAGCTATCTCTCTCTTGTTCAGTATGAGCCTCACAATCATGTCCAATATGGTTTTTGTGCAAAGAATGAAAGAAGGTAAAACATATATGGAGCTCACTTTACTTGAACAATGTTTCCTCTACTCGTAAAGACATCCTGTGCTCCGGTCATATTGATACACACATGTCATAATTCATCTAATAATTTGTGCGAAATGTTGACAAAATTCAATTCTACAACAACCGATGTCATAGTTGATAGACAAACTTAAATGGAAATGACATAACAAGATTGATAGAGAGTAGAATAGAACACCACACTGAATTTAAGGGCAGAGAAGCAATTTGTTAATCTAAAAGTGCTCGATGACATTGACAATGTCTGCTATTTCTAACGCCCAAATTGTCCACATTACATCTTGCCAAAAAATTCAAGAGGAAAGTTCAGAATCCACACAACTTTCTTATTTAATGCACATAAACTAATGTAGATTTTATTGTATATTGCTTTCAGGTTTAATAAGGAAGTCACTGTTTCCCTGTTTTACTGACACCGACTGTATAAGACACCGCTCTCCACATAGTTTATGCCTCCATCTACGCCATATATGTTTCCCTCTTTATTAGATTATTTCCACTACCAGAATTATTACGTCCATATTACTTCAGCCGGTGGTTATATCAAGCATGCTTAGAATTCACTGTATTTACGTACATATTTATCATCAACTTCAACTTCAAACTTGTTGATTAAAGATTGCAGTGTGAAAGGAAAGCGTGTAAAGGCGGCATTTCTGTGCATATACAATTTGTTGTCAGCGATAGACACGGACTGTTTTTTCATGAACAGAAATTTGGTAGCCATGAATCCACGTACATTATGTAAGACACATTTCAAACTGTAACTTATTTCTCACCACAATATGTTTTATTTTCAATGCGCGTCATCTCAGCTGATTCAATGAAGTTCAGGCCAGGAATTTGAAGGTTAACCATCCCTGTCATATGAATTTTTTATGGCACTTCGGTCATTTAACTGTCCTTTAGTCGACATTTTAATAAAAAAAATATAAGGTGAATATTTAAAATTCTATTAAAATTTAATAAATAGATTGTATAAAGATATTTAAATAATAAATTGTTTATTTTAAATTATATATTATTATGATGTATTTATAGTTTTTGAAAAAAAAATTAATGGGGAAGAGTCACAATCTATTGTGTTTTTTATCAAATCATTTAAACATGGAACATAACCAATTCCAAAATGAGCAAAATAGAGCACCTAGTCCATAAACAACAAAGTTAGGACCAATATAAAACAATCCAAATGAAACAAAGATTGTTTCAATAAACAATCGATTAAAGAAAAATTTTAATTTTTTTTTTTAAATTAAGAAACACCTAATGAAGATCAAAGTCAGGATCAAGGAGTGGGCCCAATAGAACAATTTGCGACTTCTGGGTCAAAAGGGAATGACCTTTGACCTTCTTGAAAATGACTCTCCAAAGAGTAGCGTCCAACTCCAAGGGAGCAAGGGGCACAATGTTGTTGGGCCATCAAAAGTAGCAAATAAGTGAGACAAGCGAGTCACCAACCCTAAAAGAGGAAACTTGTACTCTAGAGAGAGTGAGTCTAGAACCATAGATGAGATTAGGCTCATGCTCAAGAGAGCACTAGAAGCAGCTAGAGGATCTCAATCAATACAAAGTAACATGGGGAGCACCAAAGGAGGGGTCATCATAACAAGAACAACATCCACTGAAGGAACTAGGGTCAAACCATTGAAACAGTGACGCTCAGTCAGGGAAGGGTGGACAAATTTTGTCAAAGAATCAGAAGTGGAGTTTGACTCCATGTGGTAGACCATAAGATGACATTGTTCAACATCTTTCCATCAGGTACGAGAGGAATGAATCCTAGAGCCACAAGGACTAGAGGAGGCCAGATGTCCATTTGCAGAGCAATGTCTACATCTAAATGAGATTCCTTCATAATCCAGGATCTCTCTCCACTACAGCTCACCCACATGGAGGGAGATCTCATCTTGGGCAGTAGTTTGGAAAGGTCTAAATATACCAAAACCCTTGCAAAGGAGGTGTGGGAGAAGAGACTAGCATTAGGGTCATCCATGATGAAGAAACCTAGTTTTTTTGCTAATAGATTCATACATAGCATTACACTAGAAGTGAAGAGGGAGATGAGGGAGCTTCACCCAGGTGGAGGAAAAATCAACAAGATCCACCAAAGGGTAAAAGGAGGGTGTCCAAGGACAAACGAAAAAGACATAAGAATCTCATCTCTAAACTCCCAAGGATAGAGCAACGTCTTTATAATTTTTAGATTCAAACCAAATCACAAAGGAACCACTAACACAAGGATAGATTTTCACCTTACTCGAAACAAGCAAGTTCTAGTGTTTAGAGATCTAAGAATCCAACTTGCTAGAAGAGATAGTCATGGGATATTAAATTAATAAGAGAAAACTTCTTAAAATAATCTAGATGCAATCCAACACCTCATTTCCTAACATAACCTCCAAAACAGAGGTGGCACATGGGAGTCATTTCACAGGCTTGGTAAAAGATCCCTTAGAGAGATTACGACATAAGAATTTGCCACAAAAGTAGCTTGTAATTTTTTTTGCAGGGGAGGTGACCTTAGGTTAGAAATATTAACCAGTAAATTGTAGTTGGGAGAGTCCAAATCCAGGGGACCCTTACTAAAGGACTTTTTTCTTCCAATCTTCAAGGGTGGGAGACACAAATTTGAAATTGGAGAGAAAGCGGGTGAGTGAGAGTCCATCACGGGATTTAAAAGATATAATTATATACGCGAAACTTATGATGTATTATAGTTATTTAGAGAAAATTATAGAGATATTTTTCTCATCGTATAAATTAATTTGTAAATTTATATTATTTTAAAAATATAACTGACAAATTAAATGTTTCTATGTGTTTGGAAGTAAAGTTATGAGTCCTAGTAGGTCATTGTGATATATTGGAGTCTTCTTAGTGGGTCGTGCTAATATATCAAGCTAAGAAGACTAAGTCCATCATATCATGATATTTGTAACTTGGTATTCTTACTTTGGTATCAAGTTATTATCAAGTCTTCTCTATTCATTTTGATATGTTGGAGTCTTCATAGCAAGTCATGCTAGTCAAATGTTTATGGTAAAAATGTTACAAGCATGTATATGATAAAGATAAGTTGGGTAGGATCTTCACTATTCTTTGTGTGATGGTTGAGGAGCCTATCAAAATAATTCTTGGTAGTAAATGACTCAAAAATAATCCTCAGGCTCTATTTTTTGAGGTAGCTTTCATTTTTCTATCGAATTGTATTTGCATCTTGATAGATAAAGATCTAGTGAATCTAATGGTAGTTTATTATTTTTATCCTTTCATTTACTTTTTTTCTTCCTTGAATTTGGCACTAGATCATTATAATTTAATTGACTTTGGTTTAGCCCTTGTTAGGGGTGTCCTTCCTAAATTTGAACTAACTCTTTCCCCATTTTTAGTTATTTATTTATTTGTTATGAAGAAAGGTCTAGAATCTATGATATAGCATATGAATCTCTACTCAATATACAATTTTTGAGGAGGGATTTTGGTGATGCCATCTTGATTGGCTATTTTTTACTTGTTCAATTTAATTCACATCTTTCTCAAACACTTAATTGAGGACCTCCATCATGATCCTTTACCACTAGTCGAGCATTTCAATTTAGGACTTAAAATTTTGAACTATGAACAACTCACATGTGTCGGTTAATCAATATGTTAAGTATATGTATGTTGTGAAATGATAAAATTATATTTTTTATTCATAGTTCAATAAAAATAGAATATTATATCGTGCTTTTACTTAAGTGATTTGTAAAGATATGTGTGTGTGTACCTAGTGATATCAAACAATATACAAATTTCAATTTAATGAGGTGAATGTAAAAAAACACCCCTCTACATACAAGATAGACAATATCACAAGAGAGAGAAGTAGATCTAACAAGAAAAGTCGTGGCTATAAATAATTGAAAACATGCAGATATATCGATTTAATTTAATTTAATTTAGATCAAAAAATATGTAAATCAATTTAGTTTAATTTAATTTAATAATGAGGTGAAAAGAGTTTTAGCTTAATTACAAGTTAGGTCAAAATGTTTATTTAATCTACTTATTTCAAATAATTATGAATGTAGATTTCTTTTATTTATTATAGGTGGTGAAGTTTTTTCTTGTGACTCATTTTACATTCTCTTGAAGTGTGATGATAATCTCAAACATGTTATTTAATCCTTGGATGCCTAAAACTCAATGTTAGAAATAATTTACACTCATGTTTAATTAGTTCAATTCTTTTTGTTGGAAATCAATGGAGGTGTTTTTTATTTCTTGGCATCCTTTTTTATTTGATGTTATCCATCTTTCCTATGACAAGCAAGCATTGTTCAAGTTGAAAATAAATTGCCTTATTAGATCACTAACCCTCTTTATGTTGTAAGAAAATTTTAAGTTTTTTTGGAAGTGTTAGTAGCTATTGTAAATTAAATTAGTACTATTGTAATTTATTTATCTCCTTTAATTCTCTTGCATCCTGATGATCTAGATCATCATCCAAAACATTGATGTAAAAATTTGCTCACAATTAAATCCAGAAGCTACAAACAATATTTGTATGGATTGTGGAAATCTTATAGCATTAACCTTAAAATGTTCTTCTCAAAATATATAGAAGATTTTAGGATACTTTTAGGGGCTCCTCTCAAAAAGGAAAGGGTTTTCAAAAGATTGCCTACAA
Organism: Chamaecyparis obtusa; assembly: GCA_027943335.1. Classification (NCBI taxonomy): domain Eukaryota; kingdom Viridiplantae; phylum Streptophyta; class Pinopsida; order Cupressales; family Cupressaceae; genus Chamaecyparis; species Chamaecyparis obtusa. The sequence goes on along the minus strand of BSBK01000524.1, from coordinate 55,618 downwards.
GTTTTTTAGTCATGCCCTCATGATTCGCAAGGTCATAGCCTAATTAGCATTCAACATAAAAAATTAAAAAAATTATGTTTTATATGAGTTATTGGAGCATCAAAAGGAAATTAAACCTAGAAAGTCTTGACTTGCCAACTTAATGGAACAATCAAGTGAATATCATAATTCGGTACTTGCTAAATTTATTATTCTTGATAAGTAGGAGATATTTTTCATAGCAAGTTGAATTGCAATATTGCTACCAGGATTCAATAGTGTATCTTTTGAGTCACTCATTGACCCATGTTTGGTTCACAAGAACCCATATCTCATGAAAATAAATGAAACACTTAGCCCTCATTGTATTTAGGTGATGCTCACAGGGGTGAAGCATTGGGCATTCCTAGGAGGTCACCCATCCCAGTTTTGCTCCAACTCAAATACAATTAACCATAGAGTTTCCTTCAAGATTAAGCCCACTTAACTTGCTACTCCATTTGCAAAACTTTAGTTTTGTTGTTAGTCTACACATGAAAACTTAATTTTGGTGTTGCTAACTTTTGCATCATCTAAACTTCAAAACATTCACCTACTAATTTTTTATATAATATATATTACAATTTTTATAAAAAGATATAATTTTATTTAAAAATACTAAACCAACAAAATTTTCAATTTTAAAAATATATAATCCTCCATGAAAAAAAGCAATATATGTAGACACAACTGTGTGTGTAAAGAATTAACCTTTCCCACTATAACTTCTTACATTCAATACATATTTTTCCAATAATCAAAATAATAATTATATCTAGTCCAATAATTTTAATTTTTTTAAAATGAAATTTTATACAAAAAATTAAAGACTAAGTCTAAAATAGCAAGGAAAAGCTAGGTATTTTATTTTAAATAAAGTTTTTTTGTCAAAGAAAAGACACATCTGCAATTGGGATGAATGCAAGGCTTACAATATGTGATATCATCTAAAATCGTGGAGTAGGATAAGAAGGTCAAATCAATTTCATACACGGAAGTGAAGAAAATTGTCAAGTGCCTTAATTTCAATGTGGTCGTTGTTACACAATGACTTGGACCATTTTCCATTCGTTGGCCACCACTTCGATGTGGAATCTGCATATTTGAAAGTTACATAATGCTTGAAAATGTATGGTAATGAGTAAATAGGATTTTATAATCATAAGAAAATCAAAAGGTATAATTTTTAAGAATTATCTATTCGTGGTAATGAATGAATGAATGAATTTTACATTTATAGTTAGAAAATAAATAATTTATATATAATATAAAATTGAAATGTGATTTCATTTCAAATCAATGATAAAATAAGCAAGAAATTGATATTTTAGTTATTTTTATAAAATTTAGATTCTTTTACAATATAAAATTTGTTATTGGAATATGTTAGCTTGAAGTGTGACTTAGTGATCTTTGACTCTCATCTTTCCTCTTTTCATTTATCTAAATTTGTTTATTTGGTATTTTCACTTTTAAATTTAGTTGATTTGATGTGACTTTATTTCTTTTTATTCTAGCTTATATATTAGATTCTTCCTTTATATCTTACTTTATTTTAAATATGGATTTGATTTCAAATTCTACCATTCTAACCTTTTAGACTCAATATATTTTCAACTTTTGTATTTTCAAAATGTAAAAATAATACTCTATCTTTTTTTTCGAGATGAAAGGACTGAAGAAAATATCCCTGATAGCATGTTGATATGTATTTAAATTTCGTAATCAATTTTCCTTTAAAGTCTTATAGTTGACTATGTATCTAATATTAATAAATATATTATCTAAATATCTTCAAGTCCTAACCAATGAAGGATTATTTAGGAAAGTGAGAATATTTCTAGTTTCTAACTCTAAGAAAATTATAAGACTTATGAGAGGTTGTCAACATTGATGAATCTTGGCCATGTTTGTGGATATTCTAAAGATGATATGAATTCACAATGAGTGAACATGATCCCTATTTTTAACTTTACATTTTCCTTCATATTGAAAGAATTGTGTACATCTTTTATTATCACGTCTACCTAACCACAATTAAACTCTATGCAATTTACTTAGATTAAAAAATTATCTTTTTAGTCTCGTTAATGCACTTTGTTAAACAAAACTTTAATCTACATAGTTTTTGGGTTCATGCTTTGGTTGATTAGAATGTTGATATTAGAGCTTATCATCTTGAGATAATTGAATTCATGATACTATATAAACTTCATCAATCCCATCTACCTAAATTTGAAGTAAATATATCATGTACTATTGAGCCTAAGAGGGGTGTCATGTTTCTCAACCTCACCTTGTGATATTTTGTCACTTGATCTCCACTTCACTCTCTTATCCCAACTTCCAAACACAAATACATTCACATGACTAATAGATATGTTCTAACTTGTTTGAGGCTTAAGGAAGAAGAGTATACTTATATGTTTTTTATCATATATTTATCTCCTAGGAATTTATCCCTCATGTGTGGGGCATTGGGATGGTGGTGTACTTGGCATAACCCTCATACATGAACTTACGAAGTAGATGTGATGAAGGGCACTCCCCTTACAAACCCAAAGACAACAACAACAAAAAAAAAATTCTATAAAAAATGAAAGAAAGAAGTTACACCTGTTTTATATTGTCTTGATGAAATGAAATTACAATATTTAGAAAAAATCACAAGCTACAACCACATTGTCTTGCTAATTACAAAAAAAACTACCAGTTCGAATCATAATATACACTTTGAATTGTCCTTTGTAACCCTCATTTTCCTTCTTTATCTTGAATGCTTAATCATCCAAGAATATTATAGTAAGTGTAAGCCTCAATTCGAGTTCTAGAAGTCAAAATGTTCATTTTTCCTTCTTTGGAAGATATTTTAAAATTTGCATTTAATAGTACAACCTCCCAGAGTCATAATTTTTTATCTCACTATTAGATTTGCAATTATAATACATTGTTGGAAATCTCTTAGGAAGATAGTTGTTCGCAAAAATGTTACCAGTAGAGAACATTTTGATTTTTGGCCACTTTTCAAGCCGATCTGGAGCCTCTTAGTGCCTCAAATTTTACTTTCAATATTTTTTAATAATATTTATTAATATCCCACAAATAATAAATGATATTGAAATGATTTCTTCACCATTGGCTTCATTTCACCATTCTAGAGATCTGTGAAAGATTTTGTATTCATATGTGCACAAATACCAACTTACTAAAAATAGCGACCCTACCAATTTAGCCCTTATTGAAAAAGAGAATATATTTGAGTGATGCAAGATTGCTCAAGTGCAGCCTAGATGCTCCTATATTTGACAGAGTCAAAGTAATTTGAGAACTGACCTTGTCACATCTCAGGACTTAGAGGGAAACCAAGACATTGAAACTCATCCTTAGATAACCAAGGTGAATCTTCAATAGGTCTTATTTTGCATTTAATCAAATATTCTACATATTGTCTTTTTCTTATATTTCAACCCACACAAATATCCAAAATTACTTTTATCTCCTCTTTTTTTAAATAGGTTTTGAAATATTTCACTATGCTTTTGTTAATACTTCTTCAATTTCTCCTTCATGGTACTCTATCAAATATTAAATATTAAATACATATGAAAAGTTAATTTCTCTTGGTAACTCTACCTCATATGCATTCCCCAAATCATGCTTCTTCAATATTTTACATGGCCCAAACTTCTTCATCTTCATCTTATTATGTGTGTGAACTAGGAACCTCTCTTTTCTCAAGTGAGTCATGACTTCATCTCGAATCTAAAATTATATGTAATGCCTATTCTAATATGCATTATCCTTGTACTAAATATTCATCTGATTAATATATCATCTCACCTTTTCATGTAAATTCTTTAGGTTCTCTATAAAGTCTTTATCTTCAACACTTTTCTTTTTTGTAATGTTCATCTTTCTTCACTCTAAAGCGGTTCTTGGATTACTTCCATATACAATCTATACTGGTGATTTACTAGTGTTCCTATTGATAGGATCATTGTAATAAAAAAAATATGTGTTATAATTAAATCCCATTAATTAGGTTTATCTCCTACTAAGTATCTCAGTAAGTTACTTAGACTCATATTAACCACTTTTTTCTTTGTGTGGAACTAAGCTTCAATTATATCAATTAAAGACATCATATTTCCATAGTCCATAGAAATAGTTGCAAATCTTTTTTGGTTTGAATTTTTTCCAATTTTTATAGTATCAACATTTTGGATCACACTTCATGATCCATCATTATACTCCTTATCTCTCTTCTATATTTTTGATGGATCATGGAGTTTGATCTAAAACATTGATACTGTTAGGAATAGTCCCAAGAGATAACTAAGAGGGGAGGTGAATCAGTTATCTACAAGTTTCAATTATTTATCCAATTAAGTATACTTAAACATAAAGCATAAACACAATGAAAGAACACCTGAACACAACAACAATATTTTGGTTACGAGGAAACTCAAATAGGTAAAAACCCTAGTGGGATTTGACACCCACTAATAATCTGCACTAGTATTTTATGATCCTTGTTAGAAGATTCTTAACCCTGTTAGGAGTTGTCTTTACAATGCATTTAGTACAGTGACCTAGTCAAGGGTCGAACCCTGTTAGAAGTCTTTTACAATTAAACCTGTTAGGGGTGAGGACGCATTGTCTAAGAGCACACTACTCAAAGCGTTGAAGGCTACAACCTTCTGAATAATAGATATACACTATATCTGGATCTTGGTGAACTGCACTTTAACCTGTTGTCTAGATCAGTTCGAATGTATAGCATAAACTCTTTAATTGGTCACATAGACCTTTTGTTGATGGCTCAACACTTTGCACACTCTGCTCTACTCTTCACAATCAACTATGAACCATGCTTTAGCAATCACAAATGACTGCCTATAAATATCTGTCCTCTAAATGATATAATCAAGTCATCCTGTTGGAACCACCTTGAAATCATATTAGAGAAACCATAACACACTCCAATAATAATAATGTCAGCTCTACTAAGCACACAACACAATTTGAGACCTATCCAATATTAATAAATGTAGACGTACGCTACACATTGTCGGCTCTACCAAAGTAACTAAAAATTTGTCATCAAGCTGAATTACACCATACACTCTTAACTGAACATTCTTAACTCTTCTTCAATCTGTAATCCAAGGTCACATACTGAAATGATAAGCGCAACTCCTGAACCAATATAATCTTTGTCGGCTCTTCTGAATAAACACAGGAAACTACTACTGGTGAATAGCGACTGCATAACTTCACTTCTACTAATCATCAAACTTTGCATCCATAATTGTAACATCACCAACATGTCTTCATCATATATCCAAAGGCACAAGGCTCCATGATGACTGTACGGATAATCACTCACAAAACACTACCTATAACTCTATCAGAAACACTGCTGACACAAGCTACTACATAATTGTCTGTTCTAACAATTAACCTCTATGTCCATGATATCATGCTGATAACATGTCCATGCTTCATATACTCAAAGCTTACTACATAAGTCTTCTATGCATGCTACTTACCATATGTTGTCATCAATGACAAACATACAGTCAGCACTAGCTTGTTGTCAAATCTCCAATAGATACTTTAATTTATTTTGACACAATTAAAACTTGAAGCGATTTGTGACTATTCAAATATATCTTCAACTTCTTCTAAAATTTCCTTCAAAAATACCCAACAAGCTTGGTATCTCAATATAAAACTATCCTCTTTGGTATACCATGTAATCTTACCACTTGTATACTCCTAAAAAGTAAGAACTTGTTTTTTTTCATTTTAGGACTCTTTTAGCCCTCTTTAGTGTGTGCCTTATGATAGGACCTCACATTACACCTAATTGCATACATAATTTAAATTAAGTTCTTTCCTTCTTCTTCAATATTTCTCAAAACTCTATGTTGGCCCCAAACTTTATGCACATTTTTCCCATTTACCCATCCATTCACATAATTTATTTCCCTCTTGGGCCCCATTTCAATATTAGGAATTAGTACATTGTCTTCATCATGATTCCTAGTGGCCTATTGATTGTAACCTTAATCCCTTGACCTATGTACGATCATTTGAGGATTGTTTCTTATTGTATTGTTTATACTCTCTCTCTCTCTCTCTCTCTCTCTCTCTCTCTCTCTCTCTCTCTCTCTCTCTCTATCTATCTATCTATGTGTGTGTGTGTCTCTCTCTCTCTCTCTCAAGGATCCTAAGGGGTCCTAGGATGCATTAATGTGTCTTAGGACCCCTTTACAACCCTTATGAACCCTAAGATGTATATAGATGGGTCCTAATGAGTCATAAGGGGTCCTAAGACCCCTTTATGACCTCTTAGGACCCTTTACAACACCTTACCATATATTTTAGTGGTTCTCAAGGTTTTTAAGGGGTCCTAGGACACATTAATGTGTCCTAGTGTATGGTAAGGGGTCATATTACACATTAATGTTTCCTAGGACCCCTTATGACCTCTTATTACACCTTATCATACATATTAGGGGCCTAAAGAATCCCAAAGGGTCACAAGGGATGTTTCCTAGGGCCCCTTATAACCCCTTAGGACCCCTTATTGTGCACCCCTTACAATACACTAGTGTATGGTAAGGGGTCCTAAGGGGTCGTAAGTGGTCTTAAAGGCTATTAGGACAAATTAATGTGTCCTAAGACCCCTTAATAATAGAGTATAGTAAGGGGTCCTAAGGCGTCCTATGGAACATTAATATTTCCTAGGACCCCTAAGATATAGAGAGAGTGGTGATAACGGGTCATAAGGGGTCATAAGGGGTCCTAGGACACATTAATGTGTCCTAGGACCCCTTAAGACATCTTATGACCCCTTGCCAAACATTAGTACATGTTAAGGGGTTGTAAGGGGTCTTAAGGGGTCCTAGGAGACATTAATGTTTCCAAAGATACCTTAGGACCCCTTAGGAACCCTTACCATATACTAATGTATGGTAAGGTGTATTAAGGGGTCTTAAGATGTCCTAGAACACATTAATCTGTCCTACAACCCCTTAAGCTCCCTTATGACCCCTTACCATACATTAGTGTGTGGTAAGGGGTCATAAGGGATCCTAGGGCATATTAATGTGTTGTAGGACCCCTTAAGACCCCTTACCACACATTATTGTATGGTAAGGCTTCATAAGGGGTCCTACAACACATTAATGTGTCCTAGGACCCATTACGACCCCTTAGTGTATGTTAAGGGGTTGCAAGGGGTCCTAGGACATATTAATGTGTCTTGGGACTCCTTAACAACCCTTAGGACCCCTAAGATGTAGAGAGAGTGGTGCTAACGAGTCCTAATGGGTCATAAGGGGTCTTAGGACACATTAATATGTCCTAGGACCCCTTAAGACATGTTATAACCCCTTAAAATAAATTAGTACATGGTAAGGGGTTGTAAGGGGTCTCCAAGGGTCCCATGACACATTAATGTCTCCTAAATCCTATTAGGATCCTTACCATGTATGGTAAGGGGTTTTAAGGGGTCTTAAGGGGTCCTAGAACACATTAATGTGTCCTACAACCCCTTAAGATGCCTTACCATACACTAGTGTATGGAATGGGGTCCTAAAAGGTAGTAAGGGGTCCCTAGACACATTAATGTGTCCTAGGACCTCTTAAGACCCCTTACAACCCCTTAGGACCCCTTACCGTACACTAATGTGTGGTAATGGTTCTTAAGGGTTTGTAAGGGGTATTAAGGGTTTGCAAGACATACGAATGTGTTCTACAACCCCTTACCATACATTAATGTATGGCAAGCGATCCTGGGTTCCCTTATAACCCCTTTGGACCCTTTAGGGCCCATACAATGTATGGTAAGGGGTCCTAAGGGGTCATTAGGGTTCCTACGACACATTAATGTGTCTTAAAATCCCTTAAGACCCCTTACCATACACTAGAACAAATTAATTCATCCTAGGACTCCTTATGAACATTTAGGACCGCTAATATGTATGGTAAGATGTCTTAATGGGTCCTAAGTCATAGAACACATTAACCATGTAGGACACACTAATGTGTCCTAAGAGGTCCTAATGTATCATACAGATTCATAATGGGTCCTAAGTGGTTTGAGGAGCCTTTAGGAAACCTTACAACCCCTTAGGATGCATTAGGACCCATTAGGACACATTAGAACTCATTAATACCCCTTAGAACACATTAAGGGGCATATGACACACTAATGGATTCTAATGTTCCCTAATGAATCCTAATGTGTCCTAAGGGGTTCTAATGTGTCTTAAGTGATTCTACAACCCCTTGGGACCCATTAAGACCCCTTAGGATATATGAGGACCCACTAGAACACATTAGAACCCATTAGGACCTCTTAGAACACATTAACCATCATAGGACACACTAATGTGTCCTAAGGGGTTTTAATGGGTACTAAGTGGTTGTAATGGGTCCTAATGTGTCCTATTGGGATTTAAGTGGTCCTCATGTATCATAAGGGGTCATAATGGGTCCCCAGTGGTCCTAGAACCCTTTAGGACACATTAGGACCATTAGGACCCATTAGGACCCCTTAGAACACATTAATCATCATAGGACACACTAATGGGTTCTAAGTGGTTTTAATGTATCATAAGGCATCATAATGGGACCTAAATGGTCCTATAGTCCATTACAACCCATTACAAGCCCTTGGGATGTATTAGGGTCCCTTATGATACATTAGAACCACTTAGAACCCATTAGTTTATTCTACAATGGTTAATGTGTCCTAATGGGTCATAAAGGGTCCTAATGTGCCCTGAGGGGTCCTAGGACCACTTAGAACCCATTATTTCCCCTTATGATACATAAGGACCACTTAAAGATGAATAGGACACATTAGGACCCATTACAGCCCCTTAGGACAAATTACTATGTCCTAACATGATTAATGTGTTCTAATGTGTCCATGGATTCTAATGTGTCATAATGTGTTGTAATGGGTTGTAAGGGGTCTTAATGGGTCATAAGGGGTCTATGGACCCATTACAACCCATTAGGACACATTAGAACCATAAAGTGTGTCCTAAGGGGTCCTAGGACCACTTATAATACATTATATCCCCTTACGACACACTATATGGTTCTAATATGTCCTAATATTTTGTAATGGGTCCTAAAACCCCTTCGGACCCATTAGGATCCCTTACAACCCATTATGACCCATTAGGACATGTTAGAACCATAAAGTGTGTTATAAGGGGTCACAATGTGTTCTAAGGGGTCCTAAGACCCCTTATGACACACTTTATGGTTCTCATGTGTCCTAAGGGGTCATAAGGGATCCTAATGGGTCCTAAGGGGTCTAAGGACCCATTACAACTAGTTATGACCTATTAGAACACATTATAACCATAAAGTGTGTCCTAAGGGTGTTTGGATTATGGAAAGATAAGTACTGAGAGGGGAGGGGTGAATCAGTACCCACAAAAACTTTTAACACTTAAACTTTGAAATAGTAGATATCAATCAACCAACTGATTTCATTGTTTGAAACATACATTCATATAACTAAAAAATGTAAAGTGCATGTAAACAAAATAATAAATCATACATAAAAATCCATACTCATGACACAGATATTTTGGTTATGCAAAAACCCTTGTAAGAAGGTAAAAATTGTGGTGGGGATGACACCACAAATCTTCATTGTTGAAACAATAAAGTATGTCAGTTAAGGCTTACAATTGTGATCACTCCTTATTATCCTACCCTTTTAGGAGTAAAAAAAGATCAACTAGATCTACCTGGTTAGAGGATTTTAACAATACAAAGTATGTGTGTACTCGGTTAAGAGATTTAAATAAGAACTACAATGGTTAAATTAATAACAATAAAGTATCTGTAAATAAAAACTTATTCTTTTATGATTCATACATGTGAAGCATCAAATAAATATGCTTTGTTGTTCTGCTCGGTAGCCTTGTATGTGTTCTGAAAACTGATTGCCTCTATCATAAACTTTATGTCATAAACCCTTTTTCTGATCTCCTAATGTCCTTAGTGCGGCTACTACCTCATGATACATGATCATAATGATATATTTACAAATATATATCAAACTAACTTGACCTAATTAGGGTTTACAATATCTTAGAAAACCTAAGATCAACGGTATACAAAAATAACCTAGATCTAACATTACATAGGAATCATCACAAAAATTAATGATTACATCAATATTAAATGTCTCAATCTTGGTAAACCATTTATTGATTGGTGTAAATTGTTTGCATAGATATATGTGTCATTCTTGATTACTATGTCATTTCCCACTTTACTCGGTAATCACTACATTCACCATTCGTTAAATTACTGATGCTCGGTTCATATGAATGCTCGGTGAGCACTAGCTTAGTACTTGGTAATTGTCTATCATTCAGTAAGTGTTCTCGGTTAAACCTATATTCAGTTAACTTGAAGTTCTGCCTTGTCTTTTCTCAATGTGAAGGCTTTGTATGCTTGACTAATTGTCTATTTTTATCCTTTTACCAACCTTTACCGACTGAATAACTAATTGATACTAATGGCAATCCATTAATGCTCAAATAGAGATAACAATCTCCCCCTTTGGAATTAGTATCAAAACCTTATGTATATGTACCAATTAAATTAAAAATGTACTAACTCCATATATATATAGACTATATACACTGACTCTTTTCTTTACAGACTCCCCCTTTGTGCATGCTCTCGGTGGTGTGAAGTACATAGTGGCATATACATGATTTTGCCCCTTTTTGAAATTAATGCCAAAACAAAAAAATGTACTTACAACTTATCAAAAATGTGTTGATGGGTTTTCTGTAGTGATGCCAAGAGGTTTTCCCATTCCTTTTTCAAGTTGTCAAGAGAAATGTGCTCTAGACCGACTTGTGCATGCATGTCAAAAATGTTCTCAAGTACAAAAATCTTGAGGGTGGCAACTAAATATTTTTCCTTCTCTACATGTCGCTCCATGATTTTTAGATGTGGAAGCAGCTCAACTTGTAGCTCGGTGACTTGGTCACTTATGGCATCTTCCTGCTTCCTCAAATATGATCTTAACCACCTAATTTCTTGAACTTTTGATATATTCTTATGAAAAGCATTTGGCTCAGTTAGAGAGTTGTTGGCACTAACCTTGATTTCTTCATCTAGCTTCTTTATCTTTTCACTCACCTCAGTAATGAATTGGTCAATAGTGCATAACTTAAACAAAATTTAAACTATTTTTTGAATAATAGTTTCTAGCTCAATGATTACCTTAGATAGCTTAACCTTATTTATGGCCACTTCTTGGCTTATCTTCTCAGCCAGTTTTTGTTGAATCTTTTCTTTTTCCCTTTCCTCTATTCTCTTCTCAGCATCAATGTCTGGGGTATTTATGTGACCTGTTAGAGTTGCAAGTTGATCAAGGATGGGATTATCCTTGTCGACATTGATCTTAGGAACTACTTGCAGTAAGATATCTCTAATATCCTCTAGAATTTTCTTTCTTTTGCTCTCCTTTTTCAACATTTCTTGTGCAATCTTCCTTATGCATAATTCCCCATAATTTCTTAGTGCCTCGGGGGCTAATGTTCTAGGGTCACATTTTGGTATCTCAATTATCTCATCCAATGTAACTGGCCCTTTTCCATGTTTCTTTTTCTTCTTCTGTGTTGGTGATTTAGTAGATGGAACTAGAGCTTTAGTCTCCAAATTTACCTTTTCAGTCTCAGTTGACACACTTTCCTCCTTGGGTTTCCCGAGGACCAGTGTCTCATTATTTTATCGTTGGGCGTCAGTTGTGGTGTTTGTTGTTGATTCTATCAGTTTAATTCCTTTCAGTGCTCATGATGTTTCCTATGTTTTCTTAGGCTCATTGGAAGTATTTTTTTATATTGTCCCTTGTTCAGTTGTTCCATGTTCCTCAGGTGTGTCTTTAGGTTTCTCAGGGGTCGAGCATTCTGGTTCCTTTTGTGTAACTATGTCAAAAGCTTGTACTAGAATTGGTAAGTCGCTCAAAATTTCACTTATTACTACCTTGGTGAGTAAATTCTCCTTAGTTGTATCTACAGTAGTGTTTATGTCTTCGTCATCCTTTATGTCATCAAGATCACCATTTGTGATGTCTTCAATAAGTACATCATTTGTCCTTGTTATGATCAAATTCTTGGGTGGATCCTTGTATTATTCTCTATAACCTGCTAGATAAAAATCTATTGCAATGGTAGTATCTGCTACCTTGATGTTTGATAGATCTATGGGTTCCTTGGTAGCAAGATCAGCATCATCTGAGTGGATTCCTTCACCATTATTTTTTATTTTCTTCTCGGGAACTACTACCAATGCCAGCTTGTCTACTTCTGCTCTGGCAGTGAGAATTGAAATCCATAGAAGTTGACTGTTCTCATCAACTTCCTTAAGTTTGTCTACCAAAATATTTAGGGATCTACTTTTTACTGAAAATATCTTAGAATATTGTATCATTAATTCTTCATTTTGGTAACCATGATGTTCTTAGTTCAACCTCCTTTATTAGAGTGGTGTTGGTGTCCACTAAGAAATAGATATCTTCCTTGTATTTCTCAACCAACTGACCTAGTATTATACTTCGTTGATGCATTCAGTCCTTAATTTCTCAAAGTATACATCCATAATGCTAATAAAATTTTGTCCCAAAATTTGAATGAAATCATTTATTTGTAAAATAATTGGTTGGTCGGTATCCCAGTCAACATTACCGACTAAGGGGGAAAAAAATTGAGCATAGAAAAATATGCATATCAACAGTGAACCAAACTTATAGGTATTAGACTTTTTCAACCTGATGGTTCTCATGTTCTCTTCTAACTATTTTAATAAGAGCTCAGGGAGGTTGAGTTGAAATCCTTTCTTCACCATCTTATAGGCTATATCTACAACCCCACACGGAACACTATTTGGCCTACTGGATTGAAATATCTTATACCTGATTGCATATGCATCAAATCTTATCTTGGGATCAACAATGGTGTTGATTCTCATGTCTCTATTGTCCCATTTAACTCCAATTTCTTTTTCAATCTTAGCTCTCAGTGCACTCCTTAATGCTTTAACCTTGTCGATTATGGGGTAATCGGTGACTGCATGTATGATATCCCTGGTAATTTTAATTGGTTCATCCAACCATAACTTGCCCTCATGCACACGGCTCAAAACTATCTTAATCTATTCATTCTCGAAAACCCTTGGGAAACATAGGGCATTTACTAAACCCTTCACCTCCAAATGTGTGTGCTCATCCTTGAGCTTTCCATCAACACTCAGCTCCAAGAAGGTGGATTGAAGCTCAAAATCCCCTATTTCACCAATTTTGTAGTGTATGTATATGTGGATTTCTTAAACTAGAAAAACCCTAGGTGGAATGCTCAAAAATGCGTCAGTTTTGTCGATTTGTGATGCAACCTCAGGATGTAATTTGTATTTAAGCTCATTACAGGTTGCAAATTTGATTAAATTAACCTTCTTATCAGTTCCGGACTTAGATTTCTCAACCTTTGATGAGGACACCATCATTTTTCAAATTAGGGCTTCAAGAGATAACTATTAAATAGTTTGGTTAACACGGAACTTACTTATGATTGTGACTAACTTGCTCAGAAACCTTTCAAATTTCTGCTCAACTACTCTAGAAATTATCTGCTCAATTCTCGCTTGAAATCGCTATGTTCTTCATGTTCACAATGTAAAAAAGATTAAGTCCACGGTGTATTTATAGCCAAAAATTTGTTTCCCGCTCAAACCTTCACATTTAATGCTTGAGCTACCACAGCTCGGTAGATGTAGTTGCACTCGGTGTATACTTCAAAAGATCATAAGATTGGTTAACACTAAGAGATCACTCGGTTAATATCACAACTTGGTTAACCTTGCCAATAGTTACCAACTAGCAAATACATACTAAATCTTTCTTATACCAACTGAACACATTTAAAGTTCAAAATATATAAAACCATAGTGGTATTCATTCACTAGATATATGGAACTGTTTGTTAGATATAACCGATTTGAAATTCATTTCCATACATGCCTTTATGACTTAGGTGGAGGTGGTGATGTTACCCAATCTAATGGACAAGGTGTCACTAGTTGTTGTGCTCGATCTAGCATTATCACTTGATTCTTTTCTCCACATTGTGTTTCTTATCCTCATGATTTCCTCAATTGTATTTCCAATTTCATTTGTTTGTGTCTCTAGTGCTCGGTCTCTGCAATCCTTACTTAAGTGACTGACTTTGTGACAATGCAAACATGTCATGCCAATGTTTGTCCAACTATGAGATCTTCCTCTCCAGTTCTTCCTCATGCAGTTTGATGCAATACGTCCATACCATCCACATGTTGTGTAATTAACCCATGTGTTGTAATCCAAAGTATATGCATTACCTTACCTTCTTGGTTGATATGTTTTGTTTTGTTATTTTGGTGTCTCGACTTGCTTCATCTTTTTCTTGCATTCTTGTGATATGTGTCCATGCATGTGGTAGGTGTGACAATGTTTCTCCATGTAGGGTTTCTTAGGAGTTCTATTCACCTTAGATCTGCACTCATGTGTCGGATGTCCATACTTGTTGCATTTATAACAATAACCATTAAACCTAGGACTGGATTTAGGAATACCATTTTCTTTGCTCCTACAAACATTTGTTGTGTGGCCTAGTTTTCCACAATGATAGCATGATAGCTTATTTGGTCTTTGGTTAGTGTAAGCATTGTTCTTTCCAGCTTGTCTTTATGATTCTCTCTAATCGGTGTAGCCTAAACCAGTAGTGTTGCCAAGTCCTTTTTGACTTATCATAAATGCATCTATTCTCTTAGTACTGTCTTTATCTTTCTTGATCATTTCATATGTTTTTGTTGCATTTTGACCTCATTCTTCAATCTTTCATTTTCTTCTCTTAGTTCATCGATGTCTTCTAGTTTCCTTGTAAGCTCACTGTTTACTCAGTTGATGTCCTAGCTTATGACAACCATCTGATGGGAGATTTCAAAGTGACACTCGGTGAGTCTTAATATCTATTCCTTCTCTTGTAGCTTCTCATTCATTTGTCTCACATCTTCAATAGCCAAGTTTCTTTCTTATTTTTCTTGCCTAGCATTGTTCATGACATCATTCATCCTAACCATTTGTGTCTCTTGATCGATCTACAGAGCTTTGACTTGTTCAGTAAGATGTAGATTCTTTTTAGATAAATCAAATATTGTTCCTTCAGATACATCAAATATTCTAGCAGATCTAGATCCGGATGTCTTAAATGGGTCATCTATCTCTTCTTCATGATAGTCAGTTTCACTATACATAATTACCATATCCTTCCTTTGAATCAATAACTTCTTTAGTTCATCTTTGGCTTTCTTTAATTTTTCAATGAATATTTGCATATATATCCTTTGATTCTCAATCGTCTTGTCCAACTTATATCTTTCCATCCTTAGATCTTTCCTCTTCAGTGGTTAAACTTCCTTAACAAGAGATCTAGCTCTGATACCAATTGTTGGGATTATGGAAAGATAAGTAATAAGAGGGGAGGGGTGATTCAATACCCACAAAAACTTTTAACACTTAAACTTTGCAATAGTAGATATAAATTAACCGACTGATTTCATTGTTTGAAACATACATTCATATAACTAAAAATGTAAAGTGCATGTAAAAAAAATAATAAATCATACATGAAAATTAATACTCATGACACAAATATTTTGGTTACGTAGAAACCCTTGTAAGAAGGTAAAAACTATGGTGGGGATGACACCCACAAATCTTCACTACTACAGCAATAAAGTATGTCAATTAAGGCTTATAATTGTGATCAGTTCTGGTGATCTTACCCTATTAAGAGTAACAAAATATCGACTAGATCTACTTGGTTAGAGGATTTTAACAACACAAAGTATGTGTATACTCGGTTAAGAGATTTAAACAAGAACTATTAAGTTCACTCTGTTAAGAGATTTTGATCTGCTACAATGGTTAAATTGATAATAGTAAAGTATCTGTAAATAATAACTTATTCTTGTCTGATTTAGATCTATGAAGTATTGAATAAATATCACCTTAATGTGATGTATATGCTCTTCTGTTCTGCTCAGTAGCCTTGTATGTGTTCTAAAAACTGATTTCCTCTATCATAAACTTTCTGTCATAAACCCTTTGTCTGATCTCCTGATGTCTTTAGTGCGGCTAATGCTTCATGATACATGATCATAATGAAATCTTTACAAATATATATCAAATTGACTTTACCTAGTTAGGGTTTATAATATCTTAAAAAACCTAAGATCAATGGTATACAAAAATAACCTAGATCTAACATTACATAGGAATCATAACAAAAATTAATGATTACATCCATATTAAAAATGTCTCGATCTTGGTAAATTGTTTATTGATCGGTGTAAACTATTTACATAGATATATGTGTCATTCTTAATTACTGTCATTTCCTGGTTTACTCAATAATCACTGCATTCACCATTTGGTAAATTACTAATGCTTGGTTCATATGAATGCTCGATGATCACTAGCTTGGTACTCGGTAATTGCATGTCATTCGATAAGTGTGCTCGATCAAACCTGTATTCAATTAACTTGAAGTTATGTCTTATCTTTACTAGGTGTGAAGGCTTTGTATGCTTGAGCGACTGTCTATTTCTCTCCTTTTACCAACCTTTACCGACTAAATAACTAATTGATACTAATGACAATCCATTAATGCTCAAATAGAGATAAAAAAAGGGGTCCTAGGACCACTTAGAACACATTATGGTCCCTTACGACACACTTTACATTCTAATGTATCCTAATGTGTTGTAATGCATCGTAATGGGTTTTAATGGGTCTTGACACCCCTTAGGACCCATTAGGATCGCTTACGACCCATTAGAACCATAACATGTGTCATATTAGAACACATTACGACCCTTAAAGATACACTTTATGGTTCTAAGTATCCTAATGTGTTGTAATGGGTCATAATGGGTCATAAGACCAATTATGACCCCTTATGACACATTTTATGGTTCTAATGTGTCAAAAGGGGTTGTAATGGATCATAAGGTGTCCTAATGGGTCCTAAGGGGCCATATTACCCTTATAACCCATTACAACACATTAGGACACATTAGAACCATAAAGTGTTTCCTAAGGGGTCATAATCTATTCTAAGGGGTCCTCAGATCACTTATAACACATTACAACCCCTTACAAAACATTTTATGATTCTAATATGTCCTAATGTTTCATAATGGGTTGTAATAGGTCCTCATACCCCTTAGGGCCCATTTGGACACATTGCAACCTATTATGACCCATTAGGACACATTAGAACCATAAAGTGTGTCAAAATGGGTTGTAATATGTTCTAAGGGGTCTTAGGAAAACTTAGAACACATTACAACACCCTCCCACACACTTTATGGTTCTAACATGTGCTAATGTGTTGTAATGGGTTCTAATGCATCCGAACACCCCTTAGTACCCATTAGGATCCCTTATGACTTATTGTGACCTATTAGGACACATTAGAACCATAAAGTGTGTCATAAGGGGTCGTAATGTGTTCTAAGGGGTCCTAGGACCCCTTAGAACACATTAATATCCCTTATGACACACTTTATGGTGCTAATGTGTCCTACTGTATTTTAATGGATCCTAAGACCCCTTACTACCCATTAGGACCCCTTATGACCCATTACAACCCTTTGGAAAATATTAGAACCATAAAGTGTGTCATAAGGGGTCCTAGGACCCCTTAGAATAGATTAAGACCCCTTACACCACTCCTTATGGTTCTAATGTGTCATAATGTGTTGTAATGGGTTTTAATGGGTCTTAAGACCCCTTGGGACCAATTAGGACCCATTATGACCAATTAGAGAACATTAGAACAATAAAGTGTGTCCTAAGGGGTCATAATTATGTGTGTGAAAATTGTACCTACTAAGAAGACACAAAACTTTAGTAGAACAATACAGATAAATGATAAATAAGCAAGCAATCAAGTATAGTATTCTCAAATTATGACCGAGACTAGTGACAATGCGACATCTAGATGAAGGATTTTAATGCCAGATGATTGAAATGGATGCAAGATCTAAGCTATATTTTTGTAGTTTTTCAATGCAATAATAACAATTAATCTATATGAAATGATCTAAAGCTTATGATAACAATGAAATGAAATCAAACTAAGAAATGTAAATAGCAATGATCTCAATGAAGGCACAATCAATCAAGAACTTGACAATATAACTCTGTTGTTCTCAAGATTGCACATGCTTTGTGAAGAACCAAGGGTCTTTTATATAGAAAATATAGATTTGAAGACTCGTGAAAAAACCAAAAATCACTCCTTGATTGACTCAGATTGATTGGCAAGTAATCATGGAATTACAAACAGTTAACTTTCGATAATCATGCAAAACAACTTTATGACTCACAATCAAGTGTTAAGTTAGAAACTTAACAGAATGAGTCAGATAGTTGAATCTGAGTTAACTGAACCTTCTGATTTGTGTGTAGATAAATACTTAAAATTTATTTATTTATTCAATTTCCATGTGTAATAATCTCAACCTATTTGATTAATTAAATAATTGATTTGTGGGTTAATCAATTATTAAATCAAACTTTATTCAAAATCATATTATCAATTGACAATTTAAATTAATCAATTAAATAAATATTCAATCAATTATTTTAGAGTTTTTGATTAATTGTAAAATAAACAATATTAATTAAGAATAAAATAATTAAATCTAATTAAAGTGGTTAAGTGGCTAAATGAAGTTTAATTAATTAAATATTTGACATATTCAATTAATCGCACTTGGGATAAATAAATAATATCATTTATCGCCAAATAATATTTAATCAAATCTGTTAGATTTACACAATCCATGTATATACTATATCAGTTTCTGGATTTGATTGTGTAGAGTTTTTTTAATCTAGATGATTAAAAAAACTCTACACAATCGAATCCAGAAACTAATATAGTAAATAATATTTAATTAGAGATAATTAAGATAAATTAGGAATATTTAAGAATATTCCCTGATGTAGATTTTTGATAAAATCAATTAGAGCGTTGATAGCTTGATGTGCATATGTACCTTGGATTAGGACTTTAGGGTCGATTTTGATCAATTTGTTGATATAGGGGGTTAATGGTATTGAGGCCCAGTTTTGGGGTATTACATTTTGCCCCTCTTTGAATTACTATGTGAAGAGTAGTGCTTCAAAGATAAATCTATTTGTTGAGACCCAGACTCAGTTATGTGATGGAAAAATTGATCCTGATTGGTTAACCGATTTCGAGACAGAAATCAATTGATAGGTTTGAAGATGTTGATTCAAGTCTTGATTGACCAAAGAATCAAAGATTATGTCAATAATAGCAACTCTGAACCTATGATTATGAAGAAGTGATAAAATGCCTAATTCTAAACCTATGATTATGAGGAATTTAAATATCCTGACTCCAGACCTATTTGTCCAAAGGAATCAAAAGGATACCAACTCTGAACCCTTCAGTTATGAAGAATCAAGGAAATAACACATCTGAATCGATGGTTATGAAGAGCTAATACAGTCTACAAGATAAAGAGAATACCAAATTGATATGGATTTTGATGAATTTGATATGTCCCCTTCGAGATTAAAATTGAAATATGGCGAGAAAGCCAATGTGATTTGATCAGAAGCTATGTGATCAAGTTTGGAATTGGTTATATACATCTAGGGATGCATTTTGCATCGTTGAGAGGTCTTGTTGACCAAGTTTGACCAAATTTGACCATAGGTTGTCCATGGTTGACCCAGTTGAAATTCAAAAAATTTGATGTAAGATGATCAAATAGGTTAAGATCTGGGTTCTATTGATGTCATGAAGGTCGATTATGCAAGCAGTCGGT
This sequence comes from Chamaecyparis obtusa, assembly GCA_027943335.1. Lineage (NCBI taxonomy): Eukaryota > Viridiplantae > Streptophyta > Pinopsida > Cupressales > Cupressaceae > Chamaecyparis > Chamaecyparis obtusa. The sequence goes on along the minus strand of BSBK01000524.1, from coordinate 35,638 downwards.
CGTCTTGGGTCCAAATTTTAAATTAAGATTTTGACAAACAGAATGATCTTAGATTTCAATTTTGATCCCAAAAATGGATTCAGGATGTCGAAATTAGCTAGCGGTGTTGTTTTCACATCAATCAAAGCACTTTTGAAAATTAGGTCAAAACCTATATAAGGCCAAAAGGGTCATTTTTTAAATCATTTGTGTGGTTAACTTTGTGAGTTTGTGGAGCCCTCTGAGTGAGAAAATGTCGATTCTTATCTCCTCTCACCGATTCGAGTAATCCCAGTGATACCAAAGACCCCAACAGTACGGTAATCCGATAAGTCATCCTTTGAACTCCTCATTTTATTCATTTTAACATGTTTTTATTGATTTTTTGGATTTTTATGCATTTGTTTCTCATTTTTAATTTTTGCTTCTCTGATTGTCATACGACACTTAGTGTATTATCATACGACAATTCACATAAAGTTCATTTTTCATCTGTGTTTGTTGTGGTTATTGTATGAGAGGGACTCAAATCTCGTATGACATTTCTTGAGCTGCATGGTTTGTTGTACGAGATACTAGCTATTGTCGTATGGGAAAAATTATCATATGGGACCTATCAAATTGTCGTATGGCACTTGATGCCAGTTTTTTTAATTTTTGTATTGTCGTATGAAAAATAGCAAGCCTTTTTAAGGCACTTAACATGTTTTTTCAAAAAAAATAATTGCTCAAATGGATTCAATGACCTTAATTGCACCTTGCAGAATGATTAACTTACTTATTTTTGTCAATTCTGTATTTATTTGGATTGATTGACTGATGTCTTTTTTACTCTTTGTTGTTTGCAGATATTGTATCTGAACATACATGTGAGGGTGACACATCTAGCCACTCAGAGACTTTGCATCTTGTTAGCAGACCCTATGAGAGTGCACCTTGCTTCTTGTGGTTTTGAGCACTTGATTGGTTTGCCCAAGATTAGGGAAAATCACAGTCTACTGATAGCCTTGATCGAGTGTTTCCATTCAAAGACGCTGACATTCTTCCTGTCTACCAAGTAGATCACCATTACCCCTGAGGATGTATATCACATATTGAGGATTCTTGTCCATGGTCCCTATCTAGACTATGTGAGCTCAAGGAACATAGGGTTATAGGAATTCCAATCTATTTTTGGTGTTGATGAGCAGGTGTCCTAGTAGATCCCTTAGGAGAATTTGGTAAAGAGATACGGGTAGACACATAGACTTGAGTGTATCCTAGCAAGGATGATCGAGGGGTGATCATGGAAGACTATCACTAGAATAATTTCTTGATGGGTTGGGCTCTTATGGTTCAGAGATTGATGGTGCATCTCGCATGGCTTGGATGGGGACAATGCCTACTAGCCCATATGTTTTTAGAGATGCATGAGGTCATCTATCATGAGGCCAATAGTTTCGCACATGGAGTTCTAGTTTTACAGATCTGGGCATGGGAGCATATCCCCATATGTAGGCTCATATGTGGTGATGAGAGACAGCCCCAATAGCCACTGGTTTACATGTATGCAGGGTACGTGACTCAGGCTTAGATGGGTCAGATAGAGTACTAGCATCAGGTCTTAGACGATATGACAGTTGTGATCTAGAGACCTTATCTACAAATTGAGGCATGGCCCACAACTAGGGCACAGTTTGGACACTTTTTTCAGAGTCTCCCTCTCATTGGTCGATCGACCAATGTGCTCAAGAGGTTTATTATTGCTCGCACGTGGAGGCAATATGGCCTCATCTAGGATACTCCACAGGATTTTGCTTCATATTCTCGATAGGTGTGGAAGATGGGTTTAGGTTGGAGCCCTTGATTATCCTATGTAGTCTATATGTAGGAGTACAATGGTCTCCAAAGCATGGATTGAGACTATAGGTCATAGGTTGTGGATGCTGGAGTCACCAACACATATAGAGTACACCTTGCAGCGCACCCATTTTTGTGATTCTCAGAACTGACTGAGCCCATTCCTATGATGGAGGAGGTGAAAAATGTGACAGGAGATCCCTGAGGCAGGGATCAAAGGAGACAAGATGCACAGATTCCACTCGTGTAGCAGATTCCTCTAGTATAGAGGTTTATTGGAGATCTAGCTCAGCAGGGACAGGAGGAGAGACATGCCCCTAGGCAGCGTGTGATTCCTTTGTCGAGACCCTTGGTGGCACAACAAAGATGGACTAGGGGAGAGAGTGGTTCCTTAGGTGTAGTTGGCATCACTATGGGGTAAAGGAGGCTATTGGTGGGGATGAGGATGTACCCATGGGAGAGGCAGAGGATGCTCCTGATTTTGACTTGGGTGTGGAGGTGAGGAGATGGAGGGTGAGAGGGGAGGGTTTTGGAGGTGAGGAGGCCACCGTGGGTGGAGGTGAGGATATTTTTGAGGAGGGGTTGAGACACACCCCACAGGATACCATTTGTTGACTCTGCTAGCAGATGAAGGAGTTGAGAGCCCAGAGACTCATGCTAGAGATTAGACTGGAAGAGTGGGACACATAGCTATGGAAGGCCAGAGTAGACACACATACCCTATAGGAAGAGGTCATCCATCAGACAAGCAAGGTGGCATACTATGTGTCAGCATATTTTGCATGAGTCCTAATGGGTCAAAGAGTGTCATCCTACTCCAAGTATATGTTGAGTTCAGAGGGAGCGAGGGAACCCAAGACAAATCCACCACCAGAGGCCCCTACCACAGGAGGAGATGCACCTAACATCGAGGATCAAGTGAAAAGCTGACTTGATAGCTTCCTCTTTGTAGATTTTGACCAGTTATGTTGTATAGCTCATTGTAGCTCATCATTGATGATGTATATGTATGCTCATTCGTGCTCCAATTGTATTGTATATTTTGAGATGCACCCCTTGACTATTCTGATTATATATGAGATCTATTGATTTGACTTCATTGCACTTGTAATTTTGATTTATGATATTGTTTATCATGTGATGCAAATGTGTGCAATTTTGTCTTTTTTAATGTATGTATGATTATGCATTAAGGATGAAATGATGTTGTATGGATTATGAAAATGCACTTCTTTGTTATGTTTATTTATGCAAATGTATGTATGCAATGGATGGATGAAATGATGGTGGAAATGAAAATGCAATGATCCACATGATGATTTTACAGGTACATGAAGAATCCAAGTGCTTTGTCTTTGTCAAAAAGGATGTTTAACTTGAGATGATGACTGCTTGCTTGTCTGTTGAAGATACCTTCACATTACCCTCAGTCTTTTGATGTTTTAAATGTATAATTTTGAGAATAGTAATTGCTATGTTGAATTCAAAACATGAATGATATGCAACTAGACATAATGCAAGACACAAATGAAATGCAACCTAGGACCTAGTCACTGATCTTTTGTTGGTCTTTTTTCATCACTGAATATTTTGGTAACACCAGATGTCAATAGAACGCTCACTGGTTAGGCAGACATGAATGTATGAATATTGACTTTTAGTCAAATTTATTGGATTAGATATAAGTACCAAGGCACAAGACCAGGATGACCTGAATATCATGTCCATTTGATTTAGCATTTTGTATAAGCATCAGAGCATAAACATTGTAATGACCTGAATACGCCTTGCATACAAACACACAAGCATTGAGGAGTTCATCCTTGTTCTAATGTGAATATGAGTAAGATTTATTTTCAATGACTCATGATGATTCATGTCATAAAATAATAGATGTACCTGCAGTGACCCTTTATCGTTCACATCCTTGGGTAATGTCTCATTTCACAACATGAGTAAGAATTTACTCAAAATGCACAAAGTTAGATCCAACCTCTCTAAAGTGTCTGAGTATCAAATTTCAAGGTACACATGGTGATCCAATCATGATGGAAGCACTTATAGTAGACACCAATTCAATTCAAAGTTTTTAAAGCAATTAGATTTCACTCACATGAAGAAGACAAATAAAATATTATGCCCCCGTCCTTGCATTTTTAAATCCTATAAAGGACATCATTAATTATCTCAAAGGACATAATATGAAAAAATATTATGTGAAACAGTCAACATACAAAAAATATTTCATCATATCTTAGAGGTTGATTTTTTGCAGTTGTGTGCTTGTTTGTGTTGGTGTCAGTTGCAAAAACCCTTGACTAGTAGGGAGACAGAAGAACTTACTTAGATGGGACACCAAAGGAAACTAATTGGATATGACTTATCTAAGGTACGGAGGACCATATGATATGACTAATGATGCCCCCAAGTTGTAAACATTGATCAGTTTTAGACTCTTGTTGTGTGGTGCACAAACTAACCTATAGAATTGTGAGATGTGAAAGCATCAGGAGCTATGTACAAACTAAAACAGTACAGAAAGATGGGAGATTACCAAGATTTCATTGATAGATGTAGCATTTGATACAAGTGGTGCATGTTTACCGGGTTTCACCATCTTGCCAAAGATTCTATTTTTTCTATCAAGGCGCCTGTTTACCAAGTTTTCACTAAGGCAATTTTTCTTTTTTCTTCTTTTTTTTGTATTTTTAATTTTTTAATTTTTTTGTATATTTCCATTTTTCAAATTGTTGTACCATCAGGGTGCCTATTACTAGGTTTTCAATAGGATGATCATTTTTTTTGGGACTTTATATGATTTTTAGTTTCTTTTTCAGAACATTTTACCCATATTGAATGTCTAAGTGTAGAATTTCTTCAAATGAAGAACATTGATTGGTTCCCAGAGTTGTTCTCCTTCTATCATTGAGATTTGGTAGGTGCTAGAGCCAAAAGTAGTAGTAACAAGAAATTGATGCAGGCAATTGGGTTCAAACTTCCCTTTGTGTTCTCGATGGGATTGATTTTTAGTGTTTTCTCTCAAGACTAGATCATCGACCTGAAATTCTTTGTGTCTGACTTTCTTGTTGTAGCCTCTAGACATTCATTTATAATATGCTCTGAGATGATCATATGCAACTTTCCTGCGCTCATCTAGTAATTTAAGTTCTTGCAACTTAGACACTCTGTAATCATCATCAGTTACTAGACCATGCATTCTAATTCTTAGAGATGGGATTTCAACCTCTATAGGTAGTACCGCTTCTGTCTCATATATTAAAGTGAAGGGATTGGCCCCAATGGGAATTCTTATACTTGTCCTATAGGCCCAAAGAGAGGGATTTATAATCAGATGCCAATCTCTCCCTATTTTGTTGACCGTGCAAAGCAATATCTTGAGTAAGTTCTTGTTGGACATGTATGGATCAAAAGTGACCACACTTCTATGAATCATTACATGCAAGGTTTCTCAACAATGAGACCTCACAAAGTGACTCATAGCTCTCTATGCATGGAGTTGCAAGGGACTTTGATAAATTTTCTCTTAGCTAGAGCTACAAACTAGTGACCTTGCTAGTCAACCACACAATGAGAGATTCAAATCCAAAGACAAGGGCAACAATGCCAATATCCCCAAATTGAATCAAAGTATGCAAATGCAATGCAAACTAATATGAATATGCAAGATTAATCTATCAAAATGAAAGTACAATGCAACTATGAAAGAAAATAGCAATGGATTACAATTCCCCTATTAAGCTATGTGAACTAAATCTATTGCATAAAAGGAAAATTACTCTAAAATGCCATGACATGCAAACTAATCAAATGAAATGTGCAACTAAATGATGAAAGAAAATGAAAGGAAGCAAGTCTTCAATGTCTTCAAAGGAGTCTTCAAAGTAAGCTAGAAAACCTGCAGCATAACAATGTCATAAAATTCCAAGATCATCTATATGCAAAATGAAGAAGAGAGCCCTCCTTTTATAAGAAATGAAAAGGAATGGACCACGGAGATTAAGAGGCAAAAGATCTAATCAATGGTGGAGAAAAATGGAAGCTTGATCCTTGTGCACAAATATCCTCCAATGAGAGAATAGGAGTTGACTTTTGTGTCCATATGAGACAAAAAGTGTTTTTCTTTTTCTTTTTATAAAATAAGAATGATGTTTTATTTGTGCAACTTAGGATAAGAGGAAAAGTGGGGGCTTTTTATTTATTAAAAGGGGGGAAATATTCTTTTTAATAAAATTAAAACTTTAGGATAAAATAGTTAGCCCAAGGAATAATCGAAAATGATGAAATAGGATTTGATCAAGAAATTGATAGAATGTTGATTATTGATAAAACTGATTCAGAGATAAATAAATCGAATAAATGGGGCCCAAAGTCTAGGAGACCATTTTCGGGTGCATACATTTTGCCCCTCTTTGACTAATGTGTGATCGATTTGGGAACACATGTAGTCAAAGAAGAATTGAAATGTGTGATCAATCTGGGATCACAAAACAACTCAGATATGAGGTCGATTCGGGATCACATCTAGACAAACATAAACAAAGGCCTTTGAACATGAGGTCGATTCAGGATCACATTCAAAGTAAGAGATAAGAATCTCAAATTTGAGCAAAAGCTCACAAAAGATGTCTGAATCAAGAAAATCAAGGAATTAGGGATGAGAATCCCATAAATACTGCCCCCTCAGAATCGAAATTGAAATCAGATAGAGGAGAATAGAAAATCAATAAAAGATGATCAAATCAAAATGAAATCATAATCGAACATAAATGATAATAGGATAACCATTAGGCAATGAAACATGCCCCGGTGATGAATTAGAAGGAAAAAAATGGGGTGAATGGAAGACTAGAAGTTTGAAAGGCATGAAAAGGAAGAAATTTCATCAAATATCAAAGAATTATGCCTCAAATGGTCAGTCAACTGCGTAGAAGAAAGGGGGAAATTTTGAAATACGATTTTGACTATAAAGATGACCTTGGATTTCGATTTCGAGGTCCGAAAATGGATCCAGGACAACAAAATTAGCTAGGGGTGCAATTTTTGCATAATTTCAAGGTGTTTTGAAAATTAGGTCAAAAAATCAAAATGCTTTAAGAATAGAAAAGGATGTGATGTGAAAGACAAGAAGTGAAAGACATGATCGAGAAGAAGCAAAAGGTGAGTGCAGTTGACCAACAGGTCCGCATAAGATGAAAAGGAGAGCTCTCTCCATATGCAAAGTGCAAAACTAGACTAACATGAACCTAAAATGCAAGCTACTATGAAAGTGGTTGACTTGCAAGGTCACAATGCTTATAGACATCTAATTATCATCATCGAGCATTAGGTAGCACCGTAAGATCATACAATGCACACTAGCATGACTATGTGGATATGAATATGATCTTTATCAGATAGAAATGTGGAAATCTCACCTAGGCATCAAAGACATGTAGGTCAAGATGACCAGTGCAGTGAGATTACCTAATTTTAATATGGTGAGATTATGCCTGTATCAAGACACATGAAATTTAGGATAACTAGAAGCATGCACTCGCACAATAGTCAAGGATAATACCTTGTCAATCCATAGTGTCAAGTAAGACCAGCATAAATGCTCATGACAGTTAGGATCAACAAAATATACCCATAAGCAGATAAAGAAATAAAACATGTTCTCAGTCCCTCAGTCTTCTAGTTATGCATCATCAAAAACTTCTCAGGGAGAGACCACTTATCAAAGAAATCCTCATAGACAGCACACAAAGAAAAATAAAGTCAACATATCTCAAGCGAGTTGATTGTTTAAGTGCGTGTGTGTTGGTCATAGATTCAAACTTTGAGTATCACGGCTGCCAATGAGAAATATCATATTACACTTGGACTATTGGGTTAGACATCTGATAAGTGTTAAGAAACACTCGACGCAAGGGTACTATTGAAAAACACTGTTCAGGGTGGTGTTAAAAAATACCTGTTGGGAAATGCCCCAAGAGACAAACGCACCTAAAGGACCTATGCTAACAGTTATGCCCCCTAGACAAAGGTAAAGACCAATTCCAAACTAAGCCAAATAAGGTCAAGGTATGATGGAGAAAGGCTCAGTGTCAAGGATGCATGCTAACAAATAGGAGTGCAAAGGCCTCAAGTAGCGCCTATTTCCAAGTTTTCACCACTTGGAGATTTTTTTTTATTTTTTTTCAATTTTTTTGTATTTTTGCTACCAAGGCGCTTGTTTCCAGGTTTTCACCAAGGCATTTTTTTTATTTTTTTTAAACTTTTTTGCATTTTTTAATTTTTTTGTATTTTTTCAAGACTTTATATGCTTTTTAGGATTTTTTCAGCATCATATATGAATTTTTTTGGTATTTTTCAGGATCATAAAATATGTACAAAGGATGCCCCCAGATAGAATGGGCATCAAACTCATGAGCAAGATCACATCGTGTAGTCCCAATATCTAACAAGGTGGGGAACAAGAGGGATTATCAAGTTGGTGGAAGAGATGGAAGACAAGAGAATGAAGGAGAATGAAGGGAAAAAATGCTCAAGAGTACCCAAGCTAGGGGAAGATTATCAGGTGAAGCACATTTGGATAAGCAATGAAAGGCCAGCATAGGATAAGTCACAAAAGCACACTGCAAAAGAAGGAAGGATGCAGTCCAAAGGAGGGTAGACATGTCAAGACACTTCATAGCATCGTATTTTACTCTTTTTATTAGATCAAGACCAAGGGGGAAAAAGATAGTGAAAGGCTAGAATGAATGGAGGAAAATAAAGATGAAGGCTAAACATGAATGGAATGAAAGCAAGATCATCGTAAGATAACCCACAAGATAGCCAAATATTCATGTATAATTCAACCTTGTCAAGATCAAAGAGAGAAGATGGAATGGATGAAATATGTAGAAGAACTACGCATGATGCCTGATTGCCAGGTTTTTATCATGGTACTTATCCAAGGTGCCACAAGGGAGTGGTTTTCACCATAGGATGAATTTATTTCTCTTTACTTTTGCTACCAAGGTGCCTGTCTCCAGGTTTTCACCAAGGCAAATTTTCAATTTTTTCATTTTTTTCTTTTTTCTTTTTTCATTTTTGAATTTTTTTTCTTTTTTTTTTGAATTTTTATTTTTTTTGGAAGAAGGAAAGCTTTTTAGATAATGCTCCTTGAAAGGATAAACCATGATATGTCAAGGATTCAAAATGATATGCTCAAAGATGCTGTTAGGGAAAGGAAAATGGAAGAGAAAAATGGAGGATAAGGCTTTATGTAAAGCGAGTGAGGTTGGAAGATAGGAGGAATAGGCAAATGAGGAAAAAGGATAGAAGGTAGAAAGATAGTGAATGAAAGGATTGTGAAAGAGTAGATGGAAAGGAAGGCAAGATCAACATCAACACACACCTTGAAGGGTGGTGAGAGGATGGAGGAAACTTGAATGAAGGAATACGTGAAGGAATATGGTGAATATTTAGCAGAGGTTTTAGTTTAGGCACATGAAATTGAAGAATATTTTTGGAAGAAGATGAAGTGGAAGTCTTTGGAAGCTTGAATGTCAACTTCATTTTTTGTTCAACATTAGACTCTTTCAAGAGAGACTTTGGAATCCATATAGCCTTAGGATTTTTATTTTCTTTTGATGTCTTAGAGAGAATATCTTCAATGATGGATTTTGGAACCCATAATTGTCTTGTAGTTTTCTTCTTAGATATCTCTTTTGACTTTATGCCTCCATGTCGATTAGAGGAGACATGTTGATCTTCTTTTTTTGATGGATTCTTATATTGTTTCTTTTTCTTATATTGAACATTCAAGTTACTTCCAAAAGACTTGGGACTTGTGGAAGAAGAAGGAAAATACGACTGGTTTAGATGGGTGGATGGATGAAAATGATTCAAGGGTATGCATCTATGTTAATCTTAAGGAAAGATAGGATATGGAGGGACGTAAGAACCCAAGATGGATGATGAATTAGGAGAGTTAGGAGAGGAAAGTGAAGGGACATAAGGACCCAAGATGGAAGGAAAACATGAAGCCCTTAGTATTGGTGGAGGAGATCCAAGGATGGAACTGGAAGACGCAAAAGGATAATCAATAAGTTCGTTAGCATCTATATCACAACCAAGGATATCAACATCTTTAGAGTGAGCATTAGAGTTTTCAACAGGATCATGCACATCTTGAATAGGAGCACCTTATTTGATAGGATCATTCAAAGCTTGTGAAGACTTAGGAAGAGTAGAAAGCAGAAGTGAACATGGAGTGGTAGAACAAGAAGATGGAAGACTTTGATCTTGACAAGGATCATTGGGTAGCATAAGCATATCAACTTTCTTTCAATTTTCAATAGGCTTTACATCAGAATTAACAACACCATTTTTAATAACCTTAATGGAAGTATCATCTTTGGAAATTGCAAGTGTGGTAAGGTTATTTTGATTATCAATAAGCTCAACAGTGTAAGTAGTAGCTTGATCTTTCTTAGGAGATGGTGGAATGAATGCGGAAGAGCGTAGAGGATCAAAAGAACCATGAAATGGAGGAGATACATCATGAAGAGAATTGGATGATATGGAGGGTTCCTGATCTTGATCTTTATTTATATTTTTTTCTTTATCATTTTTAGAGTCCTCTTGACATGGAGCCACTTCTACAGACAAGGAAGCATGTTGGAATTGTATGGAAGACTTTGGAGGAGATGCTGAAAGACTAGCTGAAATAGGCAATATAGCATTTAAAGGCTTAGGCTCTTTAGGTTTAGCATTATTGAAATTATTTGTATCCAAGTGAAGGTTAGCTTGAGTATCTTTAAGAGGTGGCTCTTGAGAATAACTATAGGGAACTGCATGGAAAGCCTTAGGATCTTTGTTGGATGAAGGATTTATGAAAGATTTGGAAGACTTAGAAGCTTTAGGAAGTGTGTGGGTATTGGAGGAAGTAGAGGATGGAAGGGAACCATCACAAGACAAAGGTTCAACATTAATATGATCTTTCTTGAGAGCACAACCTTTATTTTCAGCATGAGAACTTTTAGAGGAGAGATTCTTTTGACGTTTGAAATCAGCGTGGTAGATTTTCTCTTCCTCAGTAGGAATATTGTATTGTTCACAAAAATCATCAAAGAATTCTTCAAATTTAGGGTCATATGGATCACCATCACAGTCTACCCAATACAAATCCCCCTTAGAAATCATAAGTGTACCACGAGGATGATGCTTAGGAATAGAAGTTTCATGCGCATCACTACATTGTCCATCATCATAGTCATCATAGTCATCATAGGTGGGTGTATCACTCTTTGTGGAAGAGACATCACAAGGACTATCATGTTGCTCTTTATGGTATGTCTTCTGAAGAGAAGTAAGACTCTTGGGAGAAGTAGAAGAAGAATGAGATTGTGAAGAAGAAGAAATTGAAGACTTAGTGTAGGAAGAAGACTTGGATAATGAAGAATGTGAATAATGTCTAGAAGAGTCATGACGAGACTTGGAAGATGAGGAATTCAAATGAGAAGACTTAGATGATGAAGAATGTTTGGAAGAAGGAGATCATGATATGATCATGTCTATGATCCTAGCAAAGGCATCTGATTTAATCATCTTTTCTTTTATTTTTGTTATAAATTTATCACTCATGTGAGTTTTGGAGGAACAATATTCTTCAAGTTGCGTAATGAGTTCAAGATCATCTATTCTCAAGAGAGGTTCCTTAATAAGATAGTTGAAATTCATGGTTTTAGAAGAGAAGGAATCAAGCATGGAAGAAATGAATAGAAGAGATGAATAGAAGAGTGTAGACTAGATAATAAGAGGAAAAGAATCAAGAAGAAAAAGAAGAATTTCCCAAGGGAATAGAAGACTTCAGAAGAATATGGGAAATGGAGAAGGAAGAAGAAGACTAAGAGTCATCTTGTGCAATTGATACCATAACCTTCATTGAGATGTTGAGCAACATGACAGCACCTAGGATCTGACAACTGGAGGTCGTTTCCTTTGACTAACTTGGTATCTTGTTGTAACTAACATGAAAGAAAGAAACTCTAGGTGATAAGTCAATCTCTCAAAGTGCCAATGCCAACCTAGGATAATTAAGATTCTCTATTGTCCAAAGAGAAAATGAAAAGATAAAAATAAAAGGCATCACCAACACTGTCAAAGAGGTGCTTCAAATCAAAGGGTGAATACCCTTGCACTTTTGAATCAAGAGGTTGGACTTAGCCAAAATTCAAATCGAAATTGAGATATATGAAAAATGATTTGCACAATAGTAGGATCAGAATTCTCCAAGTGTGTAATCAACAATTCTAAAGATAAACTGTTCACTAGGAATATCTCTCTAACTTGACAAATTATTTTCAAGGTAACCTTATAAATCAATTTAAATGATCACTAGAAGGCAAAAACCAAGAATTTGCAGTCAAAACGGGTCTCTAACAGTAAGGTCAGATAACCTACTGAAACGTCAAGTTGTACTAAAGGCAACTTAATAACTGAAATTAAGAATACTGCTAAAAACTTTCAGGCGACAGACTCCAGCGTGAACTATCGTATAATATTTCTCTTAAGTGCAGGTGATACTAATGTTGATTTTGACCAATTTGTGCAAAATTTCAAGTTTTAAGGTCTAATTTTGGATTTTCTGAATGTTAGGGTGAAAATGTCTGATTCAATCACAAATTTAACAGCATTTGGATAGGTTTGCAAATAGTAGGGGATCAAACATGTCTCCAAACACTTGAAACAAGGGCAAAAGAAACCTTGCCAAGATAAACACTTGTGATATTAAAATAAAATTGCACCCTATGGAAGCTACCGATTGTTTGTATGTTGAGAACGTTTACACTGGTTTAGCACATTCGAGAACACTTCAAGCAATATCTACCTATAAGACAAGGCTCAATACTCACCAACTTAGTCCACAACTTGATGCCCCCTTGCCTCACACCAAGTGGTTACCCACAAGAGATATTGGCTTTGTCATGGAAGTGTCAAATAACACAACCAAAGGGACACATATGGTGAGTATCTTGGGGTGATCCGGGTTAGTCCACTTGGATCAATCCTTGCACTAAGAAGATAAGAAGCTAAATAAAGGTGGCCTCTATCTAATGGTTCTTAGTAAGGGCTTCCATTCATAACACCCCTCTTGCTCCTCATAAAAAACTAGGACCTCACGGCCTCAATAGTACCTTAAGCATTCTTGCTCAATGCTTTCCCCATGGTCGCAATCCCATGAGCTACTCACATCAAGTGAAGACAAGTGTTATGTCTACCAAGGTTTTGTGTCCTCGATAGCCTTGAGATTATAGTGAGTTGGAATAGCTGGCAAAAGGCTTGTCCCCACTTGGGTCATTCCTCTTGATTGCTCAAGAGCAGGCCCGCTAAAAGATTCTTACAACTAAACAAAAAGTGGATTAACTCTTGAGGTTCAAGGTTTTTGGTTCACCACAAGGGTGAAGAGCATACTCCCCTATCTCAAGAATCTCTCCCAAACACACCAAGCAAATTCAATTACCCCCTTGCTTTCAAAATCCCAAGATGGGTCAAGATTTCTATTTCACCACAAGGGTGAAGAGCATACTCTCCTACCACCTCAAAATTCCTACAACAAGGTATTAAGTGCCTATGAAATGAAACAAGTATTATATGCCGCACTCAATAAAGAAGGCAATTAAACAAGCACTTGATTTGGTTTTTATGCTTAGGGAAACCCTACAAAAACCATTAGTAGCCCTCTTTGACATGCATTCTTTTGGAAAATTTCAAGCAGTGAGAGCACCTACAAGCACAACTTGTTAGCCCCACAATGATTAGCACATCAAAAATCAGATAATCTACAAGTAAAATAGCTAATCAAATGGTAAAATCTGAGAATGAAACTAGCATGGTTGGATTAGGCTCGGAAAGACCTTTCCAATGATATATCACACTTAAACTTTTGATACCATTTGTGAAAAAAATTTTAAAATGGGTGCCCATTTTCCAGGGTGGCATGGATTTGAAAACGCTAAAATTTTCAAAATTTTCAAAAACAACAAGAAAACTAGCAAATATAGAAATATGATAGCAAAATTAAACAAAAAATACCAGGTGACATTTAACAGCTCATAGGCGTCATCTAAAAAATGGCAAGCGTGATCCAAACCTGCAGAGGCATGAGCAAAATCTACACAGGCATGATTAAAATCTACACAGGCATGATTAAAATCTGCATAGGCGTGAGTGAATCTTGCATAGGCGTGAATAAAATCTTTATAGGCATGAATGAAACCTACTTAGGCATGAATAAAATCTTTATAGGCATGAATGAAACTTTCTTAGGCATTAATGTAACTGCTTAAGCGTGAACAAAACCTACTTAGGCATGAATAAAATGTGCATAGGCGTGAACAGAATATGCAGAGGTGTGAGCAAAACATGCAGACGCGTGAACAGAATATGTAGACGCGTGAACAAAATGCTCACATGTGTGAATAGAATGCTCAAAGGTGTGAACAAGATGCTCACAGGTGTGAACAGAATGCTCACAGGCGTGAACAGAATGCCTGCAAGCGGTGTTTCACCTGTTTGTACAAAATTAACGAAAATAAATGATGAAAATGTAGAAAATGAAGGACAAAATAAAACTATTCTGCCCCACGGTGGGTGCCAAAAATGTATGGATCAAAAGTGACCACACTTCTATGAATCATTACATGCAAGGTTGCTCAACAATGAGGCCTCACAAAGTGACTCATAGCTCTCTATGCATGGATTTGCAAGGGACTTTGATAAATTTTCTCTTAGCTAGAGCTACAAACTAGTGACCTTGCTAGTCAACCACACAATGAGAGATTCAAATCCAAAGACAAGGGCAACAATGCCAATATCCCCAAATTGAATCAAAGTATGCAAATGCAATGCAAACTAATATGAATATGCAAGATTAATCTATCAAAATGAAAGTACAATGCAACTATGAAAGAAAATAGCAATGGATTACAATTCCCCTATTAAGCTATGTGAACTAAATCTATTGCATAAAAGGAAAATTACTCTAAAATGCCATGACATGCAAACTAATCAAATGAAATGTGCAACTAAATGATGAAAGAAAATGAAAGGAAGCAAGTCTTCAATGTCTTCAAAGGAGTCTTCAAAGTAAGCTAGAAAACCTGCAGCATAACAATGTCATAAAATTCCAAGATCATCTATATGCAAAATGAAGAAGAGAGCCCTCCTTTTATAAGAAATGAAAAGGAATGGACCACGGAGATTAAGAGGCAAAAGATCTAATGAACGGTGGAGAAAAATGGAAGCTTGATCCTTGTGCACAAATATCCTCCAATGAGAGAATAGGAGTTGACTTTTGTGTCCTTATGAGACAAAAAGTGTTTTTTTTTTCTTTTTATAAAATAAGAATGATGCTTTATTTGTGCAACTTAGGATAAGAGGAAAAGTGGGGGCTTATTATTTATTAAAAGGGGGGAAATATTCCTTTTAATAAAATAAAAACTTTAGGATAAAATAGTTAGCCCAAGGAATAATCAAAAATGATGAAATAGGATTTGATCAAGAAATTGATAGAATGTTGATTATTGATAAAACTGATTCAAAGATAAATAAATCAAATAAATGGGGCCCAAAGTCTAGGCGACCATTTTTGGGTGCATACAAGACGCATCAGCTTGTCCATTTCCCTATGGATAGTAGACAAATGACCAATGTCGAGTGATCTTGAATTTGGAACATAAGGAATCTAGGTCATTGTTTTTAAATTGGCCTCTGTTGTCAGTGATGATGGAGTGTGGGATACCATATCAGAAAATTATGTAATTCAGGATGAACATAGAAATATGCTTGTCAGTCGCTTGTGTCAATAGAACTGCTTCAACCCATTTTTTGAAATAATCAATTGTTGTGATTTATGGGTGTGACCATTTGACGAATGTGGATATATGGCTACTATGAGATCAAATGCCCATTTTTGAAAGGGCTATTGTGTTGTAAATGGAATCAAAGCTCTACCTGGTGCATGAATTAAGTTACCATGGACCTAGCACTTCTTGCAATTCTTGGCATATGTCACGGTATCTTTCTCCATATTTGGCCAATAATATCCTTTCCTAATGATTTTTTGAGCTAATGTTAGACCATTGGAATGTGACCCACAAATACCATCTTGGACTTCCTCTAATGCACATTTCAACTCTTCTTGCTCTAAACATCTAAGGAGTGTGCCATCCAGACTTCATTTGTATAGATCATTACAAATGATGGCATACCTTGATGTGTTTTGGATAAGGTGTCATTTTTCATTACAGTTAAGGCTATCGGGAAGGACTTGGTCAGAAAGGTAAGAATATACATTTTTGTAACATGAGGAATCATGACCAACAATAGTGCAAATCATGTGGGTTTCTGGGTAATCATAGGTAGGGAATGATAGTGCTTCCACTAGTAACTCACAGTGTAGCTCATGTTCTGGTTGTTATAGTATAGATGATAGTGTATCCATGGCATCAGCTGCCTTGTTCTTCATTCTGGGTATCTGTTAAAATGTGATCTAGAAATGAAGTAGTTATTTAGATCCTCTACCATCCATTTGTATGGAATGATCTTCTCATCCTTTGTTTGATACACATCATTGACTTGGTGAATGACCATTTGGGAATCTCCATGAATGTGCAATTTCATTACTTTCCATTATATTGCTAATTTCATTCCATTTAACAAAGCTTCATACTCCGCTATATTATTAGTGCAAGGAAACTTGATTCTGAAGTCCTTTGGTATGGAGTATCCTTGTGGAGTGATGAACAAGATACCAGCTCTAGATCCATTTTGTGTGTAAGACCCATCAAAGAATAATCTCCATGTTCTTAAGGATAGGTGCATGATAGAAGCATTAGGAAATTCCATTTGCATTAGTTGGTCATCAAACATTGGAGCTTCAACTAGTTGATCTGCGATGACTTGTCCTTTGATGGATTTCCTTTCAACATACTCAATGTCAAATTATCTCAGTAGCATTACCCATTTTTCTAATCCACCTGTGAGAGAATCTCTGCTTAATAAGAATTTAAGTGGATCTATCTTTTCTACTAGGTGTTGGTATGAGCTAACATGTAGTCTCTCAGTTTTTGTGATGCAAAGATCACAGCTAGACATGATTTCTCTATCATAGAGTAATTATTTTCATATGCCACCAAGGTTCGACTGATGTAATAGATATCTCTTTCTTTTTTATTATCATCATGTTGTGCCAATAATATCCCCATTGATGTATTTGTTGTTGAAACATACAATATCAATGGATTTCCCTGAATAGGAGGCATGAGAATTGGTGGATTTTCCAAGTATTTCTTAATGTGGTTGAAATTATTTTCACATTCTTCACTTCATTTGTAAGTCACACCTTTATGCAATGTTTAGTGAAAGGTTATGATATATCAACTAAGTGAGAGATGAAGTGTCTGATAGATTGTACTCTTCCTTGCAAAGTACACATTTGACTAATATTTTTAGGAGGTGGCATCTCAATGATTGCTTTGACTTTTGTCGGATCCACTTCTATACTCTTCTTGGAAACAATGTATCCTAGGAGTTTTCTCGAAGTGACACCAAAGGCACATTTCTTGGGGTTTAGTCAGAAACTAAATTTTTCCATTTTGTCCAATATTGTACCCAATTCAAATAAGTGTCAAGATCTCTTCATTGATTTAGCCAATGTGTCATCCACATAGTCCTCCATGTTTTTGTGTATCATATCATGAAAGATAGATGTCATTGCCCTTTGATAAGTAGCACTGGCATTTTTCAGACCAAATAGAATTACATTCCAGCAGAAAGAACCACATGCACAAGTGAAAGCTATCTTCTCTTGATCCTTTAGGGCTATCTTTATTTGGTTATATCCAGAAAAGCCATCCATTAAGGAGGACATTTCAAATCCCGCAGTCATGTCCACTATCATATCGATATTTGGTAGTGGAAATTCATCCTTTGGGCATGCTTTGTTTACATCTCTAAAATATGTGCACTCATATAGATTTATTTGGTTTTGACACCGAATGATGTTTGACATCCATTCAGCATAGTCTATGACTCTGATGAATCATGCCTTGAGTAATTTCTCTAATTCAGCTTTAACAAGAAGTGCAACATGAGGGTGCATTTTTCACAACTTCTGCTTGATTGGTTTAACTCCTGGAGCTATAGAGAGATGATGCATAATTAGATCAGGATCTAATCCCAACATGTCTGAATACTTCCATGCAAATTTTATCTTTTTCTTCATTAATAATTTGGTAAATTCATGTTTCTCCTTGTCTGATAGGGATTGTGCAACATGAATCAACAAAGGTTCTTCCATTGTGCCTAAATTGATAGATTGAGTTGGTTCTATCAAAACTGGTGATCTATCATGTAAATAACTCAGAAGGACATCAAATATATCATCTTTGGGCACTTGAGAGAGGTTTTCACCCTTGGATACATCTTTTATTTTTACTATTTTTGGCTCTGAGACTGCCACATAGTGTTTTTCACCCTTAGATCTCTTGTTCTTTTTATTTTTATTTTTATGACTAAGATATTTGATATTTGAATTTGTCATGTTGATGCTAGGTTCACTAATGGAAGTTGTCATAGGTTCAATCGCATTTAGGTAGCATGCTAAAGCACAGTTCATTTGGAAAGTATGGATATCATGGCTTGGGTCTCTGGATGTTTGGTCAATAAGTTATGGATATTTGAGAGTAAGCTTAGGCAAGGACTATCTGAGAGTGTTTACACATATAGTGTTTTCATCATTGGTTCTAATCTAGCTCTTAAATTCTAAGGTGATACTTCTAATTAAGATGTTTAGTTTGTTAAGTGTCTCAATGTCATCATCGGATCTTACATTGCTAATAAGTGAATTAGATCCATGAGGTCTGTCATGTAGTTCTCAGCTCACGTCAATGGTAGGTGTGTATTGGTGAATAACATTGATATGTTTGTCTATTATGAGATCCTCTTCTTCTAGTTCTGGAATGACTCCCCATTCACAGTCATTGATTTCCTCATCAGGAACTCTAGGAAAGTCAAGAACATGTGTGAAATCAAGATGAATTCCCCAAGCAAAGTTGCCTTCAAAATCTGAACAGAATTCATATTCATGTGAATCTGTCTCAGTATCACTAGAGTATCCCAAATTTTCAGCTATGGTGATGGTTATACCTTCTTCTTATGTTTTTTTCTGGACTAGTTGGTTCTTGTGTTGCGACTATTTCTTGTGCACCAATTTGTTCTTGTGCGGTAGTAGGTTCTTGTGTGTCTACCACATTGACTCTTTCCTTAGGTTTCTTATCATCATTAAGAAGGTCCAAGATGTTTTTAGGTATACATTCGTAAGGAAAAACATTTTTTTTCTCTAAATCATCATTGTATTCATGATATTTTTCCTCCTCTTATTGAGTATTTGTTCCTGGTTCTATTTTCTCTATGACATGGGTAGAACTCCCACTGAGATGGAAAGCTTTTCTTTGATAACCTATGCCTCTTTTATCTTTGTTTTTCTTTCCAAAGTTCTCAATGGGTTGTATGATACCCTTTCCTCTTGTTCCTAGAGGTCCTATTCTAGTGTATCCCATTTTGGAAATTAGCTTTTGCCCTGGTCCAAAGGATCTTGGAGGAATCTTAAGTGATTTAGATTCACACTCCTGAACCACTTGTGATTGAGATTCATCTTTGTATAACCAAGCTAGTAGAGCCTCTTCTTCATCTATTTCTTGTTTGGATACCTTTTCTGTGATGAAACTTCCATCATAGATGACAAGTGGTTCTTTAGTTGTAGGTTTCATTTTCTCTGAAGGTTGGCCATAAGATTTAGGTGAAAGTGGGAGAGATGTAAGAGATAGAACTTCTTCTATTATGTATTATCCCATACATGTATCTATGATTTTTATCTCCTTTTCTATGTCTTCTATTATGGATGTGGAGGCTATATCACTCTGCTTTGTAGAAGACTCTATGTTGTTTAGAACAAGCTTGTCGGTGCTTTCTTTCAAAGCATTTCAAGATACTGATAGATTTGTGGGCACTGTGACCTCTACTCCATCATATGGGAGCTTGACACATTGATGGTATGTTGATGGAATTACTTGCATTTCATGAATCTAGGGCCTTCCTAAAGGATGTTATAGGCTAGTGGGAGGTCTAGTACTTGACAAGTGATGTTTCTGATTACAAGTCTTATTATGATAGGTAGAACGATGACTCCCTTTGAAGATCTTTCTTGCTCATCATATGATTTTATTGTTATTTTATTTTTTGGATAAATAAAATCTTTTGATAACCCTAGTTGAGTAACCAGTTTATATGAATAAATGCTTAGACTAGCTCCTCCATCTATCAAAACACGCTTGACACAATGATTTTCAATCATGACTTCAATATGTAATGGCTGGTTATGTGGTGACTGGGTGAATTGTCATCTTCTTCTGAAAAGGATATGTATTGAGGAGATTTTAAATGACCCACCATGGTCTAAAATCGATCAAGATCAAGATCTTCTAGAACATTAGAATTGATGAGAGCTTTGTCAAAAACTGCTCGGTGAGCAAGAGAAATCTGAAGCAACTCAAATATATAGATCTTTGCATTAGTGTGTTGAAGTTGTTGTATAATTTTGTATCTTGAAGATGTTATTTTGGACTCTTTACAATTGGAAGATTTAGATGTAATCCTTTTTTTAGGTGTTGATGTAAGGTTGAGAGGTACTTTTAGGGAATGTGATGAACCTGAGTTTAGTCCTGGAAGAGTTACCTGAGCTTGAGATCTAGTGACCACATTGGCTGATATGTTTTCTTTGTCCTTATTGACAATGGAAATGATAGTGCAATACTGATATGCACCTAGCTCTACCATTTTGATCACTTCATTGTTACTGGAGTGTGTGTAATTGACCTTAGCACCCATATTTGGTTTGGAAGAAAATGATTCTCCCTGAGTATGTTTCGGAAAAGGTTCTGTGAATGTTGTATGATCATTATTGGATTTATGGTTGTTAATAACAATGTCTCTAGCATCAATTTTATCTTGAATAAGATGTTTTAGGTGTATTCAATTATTGGTTTTATGACCCTTGTTTCAGTGAAAATCATAGAAATCGATCTCCTTCCACCACTTAGGTTTGACTTCTGGGTCATAAGGTTTCAGCTTAGGTAGTGTGATGAGGTTATTTGCCAATAAATTTTTCATGGCATATTCCAAGGACTCACCCAAAGGAGTGAACTCACACTTTTATTTTGTAACCCATGGTTTGTATTCATTTGACTTTTTAGAGGGTTCAGTAGTCAGTTGTCTACTTTTCTGATGCTTTTATGGCTTAAGTGCCAATCGTGAGGTTGAATGTTGGTGCTTTGGGTGGAGCACTAATGTGATCAACAACACCATTCGTGACAACATTTTTGTTCTTGTTCCAAAATTTGACTTTATCTTTGTTGTGTAAATTGGAACTTAAATCGTACTTGTTTTCTTTATAAAGTATGATATCTCCCTTGCAAACAAGTATGTCCTCTATTTTCATGGCACGATCTACCACTTGTCAAATGAAGTTTGACCTTGCATCTGAAGGTGATAGTTGATTTCCAGAATCAGATTATTGATAAAGATTTCCATTTTCTCATTTTCCAAAAATTTTTGAGGATATAACGAGAATGTTTTCCTCCAATGTTTGAGAAAGGCCAAGAATGGTTCTCCTACTTTCTATTTCAAGTTACATATGTCTATCATTGTGATAGGTTGTTGAATATTGTAGGAGTATTGTTGATAGAACAATTTGATCAACTCCTCAAAAGTATTGATTTTTGGAGGTATTTTGGAGAACCAATTAATGGTTTCCCCTCCCAAAGATCATGGGAAGAGATGCATTAGGTAGGTTGGTTCATGCATAAACTTCATTGATAGGGTGAAAAACTCTCTAACATGATCTTGTGGATTTGAATTGCCATCATATTTTTCATATTTTAGTATCTCCACCCCTTGAGGGAGTGGTGTCATATACAAGTTTTGATTGAATGGAAATGGACATAAGGCATCCATTGAGAATTCTTTGGGTTCTTTCTCCTTTTCCAGTTTGTTTATTTTGACTTGCATAGCATGCATTTGTCACATCATGGTTGTGATAGGGGTTTCTTCCTCTTGTGTTATGATGTCTTCAACATTAAAATTACTAGGAAGTTTAGCCCCTTGTTGGGCTAGTTCTAGGAATTATGCTTCCTTATCCTCTTGGAGGAAGTGTATCATGAGTTTCTTAAAAAGATCATCATTTCTATATTGTGCAATTTATAAATGTATGGGCTCTTGAACCCTTCCTTCATGGGGTTTGTGGCCTTGTGAACCATTACTAGGTGCTCTTTGAGACATAGCAATGTGTTGATTGTTATCTTGAGTTGATTCAAGAGGAGGTGTGTGACCTCTCTTTAGGCATAGATTGCCTAACTCATCTTCCTCGTAAAGATCATGATTGTATGATTTACTAAGTAGAGAATTGTCTTCTGTATAAAAGGAATGGGAAATGAGAGAAGAAGAGGATGATGTCTTTGGGTCTTCTCTTTATTTTCTATGTAGGGAAGCTCTAGTTTCCACCATTAACTTTTAGGTGAATCTTGGAGCAAGATAAGACAACTAAAATGACAATATGATCTAAAAGGACCAAGTGATGTAACCTTGTCAAGATGAGCTTGGATTTATGATGAAAAGATGAACTTGATGTGAGAAAAGGATACAATATCTGAGATGTATGGGTACACGCCCAAAGAATAGAGGACACTAATACATGACACTTAGTCTCTAAGAGATGATGAAAAATTGAAGTTGTTTGACAAGGTTTTTGACACAAGGTGAATGCGAGTTCCAGATTGACCACCAAGATGAAAAATTGAGCAATATAGAACACATTAGGAAAATGAAATAAACTTACTATTTTTCCTTCTCTACTCCTGACACAGTAAGTTTCTCTGACAGATTTCTGACCAAAATAGAGGTTTGACTGACTTTCCTATTACAATAATGATTTTTTTGATAGTGTGTGAAAAAATGCCATACGACAGTATGCAGGCTCGTACGACACAGAATGGACCCTTGAATGACAATTTGGTAGCCCATAGGATAGTTCAGACTAGAAATGATTTTGTTGCTTGCAAATGTTGACAATGTTCATATGACACAGTTACTTCTCATATGAAAAACAAGTAGTTCTAATACGACAATTCAAAATTTTGGACAATTGTCCTACAACAATTGACGGGATAAAACAACAACTGACACCAGAAAAAGGATTTTTGCTTCAAGTTTTTGAATTTTTGATGTTTTCATCTTTAGTTTTTTTTCCAATTTTGGATCTGTGTATCTTTTATTGTCTGAGGATGTTTAACATAGAAGTAGATTTACAATTACAGAAAACACTTTGGGAAGTGACTCAATGAATCAATCACACCTAGCTTAGCCTAACTAGAAGAAGAGATACAAAACTTGCTCATTGAATTAGGAACACATCCCCCAACTCCTCACCATATGGGAGGCCAATAACATGCAATGGATATTAACACCCATATATGTCTGGGTGTTAATTTTGGAAGTGGCTCGATATGACAAGTTTCTTGGGGTGATTACTATTTGATGCAAGAGCATCTCGGGTCCTTGGCAATCTTGTGTCACCAAAAATATGTTTGAAGTATTCAGTGTTGCTCAGTTCCTTCTTTGACCAAGTTGGTTCGGTGTTGTTTAGTTTCTTTTTCTTACCAGTGTTGGTCGGTTATCTCTCTGGTGCTCGATGAATTTCCTTGGTGCTCAGTGATGCTTGTTTGGTGCTCAGTTGTCCTTGCTTACCGAGTTGTTTATTTTGGATTCCTATTGAGGACAACTCTTGTAATTAATTTTGTTCATGGATTTAATGTTGGTACCTATCATTGGGAAGCATGTGGACCTACATCTGGTCATCCCTTCCACTAATGGTGGATCTAAAGGCTAATTTGTTCAGTAGCCTCTTGTATAAATGTATGTACTTGATTATAATGTTTGGCCTAAACTAGGAATGCCTTACAGCCCGGCATGTATGAATTAATTTAAAGATAATATATGAAAGGATCTCTACATTCTCTCTCTCACTTGTTATGTTGTTTCTTCTATGTGTTGTTCTACAAGGTGGACCTAGTTAGGGTGTGCCTTTGGCCCCTCCCCTATCTACCTTACATCAAGTGGTATCAGAGCAAGGTGAGATCTGGATCTAGGTTTGTGAATCTAGGTTTGAAGGTTCCTTCTTGTGAGTCCCTAGTTGAATTTTTGTGGGGTAGCAGATTATGATTTGGCCTGTAATTGTAGAGGGTTTTCAAGATGGTTTGTGGGAGGTGAGATGCAGATCTAAGATTCACAGACATGCTGAGACAACTTGCTGCTAGATTGGAAGTTATTGAAACAGCCCAGAGAAGAGGAAGACATCTTGAAGATGTTAGTGATGATGAAATTGAAGAAGAACAAGGTGATGAAGAACCTACACCTACGATGGATCAGGGTGAGGAAATATTGTTGAAGGCTTTGACAAATCTGAAGTCTACACCACACTTTAATCCTCTTGAATATAGTGGAAAATTGGATTCTGATGAATTGATGGACTGGATCACTGAGATGGAGAAGTACTTTGAGTATGAAAATGTACCTAAGGAAAAGAAGGTGAAAATTACAAGCACAAAGTTGAAAATTCATGCATCCTTGTGGTGGGAACATCTGCGGTTGGAAAGAAAAAAGAAAGGCAAAGACAAAATCAAGGTATGGAATAAAATGGTGAATAAATTGAAAGGAAAGTTCTTACCTTGTGATTATTAGATTAACCTAGTTAGGTGAATGCAAAGTTTGAGGTAGAAAGATAGCTCGATAAAAGAATATACTGAGGAATTATAGATTAGATATCAGATATGGACATGATGAAGATGATGTGGGAAGAATTGCTAAATATTTGAATGGTTTGAGAGTTTCCATCCAAGAAGAAATCAGTTTGGTCAAGTTGGAAAACATTGAAGAAGCTTATCAATTTGCATTGAAAGCTAAGGAGAAATTAAACAAGAGACATGAGCAAAGACAAAGAGGTAGAGGTGGTAGATTCCCTAGAGGAAGAGGGAGATCTCATGGTGAAAATGGTAGATCTGAACCTAAAAAGACAACTCTGGATAAAGGCAATACCAAGTGGAAAGGTGAAAGTTCATCTAGAGATAGAGGAAGTAACTACAGAGGTGGTTACAATAGAGGTGGTTTCCAAGGAACTTGTTACAATTGTGGAGAAGTTGGACATAGATATTTTGAATGTACACATGCAAGTAAGAAGGTTGGTAGCAGTAGAAATGCCTTGGTGCAAGAAGAGTCACCGAATGAATCTAAGAAGGAAAATAACTTGATGGTAAGGAGAGCCCTGTGGAGTGAAAGTAATAAGGAAGAACTGGTAAGGAAAAGTTTGTTCAAGACTAGATGTAGAGTTTCTAATAAAGTTTGGAAGGTAATCATTGACAATGGTAGCTCGAAGAATCTGGCATTGGAGGAAATGGTCACAAAGTTGTAGTTGAAAAGGTTGGAACATCCGAAGCCCTATCAAATTTCATGGATCAAATATGAGCATACACTCTTGGTAAGTGAACAATGTTATGCGAATTTGAAAATTGGAAAGTACTATGATAATTGTGTGATATCATGCCTATGGGTTATTGTCATATTTTGTTGGGTAGACCTTGGAAATATGATAGACATGATATATATGATGGGAGATTGCATAAATATACTATTTGGGTTGACGAAAGAAGACAAATCTTGTTACTTTTGATTGAAGAACATGTTAGTAATGTTTGCACATCTATGAAAGTTTTCTTGATGGAAGGAATAAATTTTGTTAAGGATTTGAAGAAAAATTATGTATGTTTTTCTGAGATTCCTAATAAACTAAGTAAGAAAAAAAGGATAGTGTCCCTGAGGAGATTGATAAGTTACTCACCGAGTACAGTGAAATCATTTTTGATAATGTACCTAATGGTTTTCCACCAAAGAGAATCATTGATCATTGCATGGATTTAATCCCTGGAGCTAGTTTACCGAATAAGGCACCACATTGATTAACACCTACTGAGAATCAGGAATTGAACTGACAGATTCAAGAATTGTTGTAGAAACATTTGATCAGAGAAAGTCTGAGTCCTTTTATAGTACCTACTGTATTGGCACCTAAAAAGAATGGAGAATGGTGAATGTGTACTAATTCTAGAGCAATCAACAAGATAACAGTGAAATATAGGTTTCCTATACCGAGAATGGATGACATAATGGATAGTTTAACTGGAGTGAAGTATTTTACCAAAATTGATTTGAAAAGTGGGTATCATCATATCAGAATTAGAGAAGGTGATGAGTGGAAGAATACTTTCAAGAAAAAAGAAGGTTTGTATGAGTGGTTGGTTATGCCTTTTGGTTTAACTAATGCATCAAGTACTTTTATGAGATTGATGAATGAAGTTTTGAAGAAATTCTTGGGTAAGTTTGTGATTGTATATCTAGATGATATTCTAATATTTAATAAGACCAAAGAAGATCATTTGTTGCATGTTAGGAAAGTATTACAAAGGTTGAAAGAAGAAAAGTTGCTGATAAATGTGAAAAAGTGTTCATTCATGAAAGAGGAGATTGTGTATTTTGGATTTGTGATTTCAACTGATGGTTTGAAAATGGATCCTAAAAAAGGTTGAAGCTATTTTGAATTGACCTACACCTAAGAGTGCTAGTGAGGTAAGATCATTTCATGGTTTGGCATTTTTTTACCAAAATTTCATTAGGAATTCCAATTCAATTTGTAATGCTATGACTGAGACTATAAGAGGAGATAAAAGAGAATTCAAGTGGACACATGAAGTTGATAAAAGTTTTGAGACTCTGAAGCAGAAGGTTGATGAATTACCTATGTTACCATTGTCTTATTTCAATAAGGTATTTCAATTCAAATGTAATGCAAGTGGAAGTGCAATTGGAGCTGTATTGAGTCAAGAAGGTAAACCCGTTGCTTTCTTTAGTGAAAAGTTAAATGATGTAAGAAGAAAATATTTTGTGTATGATCAAGAATTCTATGCTATTGTTCAAGCACTGAAGAAATGGAGACATTATTTGATATCGAGTGAATTTGTGTTGTATACTGATCATAAGGCTTTACAATATTTGGGTAGTTAGAATAAGTTGAATCAGAGACATATGAAATGGGTTGAGTATTTGCAAAGTTATACATTTGTGATAAAGCATAAGAGTGGAGTCACTAACCAAGTTGTTGATGCATTGAGTAGAAGAAGATCTTTGATGACCAAGATGACAATTGAAGTTCTTGGCTTTGATGACATGAGAGATTTGTATGAAACTAACCCTGATTTTTCTGAGCCGTGGAGAAAGTGCAGAGCACCTATTCGAGATCAACTGGGTACAAAATGGGAAGAATATTTTATTCAAGAAGGTATGTTGTTTAAAGGTATTTAGTTGTGTATACTGAGAGGACCAATAAGAACTAATTTGATAAAGGAGAAACATAGTAGTGGTTTGGTTGATAAAACATTGAATTTTCTTAAGGAGAAATAATTTTGGCCACAGTTCTATGAAGATGTTCAGAAATTTATGAAAAGTTGTAGAATTTGTCAAGTTGCAAAAGGAGCGAGTCAGAATACTAAATTATATACACTGATTTATGTTCTTGAGAAACCTTGGATTGACATCAGTATGGATTTTGTTCTTGGCTTACCAAATACAGTAAGAGGTAATGATTCTATATTTGTTGTTGTGGATAGATTTTCTAAGATGGCACATTTTATACCTTGTAGAAATACATTAGATGCAGTACATGTAGCAGATCTTTTCTTTAAGGAAATTGTCAGATTGCATGGATTACCAAGGATTATTATCTCTGACCGAGATAACAAATTTGTTGGATACTTTTGGAAGACCCTTTGGAGAAATTTTGGCACTGAGTTGAAATATATTCTACATTTCACCCACAAACCGATGGACAGACAAAAGTTGTCAATAGAAGTTTGGGAAATCTTTTGAGATGCTTAGTTGGAGATACACTGAGTAATTGGGATTCTGTGTTGGCACAAGCAGAGTTTGCATACAATAATTCAGTGAATCCAGGAGTACTGGAAAAACACCCTTTGAGATTGTAAATGGCATACAACCGAGAGGTATATCAGATTTGAGGGATATTGTTGATGAAAGAAAGAGAAGTGTTGAAGGAGTGAAATTTGCTTAGTACATGAAGACATTGCATGAAGATGTGAAACATAAGTTGGAGAAAAGTAATCAGAAATACAAAGACACAACTGACAAATCAAGAAGACATAAGACTTTTGCAGTCGGTGATGAAGTAATGGTTCATTTGAAGAAAGGTTGATTTCCTATTGGAACATATGGGAAGCTGAAAATGAAGAAGTTTGGCCCTTGAAAGATTCTAAAGAAATTTGACAGTGGAAATGCATATGAGATTGAGTTACCTGATGACATGGATATATCACTTATTTTAAACATTGTTGATTTGTATGAGTATCATGAGTCGAATGAAGAAATGAAAATACTAATGGATTATCCTAAGAAGTAGACCAAAGAAGTTGAACACATTTTGGAGTAAAGAATTGGCAGAAGTACAAGAGGAAAATAGTATATGGAATATCTGGTCAAGTGGAAGAATAGACCGATTGAAGACAGTTCATGGATTTCACAATCTGAGTTGGATGCAACTCAGATCATACCTAATTCATGATTTGGAGAATCATTTTCAAATAACCCCAGGTGTCTAATGCTGGAGCATCTCGAGTCCTTGACAATCTTGTGTCACCAAAATGATGTTTGAAGTTTTCAGTGTTGCTCGGTTCCTTCTTTGACCGAGTTGGTTCGGTGTTGCTCAGTTTCCTTTGCATACCGGTGTTGGTTGGTTATCTCTCTGGCACTTGATGAATTTCCCTAGCGCTCGGTGATGCTTGTCTGGTGCTCAGTTGTCCTTGCTTACCGAGTTGTTTATTTTGGATTCTTGTTGAGGCTAACTCTTGTAATTAATTTTGGTCATGGATTTAATGTTGGCACCTATCATTGGGAAGCATGTGGACCTAGATCTAGCCATCCCTTCTGCTAATGGTGGATTTGAAGGCTGACTTGTTTGGTAGCCTCTTGTATAAATGTATTTGTTTGGTTAGAGTTTAGTGAGTAGGTTTTGGGGAGTCAATTTTGATGAGAGATAGAAGATAGAAGATTAGAGATTATTGGAAGATCCTCGCATGTTTGAGGACTTATGTACTTGATTATAATGTCTGGCCTAAACCGGGAAGGCTTTACAACCTGACATGTATGAATCAATTTAAAGATAATATATGAAAGGATCTTTGCATTCTCTCTCTCACTTGTTGTATTGTTTCTTTTGTGTGTTGTTCTTCAAGGTGGACCTGGTTAGGGTGTGCCTTTGGCCCCTCCCCCCATCTACCTTGCGTAACTATTCACCTCATACAAGCACTACAAATCCTTTGAAAGTAGATCGGTGGCCACTAGCTTAGGATTTTAATAAAGGCATCCATTCATAATTGTCTTCCATAGTCCTGCAAGAAGAATTGAGGCCTACAGCCCTATGAGTACTCAAATATGTGTAGTCTCACAAGCAAGATTCAAGCAACTCCACTCTACACAAGATCCAAGCATGTTCATGGAAAAGATCAACTCAAGGTTCCATGAACAAGATCAATCATGTCTTCTGAGATTTTCATCTCAAGGAAGCGTCAAATTTTATAGTGAGGTGGAAGAGTTGGCTTAAAACTTGTCCCCACTTGGGTCATTCTCAGGAGCTTTTTTCCTTCAACCGGCATGCCTGCCAGGGTTTAATGGAAATGTGAGGTTGGGGACCACAGGATCTAGGTTTCTAATTCTCTTGAAAAGAGAAGAGAATAATCCCCTAACCTTGTCCTTTTCCCTATCCAAGACACATAGAACAAAGTTAATCCACAGATAGTACGTATATTGCTAGGGGCAGGATACCTTATGGTTTCTGATTCTCTATAAAAGAGAAGAGTATAGTCCCTTAGTATCTACCACAATGTCAATATGCTGCACGTAATTAATTAACTATGTGCCTATGAAAAATATTTTAATCAGACAAAATATTTGTTTGATGTTGATTTGGCAACTTACAAAACCATAAGTCAAAAATTTTAAGTTGATTGAGCTTTCTTTGACAAGCGATATCTGAGGGGTTTCCTGCAAACAAGGGCTTAGAAGTGAAGATAACAATAGGCCAATTCAAATTTCACAAGTTTTTAATGCTCAAACCTTCCTCACCCGACCTATAAAAAGCATTAGACTATCTAAAAATGATCATACATCAACGAATCGCAGAGGTCAGAATCAATACTAATCAAACTTCATGGAAAAACCTTGAAAAATGATCACAAAAACCCATACGGCAAATGAAAAATTGGTATTGAGTATCGTACAACACATGATACCTGTCTACACAACAAAATTGCACTGATACGGTAATGGGTCCACTCTGGCACGACAATTTGTGAATGTTGTATGTCGTATGATAGAAAAGATTGTCTGAAACGTCAATCCAAAGTGTCATACGATATTTCCTATGCAATGTAAAAAAAATTCACAGAATCTGAGAACTAGATGAAAAATGATCAGAAATGAGATGAAAAGAAAAGGGGAAACCCGATATTGGGCCCCACGGTGGGTGCCAAAAGTGTGTGTGTGAAAATTGTACCTTCTAAGAAGACACAAGCCTTCAGTAGAACATTACAGATAAATGATAAATAAGAAAGCAATCAATGAATATATCGTAAACTAGGCGATCTACTACGTTCTAAAAGACATGAGTATATTATTCTCAGATTATGACCGAGACTAGTGACAATGCGACGTCTAGATGAAGGATTTCAATGCTAGATGATTGAAATGGATGCAAGATCTAAGCTATATTTTTGTAGTTTTTCAATGCAATAATAAAAATTAATCTATATGAAATGATCTAAATCTTATGATAACAATGAAATGAAATCAAACTAAGAATGAAAAACTAAGAAATGTAAATAGCAATGATCTCAATGGAGTCACAATAATCAAGAACTCGATAGTATAACTCTATTGTTCTCAAGATTGCACATGCTTTGTAAAGAACTGAGGGTTGTTTATATAGAAAATCTAGATTTGAAGACTCGTGGAAAAACTGAAATCACTCCTTGATTGACTCATATTGATTCGAAAGTAATCATGGAATTAGAAATAGTTAACTTTCGATAATCATGCAAATCAGCTTTATGACTCACAATCAAGTGTTGAGTTAGAAACTTAATAGAATGAGTTAGATAGTTGAATCTCAGTTAATTGAACCTTCTAATTTGTGTGTAGATAAATACTTAATATTTATTTATTTATCCAATTTCCATGTGTAATAATCTCAACCCATTTGATTTTAATTAAATAACTAATTTGTGGGTTAATCAATTATTAAATCTAACTTTATTCAAAATCATATTATCAATTTATAATTTAGATTAATCAATTAAATAAATATTCAATCAATTATTTTAGAGTTTTTGATTAATTGTCAAATAAACAATATTAATTAAGAATAAAATAATTAAATCTAATTAAAGTGGTTAAGTGGCTAAATGAAGTTTAATTAATTAAATATTTAACATATTCAATTAATCGCACTTAGGATAAATAAATAATATCATTTATCACCAAATAATATTTAATTAGTGATAATTAAGATAAATTAGGAATATTTAAGAATATTCCCCGATGCAGATTTGTGATAAAATTGATTAGGGTTTTGATAGCTTGATGTGTAGATGTGCCTTGGATTAGGACTTTAGGGTTGATTTCGATCAATTTGTTGATATAGGGGGTTAATGGTACTGAGGCCCATTTTTGGGGTATTACAATAATGTATTCTAAGGGGTCCTAGGACCCCTTAGAACATATTACAACCCCTTAGGACACACTTTATGGTTCTAATGAGTCCTAATGTGTCATAATGGGTTGTAATGGGTCCTAAGACCCTTTATGACCCATCAAAACACATTATGACCCCTTGGGACACACTAGAACCATAAAGTTTGTCATAAGGAGTCTTGGGGCCCCTTATAACACATTAAGACCCCTTAGGACTCACTTTAGAGTTCTAATTGTTGTAATGGGTCATAATGGGTCCTAAGACCCCTTAGGAACCATTACGACCTCTTATGACCCATTATGATTACTTAGGACACATTAGAACCATAAAGTGTGTCATAAGGGGTCCTAGGACCCCTTAGAATATAGTATGACCCCTTAGGACACACTCTATGGTTCTAATGTGTCCTAATGTGTCCTAATGGGTTTTAATGGGCCATAAGACCCATTAGGACCCCTTACAACCCATTACAACCCATTAGAACACATTAGAACACATTAGAACCATAAAGTGTGTCCTAAGGGGTTTTAATGTGTTATAAGGGGTCCTAGGACCCCTTAGGACACTTTATGGTTCTAATATGTCTTGATGTGTTGTAATGGGTCATAATGGATCATAATGTGTCCTAAGGGGTCTAAGGACCCATTACAACACATTAGGACACATGAGAAACATAAAGTGTGTCATAAGGGGTTGTAATGTGTTGTAAGTGGTCCTAGGACCCCTTAGGACACACTTTATGGTTCTAATGTGTGCTAATGGTTTGCAATGGGTTGTAATGGGTCCTAAGTCCACTTAAGACCAATTAAGACCCCTTAAAACCTATTACAACCCATTAGGACACATTAGAACCATAAAGTGTGTCCTAAGGGGTTGTAATGTATTCTAAGGGGTCATATCTTAGGACCCATTATGACCCATTACAACCCACTAGGACACATTAGAACCATAAAGTGTGTCATAAGAGTTCATAATGTGTTATTAGGGGTCCTATGACCCCTTAGGACACACTTTATGGTTCTAATGTGTCCTAATGTGTCCTAATGAGTTTTAAGGAGTCCTAATTGGTCTAGCACATGTTACAACCTGTTATGACACATTAGGACACATTAGAACCATAAAGTGTGCCCTAAGGGGTCCTAGGACCACTTATGACACATAATGACCCCTTACAACACACTTTATGGTTCTAATGTGTCTTAATGTGTTGTAATGGTTCCTAACACCCCTTAGGACTGATTATGATCCCTTATGATCCATTACGACCCATTAAGATGCATTAGAACCATAAAGTGTTTCATAAGGGTTTGTAATGTGTTCTAAGGTGTCTGAGGATCCCTAAAGACACACTTTAAGGTTCTAATTTGTCCTAATGTGTCCTAATGTGTCATAATGTTTCATAATGTGTCATAAGGGGTCCTAGTGGATCCTAAGGGGTCTAAGGACCCATTGCAACCCATCACAACCTATTAGGAGACATTAGAACCATAACTGTGTCCTAAGGGATCCTAGGACCACTTATAACACATTATGACCCCTTATGACACACTTTATGGTTCTAATATGTCCTAATGTGTAGAAATGGATCCTAACACCTCCTAGGACCCATTAGGATCCCTTATGACCCATTTCAAACCCACTAGGACAAATTAGAACCATAAAGTGTGTCATAAGGGGTTTTAATGTGTTCTAAGGGGGCCTAGCCTAGGACACACTTTATGGTTCTAATGTGTCCTAAGGGGTCTCTCTCTCTCAAATGATCATGCACAAGTCAAGTGCTTAAGGTTACAATCAAAAGTGCACTAGGAATCATGTTGAAGATAATGCACTAATTCTTGAAATGTGGCTTAGTCTGAACATTTCTAAAAACCCTCAAAATCTTGAATCTTTATCTTAACTCCTATGAAGTTGAAACCACTCTCAAACATCCTGAAATTATATACATAAAATATAATTTAATTATAAGAAAGCAATAATTTTCTTATACTTAAATGTTATATTTTATGTATGGTCCTGGTACTAAAATTGGCATGAGTGCACCCTATTTAGAAGTGGTTTTTTTTCTTTCTTTATTGCCACATAGGGCATACACACTATAGCATGTATGCGCTATGTACAAACAAAGCTTGGGAAATCCAAGCCATAGTGTGTGCACACTATAGTGTGTACACCCTATAGTGCATGTGCACTATGTCTATTGGGGGAATTTTTGTGTTCATTGGGGTATGTGTACAAATGGATGTTAGATTTAGCATCCCTATATTTTTGTGAGCAATATGATATATTCACTTCCAATTTTTAGGCATGTTTTGATCTAGTTCAAGTCATATTTTTGGGGGGTTTTAAAATGAACCTAGTGATGTATGTGTCTAGGATGGACTTAGTCTCATTGATTATTGATCGTGGATAATTTTTTGGTCTCGCATTGTGAGGTTCATAGGATATGGTCTGGTCCTTCACTAGGTGTCCTAAATAATGTGTACATCTATTATAAGTGTGTGTATTTAGTGTTGTCATGGAACCCTTTGAAGTACTTGTGGGACTTCTTCATGTAATGACTGTTGTATGTTTACTTACTTATGTAGTGTTCTTGATGATGCACTTATGTTCATGTTGTTATTGTAATGTTTAAAAAACAATTGTGCATGTATTACCCTTATGTTTTGCGGGTTCATTGGCGAGGCATTGCAAAAGGAAACAAAGTTCCATTTTTTACTTGTGTTTATTATTAGATTTGTTAAGAATCTTTGAGCATGTGTTTATTATCATATTGTGATAAAATTTATTTCTAAGGTTGTTACAATTTTTACTTCTAATGATTAGTTCCATTGATCTTATGAAGAGGAAATGATCTAACTTGCAAACACATTTTGTTATGGATTACTTCAATGTTCATTTATTTCACAAGGATTAATGTTTTGTATGAAGTTAAATTTTGAAAATATTTAATTATAATAAATTGGATAATATATGAGTTCCTAAGTTGGTTCATTTATCCTTCAATGTTTAGGAACTTTCCCTAAAAAAACTTTCTACTTCTTTACATGTATTGCAACACCATCTCTAATTTTAGATAAAATTAAAGGGATCCACTTTATTATTGTTTATCCTTTGATATTTTATGTTGCATATCATTCTTAATGAAAATATTGTAGGGTGCTTCAAGTTCTTTTTCAAATTTTTTTTGTTTCTAATAGTATCCCTCATTGATAGTTAATTAAATATTTATAGTTTTTTCCCTATAATTGCTATGATATATTTGTCTTGCCCCTTTATAGGTAGTGTTGGTGCCTATTTTAAGTGCAAATTTATCAACTCGAGTGCCTCCTTTCTTATTAGATTCTTAATTGGATACCATATATAACCAATATAAAAATTCCTTCAATGGACCCCCTTATTCAACAATGTTCTTTTTGTATTTGTTTATCTTTCGCTACTCTTGTCACATGCCTAAATGTGTCAAACTATAAAAAATTCTAACTTGTTTTAGAGGGATTATGTCTATTTGATGCCTTTGTAGGATTTAAAGTTTTCCTCTTGCTAGTATTATTTCTCTCTAAACCTAACATCTCTATTTTTGTTTGATACTTTTGACTATTTTAGTCTCTACCACTCTCTCTTCATCCCTACCTCACATTCCCTCATTACCCCAAGCTCTAACCCTACCTCCCTCCTTCTCTCTTCTTCTCTCTCCCTCTCCTATTGTTTATCTTTCCTCTCGATTATCTATATAACTATCTCTCCCTCTCTCCATCCCTAGGTCTATCCTTCCCTCTATATTTACCTTTGTAACTCTCTCTCCATTTATTAGTATCTATGGTGTATCCCACCCACACACTCTTT